>VZRQ01004567.1:556307-578881 GCA_013397975.1 Machaerirhynchus nigripectus | reverse complement strand
ATGCGCGGTGAGGGCGGGAGCGCGGCCCTGCCCGCGGCACCGCTGCGCGGATGTCTCCAAAATAGCGGAATTTTGACCTTTCGGCCCCTCGCCGTGAGTCTCGCAAGGCTGAGGCGCCGCAGTTGCGGCCGCGGAAGGGAGCGCGGCGTGCAGAGAAGAGCCCGAACGGCCGCTGGGGCGCCTCCCGCTCGGAGCTGCCTGGGAAGGGCGTGAGGAGTCCCGCAGGATTCCCGAGGAGGCGTTGGGAAGGGACGGGAGCACGGAACGCCGCTCCGTGTCACTGCTGTGGGTACAGCGGTGCTCCCGGACAGCTGGGGGAACATTCGGGACTGTTTGGGTGGGGTTTGCACCTCCCAGGTCTGGCTGTGCAGCTCCTCGGTGAATGTTAAAATTCACAGCCTGGGGATGCAGCGCCTGAGGCTCCTTCTGCAACTCCATCTGGGAGCTCCTGGTTGGAGCATCACCCTCTCCGCCTTTCAGAGGCCTTAACTCCATCAGTACCACCGGGAAACTTGGAGCAAGCTGATTTTCAGCACTAATGCTAGCAAAGACTGTAGAGAATCCTGACGCAAATTACCTTTTCCATGCACTAAACAGTGCCAGAAAAATCCCGGATTAAAATGTTCCCTCTCTCCTCCCTGTGGTTCCGGTGTGGTCCATTCCTGCTCCTTGTACCCTGCTGGATGCTGCATGGGCAATGCTGAATGAATACTCACCGCGGGAACTGGAAGAGGAATTGGACATCCACGGGACCCCCAAGGATCACCGAGAGCTGAAGAGATCCCGGGTTATACCCACGGATCCAGGTTAACTCAGGGAAAGTGCTGCTCACCAACAAGCCTCAACAGTGGCTTTCCATTTTCCACCGTTTTCCATTTATGACAAAACCCAGAATTCCTTTTGACTTTTGCTGCTCTATTCAGACACCTCACTGTAAAAAATGTCCAAGGAGATCCCTGTAGAAAGTGTCTGGAGAACCAGTAGTTTCCAATTACTCCCTCAGGCTTGCACACTGTATAATTTACAGTAAATACAGATCAGTCATCTCCTTTTGATTAATATTTGCCTTGTAAATAGACTTACTAGTCTGAGAGCTACTGTAATTCCTCTTTCCAATTTTATTACCTATCCCATGGGACCAGCACTGTTGTTAAGAAGTGTTTCTTTTGTAGCCCAAATCTCAGGTTATATTTGTTATCACTGAATACAAATATACAAATCTATTTCTTGCAGAAAATTTACTGCTCAAGAAAGGCTACTACGGATCATAAGGTTTACATAAAGAATGTGAAATAAAATGTGAATATATTGAAAGGCTCATTATCTAAACACTTTCAGTGATTAGAGAAAATGCAAAATGCAGCACTTTAGTCCAGACCCAAATCTGCTGTTTCCATGTTTATAAAATAAACAGATGTAAATCAATCAAGTCCAGGTAGATCCGATCTCCCAGATAAACCACAACAAGGCAATTATGGATTCAGTCAGATGTAGAAATAATAGAAATATTTAAATCAGGCCAGGGACTAAGTAAAAGGGTATCAGAAAATCATGAGCAAAATTCAGCCATCAATCTGGGAATTAATCTTTTTAGTAAACTCATTTTTGTTAATTTTGCAGATTGAATCAGTCTGTGACACCGACTCTTTACAGGAAGACTGGGAGCACAAATACAAGGAGAATTGGAGGACTGGGAAGACACAGTAATGGAAATATTGAGAGATTCACCAGTACAAAGTGTCAGATGCTGAGCCTGGACGGATAATGAGAGTGTCTGCACAGAACTTGTATAAACTACAAGTGGCTGAAGAGAAATAGTCCCAAATTTATCACAGAACAGCTATGGATCAGAAATACAATGCAGCCACTAAGGAGACAAATGTGACCCTTTAAATTTAATGGATCACATTCTTTTCACACAGGAGAGGGAACTATGAACACTGAAATAAATACCTGGTGCCTTGGCCATGAGCCACTAACTGGAATATTGTTCCTGGCCACTCCTATTAAAGGAAAATTAATTCAAATAAATGCAAGCAGGATGAACAGAAACAGAACATTGTTTTTGAGAGGAGGCTAACATTTAATTCGGTCTAAGAAATGAAGGGTTTAAGTCTCTCTAAGCTTCACTAGAAAAATAAACTCAGCTGGAACAGTTCAACTGATGACAGACACAGCATTGTAAATACACTGGCACAGACACCACAGCAAAGCTGCACTACCAACAGGTCTGAGACTGCCTTCCAAGAGGAGTCAGGGCCAAATCCCAAATATCCTTAACACAGGCCTTTGCTGCTAAGTCTGGGCAATTCCACCTCCTAAAGCCCCCGAGGGGATTAACTCCTGACTCAGCCCCTCATCCTCATTTTGGCTGAACATCCCAGTAACATTCCCTGCATTTCTCAGCCAACATCCAGTATCAGTTCCATGCTCCGGCAGCCCGGCAGCCATTCCTGGGTTTGCCCAAAACAACTTCCAACAAAAACATTGCACGTGCCCCTTTCAGGAATGCGTGCCTTTCCCTCAGGGATGAGCCAAAGGCTTTAGCTCTAAGTCCTGCTTTCACAGCCCCAAAGCCGGGCTGGTCACACACACAAAGGGCTGCATTGTGCTGGGCACAAACCCCTCTGCGAGCCAGGGATTTGTTCACACTCACACACCCGTGCTCAGGCTGGCGCCCTCTGAGGTGTGAGAAAACCTCTGCTTTTGGAGAGGAATGCTGCAGGGAGAGATTCCTTCAGGAAGTCCTTACAAGGGAGGGTCTGTGAGCCCACCAACCAACTCATGGAATCGTTACAGTTGGAAAAGACCTCGGAGATCACCAAGTGCAAGCATCAACCAGCACCACCGCCGTGGTCACCACTGAACCGCGTCCTCCAGGGCCACATCCACATGTTCTTCAACACTTCCAGGGATGGGGACTCCACCACTGCCCTGGGTGGCAGGGGGATCACCAGGAAAACCAGATAAGATGATCATTCTGCAGTTTTCTCCTTTGGAAATCCTTCCTAAGCTTTCCAGGTGTTGTTCTTTAAACCAGCCAAGGNCCTTTGGAAATCCTTCCTAAGCTTCCTAAGCTTTCCAAGTGTTGTTCTTTAGACCAGCCAAGCCCCTGGCCTGGCTGTACCAGGTGTGTCTCATTTAAACACACCCAACCACTGCTGCCATCCCACTAAAACACCTCTACAGGGGAGACACAAAAGATTCCCATTACTTCTTTTTCCACAAACACATTGCACTGTTCAAGGTTTTCATCTTGGAATTTAATTAAAGAAAAATGTCTCAAAGTGATGAAGCATGTCTGACTTCCAGCTTCTTTCAATGGCACAAGCCAGTGCAGTAAACTGTAGAAAGCAAGCTCAGTTAGAATTTTATTTTCATTTAAAATAAAAAATAGAGAGAAAACTCTCCAGATGTGAGGTCCTGTTAAAAAAGTGGCTGTTCACTTGTAAACAGAATAAAAGTGTTAAGAACACAGTTTCATACAGCTTAAACAAAACCACTTTTCTGAAGCAATACAAGTATGTTACAACACTGTAAGAACACCAAAAGCAGATAACAAAAGAATGGCAGAAGAATCACATAACATTGCTTACTAAAGTGATAAATAATTTATGGTGAACGTTAATAGCTTGACATTTTTATTGCTCCAATGGTAGTGTGTTGACAAGAAAATGTAGTAAACTGTCAGTGGGACAATAATAAACATCAATTTATGGTTTTGCATATGGGGTTTTGTACCTATGAAGCAAAGCATAGGAACTTTTTTGTGTATTTATCAAAACCACACCAGATTTAATTTTTTTTTTTTCTGTTTTAAAGTCACCCATATACAACTGAACCACAGTCCCTAGACTTGGGTGTGCCTGTTTGAACACTTTTGTGTTCCTCCTCTGGGAAAACACCTTTGCAGGTGCAGGTGGGGAACCACCAAGGAAGAGCTTTGATGCTCTGCCGGTGTTCTGTATTCCCTCAATGCTCTCCAGATACAAAACTTTCTAGCTACAAACCTGAAGACTTCCTGGATAAAATCTAGAAACAAAATCAGTGTCCACATGTTTCTGTGAGGAAATAAACACTGATTTGGTGGACAGTAGCTGCTTTTAAAAATCTGCTGCAAACTCCCACTCCTGAGAGGCACCAGTTCCCTTTTCTCCCTCTCTGCACAATGGTGGAACCAGCCAAGGCACTTTCTTTACCACGTCCACTCACTCTGCTGACATTAATCTCTGTTACATTGCTACAAATTCTGACAAATATCCTCCATGAACACTTCGCCAACTCATGCTGATCATTTACTGTCAAACAGAATTGAGACAGAATTACCTGTGATGGTTTTGTATTAAAGCACAGCCCAAGCAAAAAGAACCCGTGTACAGAGTTCACAGCAGTACTGCCAGCTGCCTTCACCTTTCAATGAGCTATGGATCCTGTGTCTTTCACATGCAAATATAATACTGCTGCTGGTTTTGCATTTTAATGCAAATTTATCTACTTATTAAAACATGGAGCTTACTGTAAATGACAGATTTGGCTCTAGTTCTTTACCAGTTGCTTAATGGCCACGTAATTAAATGTCAATTAAAACACAAAGACGTGGTTTGAAGACTGCACAATTAATAATTAAGGACAAATTAAAATGTATAGGATTTACGTACTTAAAATGTAAACCTTAAAAACTAGTATTATGTGCTTAAGTGTTCAAGGCCAGTTTGGATGGAGCTCTGAGCAGCCTGGGCTAGTGGAAGGTGTCCCTGCCCATGGCAGGGGTGGAATGACAGGAGCTTTAGGGTCCCTTCCACCCAACCCATCCTGTGATTCCATGGGAAGTGCCTGTTCTCCCAGCTGGAAAAGTACAGTGAGAAAACAGAGTCACGGGAAGAAGAAAATCAGAACCTGCTGAGATTTCTTGAGTTTTTTGCACAACAAAGTTCTGGCAGAACAGTAAGAAACTCCCATTGTTCTGTTAATTACTCCAGAAACTCATTTGTCAGGGAAACCTAAAGAACTGGGTGTGCCATTTCAGTTTTGGTTTACCCTGCCTTTTTCTGCCATTATTTTCTCTGCTTCCAGTTAACACTCATCCCCCAAAAAAAGAAATAAACTGGAGACAACACTTTGCTTGGTTCTGCAATGGAAATCTGAGTTGCAAGGTGCAGCTAATGATAGTTTCAAACAACACAGAGGTTTTTATTCATGTTACAAATGCAATAACACATTTAGTTGTCACCAATCTACCAGTCAAACAAAGTTTCTGCATGAAATATGCAGATTTCAGACTCTGAACCGTCAGTCTGGGACTGGAAACAGCACAAACTTCCCTTTGAATAACAACTTGCATAAAACTGGCCTTCTGTAAACACTGTGTACAAGGAATCTGACCTACTACAGGTATTAGGATGCAATGGTCTTACAAATACTGTATTTTAATAGCATATTGCAAACCGGAGAGATGCAAATACATTCAGAGGAAACCCCAAGTCACCCTGAAACTAAAAAGCAACTTGGGATGATGTTGCAGGGAGTCAAGATGCTGCAAAGAAATGCCTGGACACTGATAATGAAATCCACCACGACTTGCAGATACTCAGTTATCTGCTGGGATTTGCTATCTGTAGTTAGGAAAGGCAGGGAACTTGCAACACTTTCCATTTGCTTTCTTTTATCCAGTGGTCGTGCTTAGGTCAGCCATTAGAGGAAGTTTTTCTACAATTACTTCCCTTCCTGAGGTCAGGCAAACAGGGAAGAATCCAAAATAATACTGAATCCCACAAGGCATTCGTGGCTCTCCAGACAGTGCCTGACTGCCAAAACGTATTCAGGAGCCCTTTCAACTGCTCTACTTCCTCCCCTCAGCATGTTTTGAAACTCCACTTTGACTGAGATAAAACTTATTTCCTCTGGAAGGGACTTCATGTCACTGAACTGTGAAAATGCTGAAGTATAACCACACACAACAATAACAAAGGTGCTACTTCAGCTTTGATTCGGCTGTTCCTAATTTTTCCCCTTTGTAATGAAGATCTCCGATTCGAGGTTAATTTTTCCTGACTTCAAAACAGAACAGAACTGAACATCCATATATTCCTCACTTAAAAAGAGACTTTAAGTATTTTGTTAATAGCAGCTGCCATCTACCCCACAAATGCAGCTTTTTCAGAGGTGAAGATTACAGCTTCGTATTTCAGGTGCTGCAAACACCACCCGAAATACTTTTCAAAAGAAAGACAGAAATGCTATGCATTTTTCATCCATTTACTAAACAAAGTGCAACTGAGCCCTACACATCTGCCATATGTACAAACTCTTTATGGCTTTCCCATAAAACCAATGTGGATGGGTCTGTACAATCCCAGGGGAACGAGCACATGGAACAGATGCTGGGGGACTGTTGGCAATAGAATAAGAGCTATAATACATTCTGTAAACCTTGGCATACCACACTTTACATTATGCAAAGAGTCAATATTTACAAATCCATAGTGGGTAAACTAATGAACCCCCCTAATGTAAGTGATGATTTTGCAAAGTGCAGGACAAAACCAGTGCTGTTGATTGCAAGTCCTATGCAAGCAGGTTCTACTAAAATCATTACTACTGGAGTTTACCTGGACATTACTACTGAGGGTTTCTAGGATTGCAACACTTAGGATGAAATATAGGATGACACAGCTTTAGGATGCACGTTGGAGGACAGCAAAGAGAGAAATTAATAAGGCAGCATGCTCAGAATAAGTTTAAGCAGCACTGATGTTAAGATCCCTAGTGGCAACTCTATCAGTTATTGGTAATGTTAAAAATTCAGAGTGCAACATAGAAGCCTCGTTTAACATAAAAAAATGTGCAAATTGTTCTCTTCTTAACAAAAGAAAGTAACAGCGAGGAAGATTTCTACCGAAGAACATTTTTAAGTCACAGCAAAGTAGACCATCTTCTTTCCAAAATCATCTACAAGGCACTAAGGGTAGAAAATGACAGGTAACATGAAAGACCAATGCTGTTCCTCAGTCAGGTCGAAATATGGGGTATTTTGGTAAGAACTCTATTAATATTACCTGTTGAAGAAGGGAAAAAGACAAGAACAGAACACAGTAACCAAAAAGTTCAAAGCTTCAGCACAATTTCCATGCAACATTAGCTAATTCATAAGGCTAAATATAGCTGAGATAGTCTGTGAGGAGGGAATGTTCCCCAGGGTAACAAAGCAGAGATTCCAGTCATTCTGAAATAGAGGGATTCTGTCTGCTTGGCTTTTTTTGGGGTGGATCTCTTTCCCTAAAGTCTACACAACCTTCAGAGCTGTACGTTAAAGTGGATAGGGGAGTGGTAGAACCACAGAAATATTTGAAATTCTGCTTTCCTAAAAAGTCTGTCTTGTTTACAACCACATGAAATTTAGAGCTGGCAAAAAACCCCACCAAACCAAAACCAAAACCACATTACTATAAAGATGCAATATTTCTGCAAAATTATTTGAACCAAAGGAATTATGAGTACCACTAGAAAAGGTGGATAAGTTAGAGAACTACGGACTGGTGCTGGTGTGGGAATCACCCCAGTGCAGAAAGTCCCAGTGGGTCTCCCTCATTCCACATCACAGACCAAACTGCACATTTGTCTGGAAGATCTTTTTGCACAGGCTCACTAAGTGAAGGATTTTCTCTGTTAAATCATAGTTCTGTGGAATAGCAGGAAGAACAGAAGCAATACTCACATATTCCATCATATTGCTAGTTTCACATTTCCTTTTACTCAGCTTCCAGTGCAAACCAAGCTAAGGAAATAATTAACAAAGGATTAGCACAGCCTTGTTTGGATGGGTAATGCAACAAGCATTAGCAATTCTGAATTATTAGGATCTATTATTTAGGATCAGTACAGAGTATGGAATTATGACAAGACTGTAAAATCCTTCACGCCAATATTCTTAAAGCTGAAAAAAACAAGCACTCTTTTCTTACCTTATGATATAGTCTGTTATTTTCCCATTCTAATAACTTCTGAATTGATCTTCTAGTCTAGAAAGGAAGGAAGACAGAACTGTATCAGAAATGGTTCAGCAGCCAGTCCCACCCAGCAGAATCTCACTGCTGCATTTCTGGCTAAGGTTAATTTATAGTAAGTTAGTTTTATTTATAGTAAGTTAAGTTTTATAAAAGTAGAACCAAGCAAAGAAGAAATTATAAATGGAAATCTTATCACTGCAACTCCCCACTCCCCCTTTGTTTCAAAAAAGGAAACAGCCATGGGTTTTTTGTTAACTTAGAATTATTAAGGATGGAAATTTTTTTTAGATCAAGTCCAACTTAGGCCTGTGACTTTTCCAGAATTCATTTAGTTAGTAAGAGATCCTTCTGAATTTGGTGTTTTTACCTACCACAGCCAACAACAAAACAGATTCTCCCACATTCTCTTGGCCAAATCCTGCACTCACTGCAGATGTTCTGCTGACAGCACATTTCCATACATGACATTTCCAGATTTTGCTAACAGAATTGTGACCTGGACCTTGGAAAAAAATCTCACCACCACCAAACTCCAGCTCACAACAAATTACTTTCAACTCTTGGCTACCAAATGTGTCCTTCATGTCCTGCTCTTTCCACAGCAGTGGAGAGGAGATGATTCCTCAAGTTTCAGTGATTTTTAAGGTCACAAGAAGACAACTGTGATGATCCTGCATGGTATACATTTAACTTTAAGCACTGCATGATTGTTATCACCCTCACACACCCCCCCCCAGAAGTGCCATCATTTTCCCTACTTGGTGCATTTTCTCCACAGCCTTGAGAATTTCATTAAAACTACAACACCACATGGGCATTTATTAAGATTTTCACTGGTACAGGGATATTAAATATGATTTTAAACCTGCAAATACTCCATTTGTATCTCTCAGGCATATTCCTCTGCAATAATTACGTTTATAAAGGCAGTTAAAATGAGCTAAAACAAGTCCTGTAACTTTTTAGTGATGCAGCTTCAGTGATGAGCACTTCAAGTTAACACATTAATGCACTTCCTGAACATTTACTGCTGTGATAAATCAATTCTCAGTGTAAATCACAGAGGTAACTGAAATCATGTTTACCTGATACTGCTAAAGTGCTTTTCAGAATTATTACTTTGAACCTGATTACAGGAGTGGTCAACTCTCTACTGGGGGGAAGTCTCTAGAAAATAAACTGGTGCTTGTTTTTAACAGAAACAGCACAGTAAAATACAGCAAATAAACCACAGCTCTGAAATGCTGTGGTATCTATAGCATATAAAAAAGTGATTTTTAAATTTAAAGATATTTATTCAGGGGTTGGGTGGGGCTAGTGGGGATGGGGGGAGGTGAAGAGGAAAAGTGATTTTTCAGTCTAATTCTGCCACTCTTTGAAGGTCAATGTCCAGTTCTGCACTCATATAACTCAATTCTTAGACCTTAAGAAATCCTGGAAATTTAAGGTATCATATATTCCATCCTGTTTGAACTGAGATGGGATCAGCTATTCTTAAAGCTATTGATTCAATTGGAAGTTTGGTGTCATTTCATATTTTTTCTATTTTCTGAGGTGGAAACCAGAATAACCTTTTGAATGTGAGACCAAGCCAGGGTTTAGAAATGGGGACGATGTTACAAAAGGTCATTTAACCCTACCAGGAATTAAAAAATGCATAGAATAAGATGAAACACGGACTCACTCTTTTGTTAAGACAGACCACGGGCCACAGGCTGCAGCCCAGAGTGCAGCAGCAGCACAGGCAGCCACAGAGCAGCCACTTCACATTGACAGGGAGGTTCTTCCTCAGGCAGGCGTTCACTCGGCTGATGCTGGTCTTGAATTCCTCGGGGGCCACCTGCAACAGAAGGGCTCAACTTCAGGGAGAGCCAGCACAGGTGTATTTTCTCAGAAATTGAATCTACGGTTCAAATGACACATAAAATTACACAATCTTCTAAAGCACTGGTCACCCAGGGAGCACAAAAAGTCATTTTCCTGCAACAAATTCATTTCTGGTGCATGCGCTGCACAAACTCGAATTAAAAAGCCAAACATCTTTTAGATGAACAGCCTGAACCATATTTCTTGCACCAGGAATTAATCAATTGGCCTGAAAACACAGTGGGCCCAGACAAAAATCAGAACTGGGACACTGCTGGGCAATACGTGCACTGGCTACACTGAGCAAAACTACGGAAGAATGACAGATCTCTGCTTTCCAAAGGAATGTGGGAGCCTTGCAGTAAAAATACGTATCACAGAAAGGGACAATATTGTCTAAATTCATGTCATACCAATCTAAGCCTGTGCTGAGCCTGGGTGAAGGCTCTGTCCACAAATAACTTCCTGAAGCGGCCCATACAGAAGCCACAACTTCTCTTGTGGCTGCTTCCTAAAATAGGGAAGCCTAGAAAGACATACACCGGATTGTATTTAAGGCAGAGCAATGCAGCTTGTACAGGGTTAGGAATAAAGCCTACTTGTTGAAAACTAGCTGTTTGAAAAGAAGGAGTAAGTATTTTATACCTACACTGCCACTGCAGAGTCACAGTGGAAACCCCATTTTGTATCAGAAGGAAGCTCTTTTCCCCAGCAGCTGCATTTCTCACCTATTCACACACCCCAAAGCTCTCATGCCCCTACAGAATCCAAGCCACTTCTATCTGACAAGTCAAACATGGATTTGAGGCACTGACTGTAAGACACCCTTGACTCTTAACACAATCCAGCATCTGAATGCACAAAGAATAATCAGAACCAACTTCAAGAGACTTGACCAGGCAGGCACAACTCAAAACAGTTTAAAAACCCCATCTTTCCTAACTACTTGCCATGCTGATGAAAATCCCCTGGAACAAGTCTGTACACAAAGCTGTGCAACTGCTCCACAACCCCCAACCAAGCAAGCCCAGCTCTGCTCCTCTGACTCTGCAAACAAGGGCAGCAACACCAACAAAAGTTCATTTAATGACAAAGACCCTTTTCACCAGGGGCAAAGCCACGGGGCAGGAAATGGAGAGGACCTGATGCTGCTGCCTCTGCCTATTGACAAGAGCTGAATTCTTTAAAGCATTGCAGGAAAGGGAGTAAATAAATACAACATCTGTTTCCTGGCCATTCAGGTCACCAGGCACTGCAGAGTCAGGGGGCAGCTGGGCTTGCACACAAGCCAGGCCTACAGTTAATAACATCAGAACATAATTTGTGATTATTTTATAGCAGGCATTAATAAATACACAGAAAGTAATTTTTTTGCCCCCCTCCCACATTAAATATGCTGTTTTGTTTTACATCTACAAATGGAGCAACTAAAAAAATTTATCTGTTTTACAACAGACACCTTAGTTGGNGGGGGGGGGGAACGGCCAAAGAAACTCCCTGAGATCTTTTGTAGTGGGACATCTGCAATGAAAAAAAATCCCATTGTAATGTGGCAAAGTATCCTGTACTTGCATGTCTCTGGAACAAGGTTTTATGGATTTCTTTGCCAGTGTCAGATCTTGTACTGGGATATAACAAATACCAGATGCACATGAGCAAAACCATTTCATCTTCAACGTGGGAGAGTGTTTAGCAGGAAAGAACATCTGGGCTGGTTGTTTGCAGTAACCTCCGACAGCTGCTGCAGTCACACTGCCTCAAAGTAAACTGATTCCTACTTTAATTGGCATTCTCAACTCTTAAGGAAGTTTTCATGGGCCTCACATCCAGGTATCTACAAATGGCACTTCCTTTGATAAATCTTTTCCAGTTTTACATTCTGCTTATTTGAAATATAAAAATAAGTAGGTTTTTTTTTCTTGACCCTATTTATACTTTTGTAATGAGACTCCCTAAGAAAAGAGAATGTTTCCTTTTCCTTCAGACACAAAGTTTACCGGGCCTTGACAACAACACAGCCCAACCTCCAAATCCAGCTGAACAAACCAGCCAAAGACAATGGAATGGCACAGCCCGGAATTCAGTTTAACAAGAATAACCCTTATCAGTGGTAACATCCAACACGAAGAGAACTCAACCAGATTTTGAGATCACAGCTGGCAGAAAAATTTGGGACCTAAAAGGAAAGCACAGGGAGATTCCCTGATCCTGTCGTAATTTTTAGGGAGTCACTGTTCACATCAGGTTATCAGTTTGATCCTAAGTTGTGAGACCAAAGCTGAGGGACTCTTCTTCCTGCAGAGCAAATGGCTAAACCAGAAACCAACTGTGGATGCCACTAAGCAACAGAAAATTTCCATTTCAGGAATTTTGGTCTGATGTTTGCCTTAACGTAATATTATGAAAGCAGCACTACCTGCTAACTCACCAAATATTTTCATGTAAAGGTGAATCTCTTGGAAACCACATAAGATGAAATTACTTAACATGGTTTTGACTAACCCAAACTCTTGGATTGTTTCTGCCTTTAGGAAATGGAATTACAACAAATATTTCTGTCACTAATGATACATCTTCATCTGAAACTAAAGGAACTGGAGATCAAGATAAGCCTCATGTTGTGATACACAGAAGAAAGCACAATTTTGTTGCTCAGTATACAGCTCTGTAGCAATTAAGCATTGTTACACAGTGATCAGGAACAAAATACCTGTAAATAACTGTTCCAATCTAATAATGAAAAGGAATCCAAATGAAAGTCACCACAGAATTGTTGATTTTGTGGCACAATTTTAACTCCTGCCCTTCTTGCAGGTAGAGCTATTGAAAGGTGTATGTGAAGTGACTGATGTATTTCAAACAGAGAACTAACAGCTCCTCCTGCACAAAGCCAGCTCCCTAAGAAAGCCTAGTTTTGAGTAATTCTGGAAATCTCTCGGCGAGTTTGTGTCTGGCTCTTGAAAAGAAGGAGATAAGCACTTTGCTCCTGGCTGTGCTGTACACCTTGGGAAGGAACATTAGCTCCTTTTAGGAGGGAAAAAACAAAAAAACATAAAAGGAAAGGAGGGGGTGTCATAATATTTTACAACAGGATGCAGAGGATCTCCAAACACAGGAAGGGAGCAAGTAAAGCCCAGCAGGCCTGATCTTTCTCCTTCAATCACCGTGATCACCAACCCTATCAATCACACGGCGCAACGGGATCACAATGCCCAGCCCTCACTTTATGGCTCACATTGCCCTGCACTGCACACTCCTCTCTGGGCAGGACCCCTTTTGTTTCAACATCAGAGGAGGAAATTCCACTTTTCCCCTTAAGGATCACTGCCTCCATCATTTTCTGGTCACCTGGAGCAGTGTGTGCTACTGTGCTCCGTATCATGGAGAGTATTTTGTTAAAAGCTTGGTTAAGAGAATTAATAATCCTGTAAACCTGAAGCACACAGAATTTAAATTTAACCACCATTTCAATTTAGGCCAAGGTCCAATTACATTATTAGAAGTTAAATATTGCCTCTGTATTAAGTGTAGTCACATCTTTTCCTATAATGTTCCTTTGAAAAGAAGCCTGGCTCAGGATTTACAAACCAGGTGAGTTTATGTCTCATCCTGCAAGACAAATATTAATCCAGCTCAATTAGCTAGGCCCAACATCTGACCTGCCTGGGATTTTCCTTTCCTTTATTATTTTATTGTCTATGCTTTACCCTCAAATGTACACATTCACCTCTTCCAAGGAAAGCGACAAGTTAAGTCTCAATTAAACACTGAGGATGTAATTACAAGCATGTAGCTCTAGGCTAACCTACAACAGCTATGCAGGCTCTGTAAAAACTGGGAGACTGGGACAATGGGTGAAAGAGGAAGGGGATTCCAGATTTCAGAAAAAGAAACTTAGCAGGTTTGCTGCCATCATTATGTGGATGGGTAACTGAGAGAAGGAAGCTTAAGTAAATTACTAACACAAGAGTGTGGCATAAATCCCAAAAGTTTGTGCTTCTGGGAGAAAGGTGTAGCAACAGAGTTTTCTCTAATTAGGATTTTCATTCTGCTTTAAAAACCTACATCTTTTACATCTGTATTTATTCAAAGGAAAACCAGTACCACTGAGAAATCCATCAAGCCCACCTAATGGCTTCATCTCTTACACTCCATTAGCAGATGGGATATATTATTAATATCAATTCACAGTGGACAGCAAAGCCATTAAACTTAATGTTACACAGGCAATATGAATAAACTATGGCATTGTCTTAGAGCAGCTGAGGACTAATGTGAGTTCAGAGTAAACACTTTAATCCCAATTTGTAAATATAAACAGTTGCTGTTATTCATAAATTTTGATTTCACAAAAAGCAAAAAAATTACATTTTAACAACAGAAGATCCTGAAGTGGTGTCTCAGTTGACTACGACACTGATTATTGTGAATTATTTAACAGGGTATTTGAAGAAAACCTTCTTACTGGAAAAAATGACTGCATTTTCATTTTCAATAGGGATTAAGATGATTGACTGCCTCAACCAGAGGAAGAAGCAGATTATTTATTTCTTGCAATTGATGAAAGTATTAAAAACTGAAAGAGCCACAACTGTGGTTTTTAATGTCTTTCATGGCACTGTGTGGCAGGCAGGAAGAAAAATGTGTTTACTATCTTGTTTGATTGGTGTTCTCCCCTCACAAAAGGGAATTCATTTCCTTCCAAGGTCTCCTTGCTCAGAAAGCCCCTCAAATCCACAAGATAATAGGGTATCAAGATTCTCAACAGAGAAGCATCCCTATATACAGCAAATCCCTGCCCATGTCACTCCTGCAGCACTGATCACATCTGCAGAACAAGAAGGGTAAATGCCAAGCAGAAGAACTTTCTCTTTCCTTTCTTTGCTAAATTAAGTCCAAGCACTCAACTGAACTTTAAATTAAGCTTTTGTTCACTGTCTATTTAACAAGAGGAGGACAATCAAGTGGAAAATGTGACAGCCATCGATGCTGGTATTAAAAACTGTAGACCTGGTTGTAGGTTTGGTTTGTTTTCTTAATAACCTAAATATATTTCAGAGAGACAGAAAGAGATGAAATTATATAATTAAATTTAGTTTTAATGTTTCTTGTCTGGGATTTTCTACAGGCTTATTTATAATAAACTACAACGTGAGTAAAAGAACTTAAAATTGTTTTTTCGAAAATGTTTTGTGGCTGTTCAGTGATCAGAAAGAGCTTCCCAGAAAAGAACAAGCCTCACACAAGGTGGTGAAATGCAGAGTGTTGTCACTAGCCCTCACACTGGAATCAGTAGGATTTGTCCTTCTGAGCTCAGTGAGACCCTAAAGCAAGGCCACAACTCCCAGGCTGACTTTCAGCACCCAAAAACTCCAAGTAGAACCTGCTTCTCAGGGGTACTGCTGTCAGAGCAGCCAGACAACTTCAGCACAAGGATTTTATTCATTGTACTGTGGTGTGAAGACGAAGGAGGAAAAAGCCCAGATGGATTTGGCAGAAGCAGGAGCAACCATCCAGCTGTGTTTAGTGTATTGCTGGTATGACTCAACCTCTGCAAGAGGCTGCAGAGGGAGTGGAGCTCTATGGGATGACATGAGATCAAGTAGAAAGAGCCAAAGAAACTTTTTTCTTCACAACTTCTGGAAAAGATACACAAGGGGGATATAAATTGAAGCAAAAACAAAGCACTAGAGAGTGAAACAGCAGGAAGAAAAAAATTCAAGGAAAAAATAATGAAACCATTAAAAGATTAAAAATACAATCAGGAAAACAATTTAAAACTAAGAATTTTGTAAAGATTGAATTAATAACTACAAATTAAAGTTTCTTACACTTGCATTTAGTAAGACGGGTGGGCTCCAGAGAAAGCAAGACAAGAGACTTGTCACCACTAATTTTCAAAACTAAACAGTATTGGTGAAAATTACTAAAAACCTACTGAATTTGTAGATTTAACACTATGTTTTGTTCTGTAAAGCTTCACACAAAACAGATTCACTTCCAGAGATCTGTCTAAACAAACTCAAGGCCTGTCAGGCTTACTCAAAAGAGAGGTCTAGTATTTGAACTGATTTAATTCACCCACGAGGGAGCACAAACTGCAGGTATTTAAAAAGCAAGGTTAAGTGAGTCTTGCTTTCATGTCTGCAGGGAAACAGATCCATGGTGAGCTTTGCTGTGTTTGGAATGTCAATAATGATAACAATCACTGCAAATCCTTCCTTCTTGTTTCCAGCTACACTGAGGGACTGGGCAGCAAGCAGCTGGGTCACACAGGCCACAGGTAACAGCCTTTAGAGGGTTCATGCTCAGGTATCCAACACAGAAACCACTGGATGCACTGGGTGTTCCCATTGAAAAGAACAGTTTAATCTCACACTTACCTTCCCTGTCAGAACAGAAGGAAATTCTGTATCAAACTTGTTGCTCAAGCCAAACCTTGAAAACAAAAGAGACAAACAAAATATATTCCACCTAACTTATTTTGTTTCCCTTAATAAAAAAACTGTAATAAGAGTTTTTACTTTAAAAAGAAACCACTATTAATTTATTTTGCCCTTACATTTATATTATTTCACGAGCTTTTGATCTAAGTTTATTTAAGGTCTCGTGCACCACTCATAAGGTCATTTACAGGCAGAAACACAGCTTTACTTCAATACCTCCAAAAGTGCAAAAATTCTTTTCCAGTTGGATGGCAGTAAGTTTCAATCTTTGGTTTCTGGAAGAAAAAACCCTCCAGCTATGAAATCCCAGTTTTACTTGGTTCAACAATCCTTTTACTTTCTTACAGATGCAATTATTCCACATGCAACAGATGAAGTTTGTTTTAAGGAACCCATTCATCATCATCTTAGAAATTTACAACCAGGTGGTTTTAAAAACTTGCTTTGGGCTGACTTAAGCTACCTTATGCAAAACATGTAAGAGCCCACACAAAGTTTTACAACAACTATGGACTTCAAAAAAATTAAGTTTTGGGTATCACTGTTTCTGCTCTTCACTGAAGTGTTCTGGGGTTTGAGCAAAGGTTTTCATTGTAACCAGTGAAAGCTACAGGGAGCTGGATTTGGCTTGTAAACCTGTTACCACTAATTCCAAAAACTCCTGAACCTTTAAAATTCAGTAATATAACAAAATACTGCAACAGCTGGCCCTCAGCTACAATCTGTATGTTTGATGAAAGTTAAATATATTGTACATCAAATCAGCTCTGCTAAACTCTCTCCTGAGTATTGGTGCTCAAAAGTATCAAAATACCTGGAAGAATCACTGCCAAAAAGAGGAGCACAAATACATTTGGCATTGTAGGAATTACTGAAGAAACAAAAGCTTTGCTTTGAGTCAAACTGACACCTGCCATACTCCAAACTGGTCCTGTGTACCAATATCAGGATTGCTGAAATACCACAGAATTGTGGTTTGGGTTGGAGGGGACCTTAAAGATCATCTGGTTCCAACACCTTCCCCTGGACATCAGGGCCCATCATTATATCACCCACACAAACTCCTGTGCACTGTGTAATAACCCAGATATCCAAAACTGACAATGGAAATTGTTCAGAAGTATGCAAAAAAGTCACATCAACATAAAAGGAGAGAGAGGCAGAACAGAACTTCTGCTGTCTCTAGAAATCCAGTCATTGAAATGTTTGGCAACAAAACTGGTGAAGTTTAATCCAGTTCTCCAATGAATAATTTAAGTTAGAGCCTCTTGTAAGAGCAGTAGTTGTGTCAAACATTACAAAACCCCCAAACAGTAAAAAGAATAAGACTTTAGGCCAGCACAAAGGTTACTAAAATATAGCACATTTCCATTCTCTTTGTCATCTGGCAAGTCAGCCTCCACATTTTGTACCTTTTCTTTTCAAGCTGAAATCTTCCAGGTTTTATAATGTTATATATTTAGTTTTAAGGAAGCTTGGAGAGCAATGAAGTAGTCTTTTCAGTCTTAAAAAAAAAAAAGACTAAAATTATAAAGCACATACACAAGCTTGCTTTGAGGAACACAGACTTTTCTGTGCATCAGCAACGGAACAACCTGAAATGACCACAAAGTAGCAGCAATCAGACAACATAATAAAAGAACTACTGGAAAATTAAAGATTTACTTTACCCATAAAACAGACCAATTCCACTAAATCATACCAAAGATCCATCTTGCCCACAACACTGACTCTTACAGTGGCCAACAACAGAAGCTTAGGAAACAGCAAAAGAAATGAAAAAAAGAGCAATCATGTGTTGTTCCCCAGAACCCTCCTCTGACCTTCTACAATTCAAACACTTCCTAAGCCACAGGTAGTGTCTTTTATCTCAATGATCACATATAGTCATTAAAATTCCCATTGCACCCCAATTTCCATAACTAACGAGATAAATTAATGCTTTCTGATTAATAAATCTGATTAGGAATGCAAGATCACAGTATGTTTTGGGTTAAAATTCAAAGCTGATGTCACAAAATGTATTAATACCCCCAAATTTTTATCAGTTGCCAAAACGCTCCCTTCAGATGCATCACATCCAAGAAACCTGAGTTACAGAAAGGCATCTCTCACACTGACACCTGTAAGTGGCTAAATCATTTAACTTTATGTTTTAACTATATTTTAAATACTATGTTTAGTCAGAATCACTGATGGCCTTTAGCCCACTTTTATTAAAATACCTCTAGAAGTTTTACAGAGTATTCTGTGGCTATTTACCACTGAGTTTAGAAACATTAAACTCCTGTTAGATGGGGCAGGGGGTTGACTCAACAACCAAATAAAATAAAAACATCGAAGCAGGATGTTATACAGTTGTACAGCTTTGCAAGCAACTTTGTAGGAGTACTGAAGTGTTATTAGAGATAAATAACCTAATTAGACTTCCTACAACAGACTAGGGATCTAGCATGAGTAGGCCTATGAAATATTCTAATTCAGTACCTTTAAAAATCACCATAACATCAATTCCAGTAGCTGTCCTTTAAATCATTTAAAACATCAGTTGGTGGTGATTTATTTCTGGGCCAGTTCTGTGACTCCTCAGTGCAAGGTGCCCAAAGTGTAACATTTAGAAATTCAGATCAGTCACCCACGTCCTTCGGTTGCACTTTTCTCACTGCATGACAAGTACCTCTAAAAGCCAGGCACTGTTTCCTACAGGCTGGAACAGAACTAGGATGACCTCACTTGCCAGTTCTGTCCCTCTTTCCCTCTTTTCATGGATGGCATCAGGCAAGTCCCATCACCTCATTTTCCCCCATCTGTAGAGTGTGGAGAACGCAACTTGTCCTAGGGAGCTATAATAAGAGAAGTGCATAAATCCCTCCAATTAAAGGCTGGAATGAACATCTTGAACCACCAGTTGCAAACCTCATCTGCAACAGGTACCACAAGATAGTCTCTTAGTTTACAAAGCAGGAGCTCAGGTTTTCTGTCCCCAGAACTAAAGCAGGAAGATTTTGGAAACACCCTCTCACATCTAGAAGAGAAATATTTACAGGTGCTTTGCCTTTTTATTTCTTTTGACTTAAACCTCACCTCATTCTCATTTCTCCCACTACTGTATTCATAGATAGTAATCAGCCTTACTAGACTGCACAAGTTAAACCTGTTTAGTCAAACTCTGCAACCTCCTTTGAGCACAGCTCCCTTCCCCACACCTAAGTCCGGGTTATGTTTAACCTCTCTGGAAGAGTGGAGCTCAGATCCCACACTGCTCTTTACAAGGTATCAGCTGAGCTTTGTCCAGCATTAGAGGGTAAAGACAACATTCCTCAAGAGCCCTGAGCTGAAATCTCCTTGAACATTCAACATTTCTCTTCCTAGTTCAGGACATTTTCCTGTGAAGCCAAGAGAACTACCGAGAGTCCTTACCCACGGATGATGTTTTGGAAGATCAAGTTTTTGGTAATGAGTGGAGGCTGAGGTCATTTGCTATTTTAAATACGTGGAAGATGGAGCAATACCAGATAATAGTCAAATGTCATCTTATCTCAACTGGCTCTTCCCTCCCTTCCCCAGCTGATGACAATAAGCTTTTCATCAGCACCTGGACTGTGGGTCCCTGGGGCACTCCTACAGAAAACAGGCTAGAATACCAAAAGTTAACTCCTAGCCAAAACCAGGAGGTTTGCAGACTTCAGCAGGAATCACGAGCTAGATACTAATGGCAAAAATATGTTTAATGGCTACTTCATTACCTCATTACCATCCATCCACATGGACTTAATGATACGGAAAAATTACAGCAGATAAATAAAACCCTATAACCAGGTTACAGTTTGTTTACTGCTCTGTTTTTGGAAGTTATTGCCTTTGCTTTGCTAGGCATGACTCAGTCTTCACTACAAATGTCTGTGTGGAGATACTTGGATACACCAAGCAGAGTCACACTGATTATGGGAGAAACAGCAAAGAAGGTGTTTATAACTCATCAAAATGGAATTTCAGAAGAAAAGGCATTTACTAAGACCTAGTAATTTATCTGTGCTAAAATTCAAAAGCAATAAATACAACAGAGAATTTTTTCAAAGAATCCTGGAAAAGATGAGCATAGATTTTGCCAGCCATTTTTACACACATCCTCTCTGACTACAATAAAACAAATATGCTTTACGTGGTCACTCTTACCATGAACAGGGGTCGAAGCGTTAGCAAAAGTAAAGCGGGAAAAGCAAGATCTTGCTAAATACGCTCAGAAAACTCTCGGAATTTACATTTAGTACTGTTGGATACTGCAGAATAGTAACTGTTAAGAGTGAGCAGCTCACGGACAAGGTCATAAGAATAAAAACTCTCATGCAAGAAACTAACACAGTGTTTGAATCTACCAACTTGGGAGTTTCTTAAGAGAAGTGTACATGAAAAGCTGAAGCAGATGACCCTGGAATTTGAGAATTATCCCTTCTTTACACACCAAAAGTATTCAAGAAGGCCAAGTGTCACTTGAGGCAACAGGAGACATCTGAAACAAAAATCCAAGGAAACAATGGCTTTATAAAGATAACTGGTTTTCTTTTTTTAATAATGTCTGCCTTGTCAGGACATTTTTATTAGCAGTGCTCCAGACAGGTTCAGAAAACAAACCCAGGTTTTCCTGGATGACGTCTCTCCCTTCAGTAACTGGAGCAGGCTGCTTCTGCAGCCAACTGATTTCAAAAGCAGCAGCATCTGTGTGATCAAAAAGTGACAGAGTTCCAACACACAAACTCTTTGGGAAGCAAAACAGTTCCCATTTAATAGAAGGTTAGGATTATGTACTCCAGAGTCCATGGTTTACTTGCATTTTATTGGTAACATCCACTAACTGGTTTTATCAGCATAAGGAGATTTAAAAATACATCATGAGCTGATAAAAGCTGCCTCCTACCATACAGGTAGGTCCTGTTACAGGAAGAAAGCCGAGAGGGGTGGGAGAAAGGGAGAATAAGTTGGATGGGGATTCAGCTCAGGTGTTTACAAGGGCACGGAGCTAGCTGAGGATTTCCACATCACTGACAAAGATGCTATTTTTTTGATGTAGACATCACTAGTTCTTCACTAGGAGATGCTTTTGCCCATCTCAAAAAGATGCTGGAGCCAAGAAGGAACTGTAGGTAACATCACTAACGCACAAAAAGCATCACAGAAAGCAAAGCAGATGAGCATGTAATGTTTTTTCCAGTTCAGCACTTAAAATCAGGTAAGTCGTAAGATGGGTACTTGGTATTCTGAGCATTTTGCTTGTGTTCCACCTCTCCTTTAGTCAGGCCAGGAGCTATTTGGGGTGAGGACACAAAGAAATTCCATCTGCACGAGCAAATGCACTGCGGTGCAGCAGAGCAACTCCCCACTGGCACCAGCTCAATGCAACCCTGATCCAGGCTTCCATGAGGACACATATCAAATCCAACACTACTTCCCATGGGATGGGAGAGCCTTCCCCACCCAGTCCTTTTGCTGCACGGAGTTAGATCACACTGCACCTATTTACAGAGAGCAATGTGAATTTTATGCAATCCAAAGACAGAGCCAAAGCAAGACAAGCTTGGTGGGTCTCTGCAATACGTAAGTTTCAATACCTCCCTCCTGCCATGAAAATTATTGTGACAACCAACAACTTGTTAAGGATGCACTCGGTTCTATTAATTCTTCAGCTTGCTGGAGCAGGAATACTAAGAAAATCCCTACGAGTAAACATTACATATAAGGAAACACAGCTTGCTCATCTTCTGTTCAACTGTTTAAATGAGCAGCAAACATTCTGGCTCACGCTGTGTTCCAGTGATAAAAACACTCAATCTAAACCAAACTCACAACTAAGTTTGGAGCAGATAAAGTACAGCACAGGCACGAGCCTCCTCTGCAGTGCAGTGTGGGGGCTCCCTGGCTCGGCTGTGGCACAGAAGGGTCACGGCGAGATGGTCTGAACAGGCTGTTCGTCCTCGCATCGCGTGGACTTTGCTTTTTATCTAACAAACTGTTTGGATAAAGAGGAGCAACCAGGGAGGGCTGCCAGGGCTGCGCTGCAGCCTCTGCACCCAACAGCCAACTCCTGCTGTTCATTCACGACTAGGGGTTTCCTCGAGCTACCGGAAAATACCCACGTTAAATGCACAGCTCCCCTCGCAGAGCAGGTGAGGGGGGCGCAGGGCTGCGGCTCTCGGCCCCGCGGGGCGGGAGGCTGGGGCCGACAGGGCCGGGGCACGGTGCTCCCGCTGCCCTCACCCCT
>VZRQ01004567.1:492310-555609 GCA_013397975.1 Machaerirhynchus nigripectus | reverse complement strand
AAACCTTATTGTATTTTAATTTGCTTTCAGGAAAAAAAAAAAATCGCTTCTAAGCCTTCGGCGTACAAGGGATCTGAATATCTGTTACTATCGTTATCGCCTTTATAACTCCCCTTGGCGCTTCCCTCAGGTGCGCGCGCGCCCCTTCCCGCCTCCGGGCCGGCGCGAGGGGCTCCTGAGGGAAGGCGGCGGCAGGTGCTGAGACTCCTTTTTTTTAACCTCTTCTCCAGGTGTGTTTCTGTGGCGGTTTTAATAAAAACAGCTGGGTAGCGCTTTCCCCCCTTCCCGTCTCGTTTTTGCCTGGTGTGTCGCTCCCCGGGGCGGCTGAGGTGAAGATAAGGGAGGGCGGGGGCTGTGGAGTTTTCCCGAAGCTTTGAGGTGATTTTCTGGGATTTGTTGGTGGGTTTGGAAAGTGAGTGATGTGCAGGGTAATGGGGTGGTGAGAGGGAAGAAGACCCACATAGGAATAGCAAAACTGGGGAGAAAAATTCTCTTAGAATGCTTCAGGGGAATGCCCCCATCAGCACACAGGTGTAAGCTATTACTGAGGTAATAAGCACTTAATTACTCACCTACTGCAATGGAAAATAGCCCAAAAATTATTGGTGTTTGTAATTGCAATAGAGGAATGAAAAATGAAATTATGAGGGGGGTGTTGGTCCTTTTTAGTATTAGCTTAGCTCCTTTAAGTATTGGCTCTGATAATGTGTCCAAATCTAAATTCCTGACCTAAACGTACTCTAAGGAAGGAGCTCACCTCCTCCTGCATGAGGTAAAAACAGGTCTCCATCCCTGTCTGTTGTTTCCAGGAAAATACTTTCCTCATTAATCATCTTTATTGTTTTTCAGGAGTTTCTAGATTGCAGCAAAATGGAGATGACGGTGAAAGTTTTTGTTGCTTCTGAAAGTAACATTATACGAGCTCAGTTTTATCAGTGCTGCGTGCTCTTACTTAAGCACATTATCCATCTTATGTGGAGCTGCAGGTAAATCACACTCTTAAGCTAGAGAAAAAAATTGAGACAAGTTGTCATAAAATGAAATTACCTGTTCTATGTTCTCTGATTTTTGTCAAAATACTTTTTTCTTCAGTGTTGAATGTTGTCAGTAAATTCAGAGAAAGTAAGTCCTTGACCAAATATTGAAAATACATCCTGTTTAGAAACATGACAAACCAGAAAATTATTCTGTACTTGAGGATCTGATTTTTTTTCCACTCATCTTCATCTTTATATAGATTCATAATCCATGGAAAGAAAGTGTTGAAACCAGTGAAATAAAGTTATGTATGGGGGTATTAAAACAAGGTACTGGTCTTTATTTTACTCTCAGTTAAATTCTGGATGTCTGCTTTAACTGGTGTGAAAACCAAAAAGGTGAGTCTTGTAACTGAGAGCACTGGAAGAAATGATAGTTCTGACGCTGTGCATTTACATTATGGGTTTGAATATTTAGTTGAGATTGTCTTAGTTCGTGGCAGCTTTGGTGGACTGTCCGTGGGAAAGGTCACAGAACCACAGAATGGTCTGGATTGAAAGGGAACTTGAAGCTCCTGTCATTCCACCCCCTGCCATGGGCAGGGACACCTTCCACTGTCCCAGGCTACTCCAAGCCCTGTTCAGCCTGGCCCTGGGCACTGCCAGGGATGGGGCAGCCACAGCTGCTCTGGACAACCCTCCTCTGGCTCTGCTGGAGAAACTGCAGACAAGCTGCAATGCCTGTTTTGACAACAGTATCACCATGAGACTTTGACAACAAATCCTTTGCTTCTTGCATGATGCTTAGAACTTGTGTGGGGCTCCAAACTGCCAAAACCCCACACCTGAACCAATGTATGTTGAACCAATGCACTGGGTTAGGCTTGGCTGGTGTTCTCTTGGCCATCATTTCCCAGGAGAAAGGGCTAAATACAGACTTTTGGGTTCAAAGCTATGTGCTGGTGCTGAGTAGAAGCCAGAAAGCTCATGGAAGAGTTAAAAATGCTGTTCTTAGCTTACTAGGGAAGCATTTTCCAGCACTGTCTCTGCAGAATGCTAAATAAGGTGATGAAAATTAATTGCTTTATCTTCATGGTGCTACAACATTTCTTGTTTTCCCAAAGCTTTGTCTGACTGCTGATTTTTATTAACATTGCTGATGTATTTCCATTCCTTAGACTTTTAACCTGATGAGTGAAGAGTTTTTACAGGTGCTTCCAGACTCAAAGGAATAATTTGAATAGAGGGCCACAAGCAGGGTTTCCAACTCTTACCCAGCAGCCTGCTCATGTGAATAAATGAGAGCAAAAGAGGCAACTTGTGGGGGTTTAGTCTGGGATTTCCCACGGCCGTGACACCGTGCCCTCCTGGCATGATCCAGCGTTCACTGGGATAAGCACTTCTGCTCTGACTTCGGATGTGGATCAAGCCCTTTAAGAAGATCTGTGTTAGGTTTTTTTAGAGCACTTAGGATCCCCCTTGGATGCTGTAAAGCCAAGCCTGGTTCCCGCTCCTTGCATGTGTTCAGTGTTGTTCCAATAAAAATGTCTTGAAAATTTTACAAGGATGAAAGAGCGAGGGACAAGCAGAATGTGTGCTAGAAATTAAAATAAACCCCATGGACTTGCCTGCAAGGATGTACAGCTGTCACGTTAGATGTGACAATGGTGGTACTCAGGTGTTAGGGCAAGGTGTGGCAAACAGGAACACATCCAGCACAGTCTTGTGTTTAATTGAAAAACCTCCATTTAATGCAACCTGGGTTTTGATTTAATAAACAGGCCGATGTTACAGACATTTCAATGGACATTGTGCCAGAAGGACACGTGATGGCATTAAGGCATGAGCTCCAAAGCAGGTGGTGCAATAATTTGCTGAATTGAGTGTAAAATGAAGCATAATTTACTGTGTGACCTCTTTATACTGAGTGTCGGAGGTATTAACAAACCAAGAAAAGAAGTGTTTTTAATTGGAAAAGGTACTTTGCTAAAGCAGCTTTGTATTTAACATCTTGTGCTTTTAAATAATAGATTGAAGACAAAGTTTAGCTGAAGTTTCAGTAGACTTCTTTTTATGTGTATGTGTTCTCTCCTATAGGAACAATGACTATCTGGGTAAAAATAGACTATTTTAGAAAAAACACCTTTTGTGTCCCATGCCTGTATTTAAAGATTGTTTAGTATTGGGTTTGAGAGATAAATACTACAGGGATTTTTTTCAGCATGACTTATCAAACTATATGGCTTCACAGGCAGAAATAGAAGGTTCATTTTCAGTACTTTAGGATGCTGTTTAGTTGATGAAACTTATTATGCCATAAAAACTGAAAGATTTGTGGAGGGATGATGGTCTCTGACAATGTTTATCCACACAAATCACTTCCTTTCTTGGAATCCGAGTTGTTCTTATATAAAGCATGAAACACAAAGAGCAGAAAAGCCAGGAGTTAAACCAAAGCACAGCATTAAATAAAGGCCCTGTTGGGAGAACTGCAAGTTCCCATTGTTTTGTTCAGAAATAGGAATGTGGAACTCATTAGGCAAATACAGATACGTTCATTTGTTGAAGAAGGGCAAGTCAAGAGTCGTGTGAGCAGTTCAATTAAACTGATTTTGTGATACAAACATTTTGTAATGTCTAGAAGGGTTTCAGCTTTGTGCAGGGGCAGCTCTGTGCTGTGTATACTGAAAATGCCTGATGTAGATCAATTTTCGAAAAGAAGTTTCAGGAGTTTGTCAAGTTTCTGATCCAGAAGTCTTCAAAGGAAGAAAGATAAATACTGAAAAATGTTTATAGCCTTTAGTGTTTCACCCATGTAAATACAAAAATTAAATACAGGGGCTGATCACATCTGCTGAAGTTTCTCCTTCACAGAAGCAATGCTCAAGAGTCAAACACAGCTGCCCGGAATATAGTGGAATGCAAGGACTTTGACTCTGGTGCCTCCACCCAAGTGCATATCCTGATCCTTGTGTTCACGTGCTGGCAGAACATGACCGTGGATGGGCTCCTGCCAGGCTGTCCTGCAGTCCTTAACGGGCCTTTAAAATGTGCCAGCATGAGGTGCTCAATTTGTATTTGGTCTGGGATGATGCTTTCTGGCTCATGGCATAGCTACTGTCTGATAAAGTGTCCAAGGCCTGCGAGAGGCAGGGTAAGGATTTTCTTCTAGCTGCTTGCCATTTTCCCCTCTCTCTGGCTTCCCAGCCTCCTGACCTGATACTCTGACTGCAGTTAGTCACTCTGATGGAGTTTACTAAAAAATATCCTGATTAATCTAGAAGAGTTTAATATTTTTTTCCTTAGATTATTTTGAGAAACAGCTGTGCCACTGCACTTAGATTGAAAGGGATGTTATGATCCATACTGGGGATAATTATGCACAGCAACAGATAAGGGGAATAACTTCTTACTTGACTTAACTGTAGTCAGAGAAGATAATCTGATACACACTGTAGGCTTAGAGATCATTAGTGGATGAAAGAGACTCTCCCCTAAATATTTATTAACATGTGCTTTGGATACATTTAAAATACATGTGATGGATAAAATCTGGGATAAAGATCATGAAAAAGGAAAACAATTTTTATTGACAAGACTGATATTAAACATGCCAGAGGAGGTGCTTTTTATCCCATTCCAACTCTAAAGCATCTAAAATGGGCTCATTTAGAATGATTCCTTTATCAACTGTGGTTGTTCTGAGTGCAGTCAGTGGCTTCAGTGACTCTTCTGCCCCATTTGTCAGAGCAGGGTGGTGTTTCCTGACTGCCTGGAGCTTGGTTAGAATCTGCAAGATGATGATTTTGAATATGTTGAACGTGGACCCGGTAAATAACTGTGTTTCATTTCAATTTTGTCATAAATGAGAAGGGAGGAGAAATCTGAAGCAATGCATTTCTAACATGCCAATATAATGAATGGTGTGTTGTATGTTATAGCTGTACTTGCCATTCTTCCTTTTTGATACATGAAAACTGATCAGAGAAAAAATCTGAAAACTAGAAGAAGCTTCCTCTCTCTCCATTTCTGTGCCACTGCTAAGCCTCACAAAAGCCCTCTCCTGGTTTCCACAGAAATGGCCCTTCTGCTGATTTGAGGTAAAGGTCCTCTTCCCTTTTTTCTTGTCTATCTAAAGTCTGAGTTTCCTGAGACATTATTTTATCTTCTACATCCTTCATGTATAGAAAGCCAACCCACGTAGAGGGGCTGGTGGAACTGGGGAAACTTCCTCACCCAAGGAAAAGATCTGGATTTATTTGACTGAAGAGCAGAGGAAAAAGGCATGTGTGTATCACATGCGCAGTTCTATGAATCTGAACAGAACCAGGGCTGTGTGTGCATGTTCCACAATGTGCTGTGTCTCCCAAAATGTCCATTTGATCCCACTGGAACGTCAGTGAGTGGAGATCCCGAGTTAAAGCCATGGAGATGTAGTCTCAATTTGTCATCAGGCTGAGTTTTATAACTATTTATATACACAAGATTTTCTGTTTACAGTTTGTTTGCATTAGAATACACCCATTTCTTTGAACCATATGACATGACATGACTAACAAATATATTGGGGAACCACCCACAAAATGTTTACAGTGAGTAAGTTCTTAATATGTTACAGGATTTCTTCCTAGTTTAGTTTGAGATATTTATGTCTACAAACATATAATTCAGAATTTAGTTCTGACCAGTGTTATTCTTTTAACTCCCAACAGAATTGCTTTCATGGAGTTACTCTAACAGAGTTATTTTAAATTAAATGGGGAATAGTGAGGCATATCTTCAAATTTGTTATCTTCTGTTTTGAATTCAGATGATGAGAGCTTTGACAAGTTCTGTCCGTGTTGTTCAGTGCATTATCAATGCTCATTGACATGAAGAAAAGCAGAATTTATTCTGCTGTTTCTGAGGACAAGAGTTTGATGTTGCTGAAATAAGTAATGCATGATTTTCATAATGCTGTTTTCTGTTTGTGTTCTGCTTTCTTCCCTTTTTATTACCTTTGCTCCCTTTGACATTCTCAGGAATGTTAAATTTTCCCAGTAGAGCTGTTCACTTGTATGCTATCAAAAAGATTATATTAAGAAATTCCAAAGAATAGTACTACTGAAGGGCTTGGGGATTTTTTTAGTGCTTTGGGTTTTCTTTGTACTTTTTCCAGACTCGTCACTTGTCTTTCAGGTACCATTACTACCTTCTCACATGCCAACATGGAGCAGTAATTAAAGCAAACCCCACTGTGATCACATCCTTAATTTGTGCTCTTTCGGGAGTGCGCATGAAGTGAACATTTCTTTTGTGACTGCGCTTTGGGGCTGCTCAGCTCCAGGTAACAGCTTCAAAATACCCTCTCAGCTACTTCGGGATAGTTGCTGTCTTCAGCCCCAGATAAGTGTCAGGGATAAAATCAGTGGCACAAGACTGCTCCTGTTTCACTTCAAATGTTTAAAGACATCAGGCAAATTCTTTATTTGCTTTTTGGTGGTTTGCTTGCAGTAACAGTTCTGTTTCCGTTCCATTTGTGCTCATATTTTTGAGCAATAATATGTGCAGTCATGGAAGATTGAGGTAATACTTCTCTTCCAAATTATCTGGCATTTCCTAATGTGCATGAGAAATTGCTGTGTTTCTTACAGTGGAACAAATCTTGGCAGGTTTGGTGTATTCTGTATCTGTAACTATTGCTGGAGTACAATTCCATAGGGCAGAGATGATTTGTGTTAGTTAATTAAATGCAATATGTTTGTATAGCAACATTATTATGGTCCTTGAGCATTTGAAAGTGTTTTAAATGGTTTTGCTGTTTTCAAAAAGTGGCATTCTTTTCAGTCCATTTAAGTGTAAATATTTATTAACATCTACGGTTTACTCTAATTATATAAATGGAACAAACCAAACACACCCAGCTCCTTATATTTTCTGCAATAGGACTCTATTTTATAATCAGTTCTCTTAGTTTGCTGTGTATATGTGTGATCAGACTAGAACTACGTGTACTGAATCTTCAGCTGTTTCATTCTTTGTGTCAGTGTCTGAAGCAAATTACCTGCTATCAAAGATAGTGAGAGATGAATCTTAGCAGCACAAGGTCCCTGAGATTTTTGCAATAATTAAAATATTTTGGTAATAGGCTCAGATTTCCTGCTTAGAAATCAGCACTCTGAAGGCAGTTAAATGAAAATGGTCCCTTGCAAAGTTGAGTTTCCAAGGTGGGGACTGGCAGTGGTAGAGAAATCCATTCGTGCTTTTCCTTTTTTCCTGTTTTGGTTTTTTCCCTCTGTTCATTCTGAAACTATGACTTGATGAATGTCATTAGGCTGTAATCCATTTATTCCATGTGGTGGTGGGAACAGAGAATTTGACAGTTCATTTGGACTGAGTGAACCAGAGTCACTCTGAGCTGAGCCCCCGCTGCCATCAAACTGCGAGATTTTCTTCTTGATCATTTTTCTTTCTTTTGCTCGGCGATTCTGGAACCAGATTTTCACCTGGGGTGTTATAAATTATACCTGATTAATTCGAAGTGCTGGTCAACTTTTTACAGTAATTATAGCAATGGAAATGTAGGTAAATTCAAAAACACTATTTAAAAACCACCAAACCCAAAGCAAACAAACAAAAAGCCATGAGGAAAAAAAGCCCCAAAGCTAAAACCCAACCAAAAAAAACCCCGCAAACCAAAATACTGAACTTGTGCAGTGAAAAGTCTTTGCATTATTCTGTATTAATTTTTGGTGTAATAATCAATGGAAAATTGATTCTTTCTTTCTTGATTTCTTTTTTTCCTGGGCCTGGGGTAAAGTGAACTTGCTGTGTTATATTTAGGAACACAGAAATCAATGAACTCATTGAGACTCTGAGGGCGCAGAGTTCATCATCTCAGCTTTGCCAGTGGTGTGTGCCATAATTTAGGAAGATGCAATTATGGATTAATTTTGAAGATTTCTTTATTATCTTTGTTACAGATTAATTCAAAGCCAAGAAGTGAGGGTTCTTTTCCTTCATTTATGTTGTGAGTGATTTTTGTGTTTGCATAAATTCTTAGGTATTTTTAAGGTTTTGATTGTTTTTATCACTGGAGTATATATTTATACCTGTATTTTGCAGATATATATGTACTGTTATGTGTATAAATAGATATATCAGCATTACTTAAAATCAATGAATTTCCCAAGCTCATTGTGCAGGTGAAAGACTCTTTATCTGTTTAAAATCTACTTTTAAGTATCTCTATTTTCTTTCCTTATGTGAAAGTGTGAATGAGTAGGAACTTCTGTTTGTGTTTTCCTTCTTGGTAATTATGTTCTTACTTCACAGTATTTGTTACAGCCCTTAAGGTGTGTTGAATACAATATGATATATAAAGTTGTACGCTTACTTTGTATTAAATTGCTCAGTGTTTTATATTTATTTTTATTACCTTAGTAGTATTGGCATTATGAAGCATTTAGCTTTGTCTGTCCTGTGGAAATATAGATAAATTATGTATTTTGTCTACATTATATTTGAAGGAACTTTACCAGTTAAAAATGGGGTAGCATTAGAAGCAGCAGTTCTGTAAAAGGAAACTGCTGATTTTCTGCAGGATCACTGGTGACTCCAGGCATGTCTGTGTTCTAAATCAGCCAGCTTGCATAACATTAAGGTGGAGGTTTCAAATCTTTCATAACTGCAGTTCTCTGAAAATTTTCCAGTGCAGCTCTGTCCTACTGTGTGACAAACTTTAGTCCGTCCATGAACACAGCTCATGTAACTGCGCCCTGCTCAAGAGAGTGGCTTTATCCAGGACAGAGATTAAATATGTACTAGATATGAGTGAAGGCAGAGCTGCTTTCCAAGGAAGCAATGATCCAAGTATGCACTTGAACATTCCCCGGATAGTCTTGGTTACACATATGTGAGGCAAAAAGAGATCCTGACTTGAAAATCCAAGGCTGTAAAACCCCCCTGAAATCTGACTGAGGAAGAATGTGGCTTGTGGAAACTGTGGCAATATATTTGTGACAAAAAACCCCATAGATATCTCGTTGGATTGACCTTGGCTTTTAATTTTCCTGGCTTACAGCTGAAATATATCAAGTGCCTTGGACTTTTGCTGGCCATTATTTGGTGTGATTTCAAGAAGAAATAAAATAGTGAATGTCATAAGTATTGGGAACATAGCTAAGATCCTTTTACACTGAACTGTTCAAATTCCAAGCTAGCAAGCTAGAATGTAAGAATAACTACTTTTCAAAGTATGAGTTAATTCCTAATGTTGAGTTACCAATAATTGGAGAGTTCTGTCAAATGGGCCTGTTGATAACTGTGGGTTTGTGGAGCGGATTCTTTGTGTGTGAAATGCGGAGTTACAGGAGGTGGCTGCTGCTGTGTCCCCTGGCAGTGGCAGTGGCTGGGCACTGTGGGTACACCTGAGGGGTGCTCTCTGTACCTGTCTTTCGGAGAGTCCCAGGTTTGCTGCGAGTTCTGACTTCCTCCTGATTGTAATGTATCTATTGCAGTGAAATTCCTTCTCTAATTCCAGTCTCTGGTGATCTGTGTAAACAACTCGGTACTTTTCTTTTGTTCTTGTTTTACCTGGTTACAAAAGAAAGATTATTCATATGTTGAGTTGGTTTTTCCATAGCAACTTGCAAACATCTCAGGCATTTCACAGACATTAATTAAACTACAGAATACTTGTATGGGATTGTTTGCTGTGGTACAGAGCATAAATATGAGGTGCAGGGTGAAGTAAGAGAGTATTGGTTACCATAACTGTCTTTCCCTCCTTATTTCCCTCTCTCTGTAAACATACATTTAAATGTGAAGCTCTTAAGTGATAAACACCCTGATGCATCTTAAATAATTCATAGCATAATTGGTGCTGGCTATATTAATCTCAAAGGGGTTTCATTTCCGTGCTCATTGAAGTGACTTCTGTGTCTATGAGAGCATAAATACCAGGATTTCAAGAGTGAGCTTCAGTCACAGTTCATTCAGTTGTACCGTGGCCTAATTCTTTATCTGAGTTTTTAAAGATTGCTTCTCTAGCACAAAGATATGTCCTACTAGAAATGCTTTTCCTTTCTTATGTGGCCATAGGATAAACTTAGAAGTTCAACAATAATTTCATTTATTTTTTCAAAAAGGTCCAGTCTTGCAAGGTGCTGAGTGCCTGTAGGATATTCCTGAGGGCACTCTGTGTTGGGATTCCTTTTAGAGTTGGAGGCACTTGACAATTTGTAAGATGAGGCAATAAAATCTTGTAAAAGGATTTCAGGATCATCCTCTCTCTAATGTATACAAGAAATACTCTTAGATATGTTGGATAAATCCGTTAAGAGAAGTATCACCAAATGTTTAAAATGTATCTCTCATTTCATATAATTTTTAAACAATTCTTCATGTAATAATAATCCAGAGAGATCAGTTTTCAACGTATTTGTTCTCCTTTGCACTTTCAAGAGCCAACCAGATAGTTTTCCTTTTCTCTTCTGATCTTCCCAGTTTTTTTTTGATGTGAGTTTTCTGGGACAAACTGTAGGACAAAGACTCCTTTAAAGTGGTTCCCTAAAATCCATTGAGGTGTTAAGATGAAGCACACGCCACACAAAGGAGCGACAAGGAGATCTTATCAAGAACCCCTTTCACATTCAGAAACACAAGCCAATTGGTTTGGAATTTACAAGCCCTAAACAAATGTCAGACGCTTTCATCTTAGCAGAGGAAAGAGGGACAGAAATAGATGAAGGAATATTTTTTCCTCAGTTCTCTTTAATTTTGGACCGACACTGAGGACAGACTGGGATATTTTTATCTCAAGGTAGACATAGCTGAAGTATGCATAATTAGAAATATTTCCCCAAATCCTATGCCACTTCAACTTCCAGCATAGAAGATTTTCCTGCCTATATTTGCAGGACTAAATCATCCAACTAAGTTTACTTTTTTCATGGTACAAATCGTTGACTTTGAAATATTTGCCCTCAGTGATAGTTCTAATGCTAACAATAGTATAGATATTCAGGTTCCTTGTAAACTGAGGGCTTAGAGGGAATCTTTGAAAACAAGTTAAAATTCAACAAGGTTATTCCGGCCTCACTATAATCAGCAAATATAACCATGATTTGAGGGGGTGGAGAAAAGGAGTAGTTTTCCCCATTCCCCTTGGTCATAAAATTCACAGAGCATTTCTTCTGAAGACAATAAAGCTGGGAGAAGGCCTCTTTATTTGCTGTGAAAATCATCACCCTTTCCGGCAATATAACTCCTGAAGAAAAGAGGGAGAAGGAAGAGACAAGACTGCATATCAAAGCAAAGTGAAGTGTTAAAAGGGTCTGTTGCCTCAATATGACAGATAGGCCTCAAAACCTCAGACAATGTAGGCCAGTGGAAAATAGATGTCACAACTAATTTACAAAGAAAAATAAATTAGCATTAGAGCAGGGGCCCAGCCTTTTTTCCTGCTTTTCTGTTTTGCTTTCTGGCCGTGTTTCTGCTGTGCTATAATCTGAATTACTTGTACATCACTGCTTGTTTGAACACAGACAGAAAATGCGTTGGCTATAGTTTAAAAAAAATCCTGAGGCTGAGCTTGTAACATATGAAAATAACGCTGGCCTTTTGTTTAGTCCTGTTAAAGTCCCTTCTCCTTCTGAGAAGGTTCACTCCCAGATGAAGTTTCACCTGAAGTTTTAAAACCTTTTTCTAGGCCCTTTAGATACCTTTTCAGTAAGTTTTACACTTTGGAGTTTCTCTTGCTCTCAGGAAATACACATCTTACCTTGTTGATTACACAGGGTTTAGAAATTAATTTGAAGTTCTGCTCCAGCATAACCGAAGTTCATGGGGGATTTTATCATAGATTTTCAGTCAAACCAGAATCAGACTGTCAGGAAATTTTTAGATGTTCTTTTCCTCACTTGCGTGGCCTGACTGGGAAGGTCTCTTTACCAAGCCCACTTTCCATGTTTGGGTTTTTAAAAAATTTCTTATTGCCTTATGTATTTCAAATGTCTGTGTGTTGGAAGTAAAAAAAGGTTTTGTTCTGAATATACAGTTATGGTCTTTTAGTCAGAAGATGTATCATTTCAAATCCCATTTTACCTGTCGAAAGGACAGAGCACTTCTGTCTTTGTGGTGTTGTTTCATCCTGAAGATTGACTTGATCAGGTAAATTTTCACTTCACTTTACCTGCAGCTGAATATATTTTTTCTGTATCAAATGCTAAATAAGAATATTCAATCAGAATGTAGTGTATTTAATAGAGTCTAAACAGAGAGGAAACAATACCCACTGTCTTTAGGACAGTGTTTTAGGAGGATCCCTCGTCTAATTAGATGTGTTGTGATTTCTGTTACTCCATTCTGCTCACGTACGTCGATGTGCGTACACACCACTGGTGAAGTTAAGGACATACACGTATTTATGCGCAGAAATATATTTGTAGAGTTTAGGGCTGTAATTCTGGGATTTTAAGGCAATGAACTTTATTAAGCAGTGATAACATGGAAGTAGAGGAACCAGTAGCTACTTTGATACCACAAATAATATTATGGCAATAAGGAAAAACAGCAAGTGTGTTTCAAAGAGGGGTTATAATGGCATCAAGTCAGTTTTCTTCTAGAGAAAACATTGATAAGGTGGTACAGAGCGGTTACATACATAATTTTAGCCTTGTAATTTATTTGAATTTCCTCCCGTTTTTCCTGTGTCAGGATTAAAATTTTCTTTTTTTTTTTTAAGAACACCAATGAAAAGCCAAATCTCTTTGGTACTTTTCTTGTTTTGCACAATTACCACATTTGTGCTTTACTGTCACGATCTCTTTTTTTAAGGTGGGTTGATGCCTTGAGCTCACTTCTGTGAAGTCCTGAGCTGTTTTTAACACTTCAAAGGATTGGGTTCTAGGAATGCACAGCCTCAGGACATGCAGCTATTGATGGGCTCTGTTCCACCTGTCCCAAATGGTTCATAAAGTATTTCAGAATGTGTGTAAATTCTGTGTAAGCACTTTTCAGACTAGAGATGAATTTACGCCCAAAACTGTGTCTTTGAATTGCAAATATATTTTATAAATTTGGACAAGCTTGTGAGAAACCTCTCAGGGTCTTTCAAGACTGTTCAATAAGTGTAAAGCAAGGATTTAGATTTTCAAGTCTGCATTATTCTTTAAGAATGCTATACATGTAAAATTCAGTGCCAACATGACGCAGACAGGGCTGCCTCATTGACATTCAGTAGTCTCAGCTGAATTTGATCTACACTCAAGTCTTGCATCACTTCTACACCTGGCAGTCTCCAATGATGTTAATGAAGTTACTGGGATTTACATGAGTATACAGAAGGGGGGAAAGCAGGCTGAATCTGCCTGGCTTTGAAGGCCTTTGTAGGGGCTCCAAGTGGCAGGATGGCATTGTGATACCCTAATGTTCAACAGGCATTTTATATTTAGTAACAGAGGCAAAACAGTGTGTGTCTGCTTTATAATTAAGAAACAATTACCAGGCTAATTTTGCTACTGAGTAATAACCATCTGAAGGAGGATTCTGTCTGAAGCAGCAGGGCTGATTTTCCGTGTCTTCTAAGATTGCTTCAATTGTAATTGCTCTCCTTTCTTTCGAGCATTTTCTTTGATGCTCCCTAACACACACTTACTACTTTTAACCTTATCAACTGATTTAGCAAACCTTGCTACACCCAGTTTCCACCTTGGGAATACACACAGAAAGGTTCATCTGGCAGGCAGCTTGTGGCAAGAACAGGCCCATCAGTGAGTGGCACTTGCAGGAAAGAGATTTTTAATTGTGTAATTGTGGAAGCTGAAAAATTCTGGCACGTAAGAAAAGTAAAACTGATGTTAAATTAAATGGAAAGGAAGCGTAACCAAGGAATTATCTGATCTGCAAACAAAATAGTCTATGCTGATTGTTTGAGTCAGACTGCTTCTCTGGGAATATTTCTGCTCACCTAATAAATCTGGGTAGAAAAATATGAGACACAGGGAAATTGCAGAAAATTGCATAATCACTGCAGTTAGATCAGAGCACATAGTTTTCTTTATAATTATTGAGAAGTCTGTAAGGTTTAAAAAGATCAACCTGATTATATATTGATATCTCCCCTGCAGCACAAAAGGACAATGTAGTATTTCTGTCTGTAACTGTTAAATGTTGCTGCTTTGCTCCATAACACTTTCATGATTATCATGTTTTTCACACAAAATGCTTTACAGAATGTTCCAACAGGGATTCCTGGAGTTGGGCTCCAGCCATGTCTAACCACATCAGCCATTCCACTACAGCAAGCACTTAAAGCCTTCATGGGAGAAAGTGAAACTAGCACAAATTTAGTTAAAACTGCATTAAACAGCAGTAGGTTAAATAAATGTCATAAATGACCCACCAACCTATGTGCTTCAAGTAAAGTTAATTATTTCTAAGCTCAGTGAGAGCAGAAGATGCTTTCTGAGGTTGGAAGTTGAATTTGCACTCACCAGCAGTGTTGGTTTGCACCGTTTTCCTCATCCACTCGTAAGAGCTGTGCCTTTGGCTGTTGGGAGAGATTTGCTGGGCATTAATTGTATCTACAGGAGGTAACCCCGCAGCGGCGGCGGGATGCAGGGAGCTGTAATCAGCAGAGCTGTAGGAGCCCTGGCCAGGGGACGAGCCATTGATGTGGGCAGCGGCCACGGCGCTGGAAGGGCCTGGGCCGTAGGCGCTCCAGTCCTCCCGCTGGGGGCCGTAGTGGGAGCCCCAGGCTGCCGCCGGCTGCCCGTGGGTGTCCAGGGCTGGCACAGGGTGGTATCCCATGTAGTCGGAGTAGGCTGGAGCAGACACGAAGTTTTGCACGGGCAGGTTGTTGTTGGCCCTGGCAGATCCTGGGTACATGCTGGGCTCCTTATCCAAGAGCGAGCTCACGTACATGGCTGTCCCAGACTGTAAACACGGCGTCACAACATCTTGTTCCTCAGTGTCTTCTTTTACTGCTCAAAAATATTTGTGTTTGGTTTTCTCTAATAATGCCACTCTGCTTGGAATCTTCTACTTCATCCTCTTTTATTATCAACTGTGTTACTAGGTGCTGGTGGTAATGGTTTACCAAGATCTTGTCTGACGTCAGCCCAACTGCCTGCCTCATAATTACATTTACATTCAAATGAAGGGCTGACCAACCCCACCTTGCTGCTGGTTCTGGTGCTTTCTCTTTTAGAGAACTTTTATCTATCCTATTATCCTGCCCTGATATTCAACAGCGATCCCAGTCCTGTAAGATGATGCAACAGTTGCTTGGATTTGTAACTTAAATAGTTAAGTAAATAGACCTTTTCAAAAGAAATTATAGTGCGAGCTATAATAGCAATGTTTAACATTTGAAGGATTCTTGTCTGAAACCTTTGTCAGGTATTATCAATCAACAAGTCTGTTACTCTCCTAATTTCTCATATAATAAAAAAAATCCCTTTTAGCCTTTAACAGATACAGTCAATTTGAATAATTGCAATTCAATAACTTCAAAATACAGAGCACCTTGTAAACAGCATGTCTTGAGTATAACTGTCTCAAAAATGTTCTTCTCATTGTTGATGTTTGTAAGTGGTTTTCCAGAATGGGAGAGTTTAAAGCACTGCCTTTAAGACACATGTTCACACTCTCCCCATACAGAGTGATTTAAGAGATCCGTTCATCTGGTGGCCATTGCAAACTGATAAATTTTAAAAAGCAGACAATAAATCTTCCTAACAAAGATGGTGCCAGAAGTACAAAGAAAATGACTGTAAAAAGTAGTGAAAAAAGTCTTTGATTAGGCCCAGGAATATTGTTGGCTTCTGTTTCAAGACAACCTTTATCTGCCTGAAAGGAGGCTGGTTCCTTCCTCTGAGGCTGCTGTCTATAGTCTGCTTTCTGTGGTGGCAGCTTGGGCCAGGGAAATCAGCAGGGAGAGACATCTGGGTTGTTAAGCCTGTGGATCAGAAGTGCCCCGATGCAGCTCTGTGACACACGGGTTCTCCTGGGTCAATGTTCGTGTCCCTCAGAGAAAAATGATTCTGAAAATAGCTTCATATCCTGTTACTGAGAGCTTGTTATTAACACGGACAACTAAACCACACCCTAGGACTTTAGAATTACCTCTCGGGTTGTGTAGCTGCAATTTGTGGAGTGAATTTGCTGTATTTTTATTTTGGATGGGTTTCTTTGCAATGAGCTATTTGTAAGGGCTATGCTTGCAAAAGAGGTGCAAATTACAATGAGTTGTTTCCCTTTACAGAGGTGTGGGTTTTCATTCAGTATCCTTTGTATTTTGACACTACTCGTATTCACACATCCCTTCTAATTCCAGCACTAAAGGATTCTAAGTGTGTACTTACAGACAGGAAAGATATTCCTCTTCTCTTTGGGACTGGGCTTTTCAGGGAAAAAAATTTTACTGAGAACTGTAGCAAAATCTTTGTAATTAATTTTGCAATATTTACAGAATTCTGCATTAAGCATTGGGATCCTCAGAATGTTGAGGCAAGTTGCATCCTTGGATAGGACATGGAAAAAATAAGATCTTTTGTAATCGATGTATCCTTATAAAAATAGACATTAAAAATAAATGGAAAGACGCTCTTTTTTCCTTTATCTTGAAACACAAGGAATTGTGACACAATTTTTGAGACCCCACAGAGTTTTTAGTCTGGAAGGTCATCCAAATTAAAGAAGACCTGTTTCCTGTGTCCTTGGAATCTTTAGCCTGTTTGTGAGCTTTATACCCCCAGTTAAATTCCCATGGATTGCTGAGTGTTGTGCAGAGCTGTCAGGCACAGGCAGATCCATAGGAGGGGAAAGTTTTGGCTTCATTGACTGCATCTGCAATCCATTGACAGGGTATCCATGAACATTGGCTGCTCAGAGATTTCAGCTCAGACCCGTTGTTTGACTTCCCCCAAACACACCATTTTCACATCCTTGTGAATGTTGTAATTTCATATTCTGCAGTAGATGATGGCAACATTTTTAATCTCTGGTGTTCCTCTTGCTTTATGGGATGTCTGTGCATGTACCCCCCCACCCCCCCCAATTTTGGTATCATTTAATCCTATTTTTTGTATCTCAGAGCTTTATCCTTTATTCTCTGTTCTTCTTTTATCTTTTGTTTATGCTCCTCCTTTCCCTTTCTTGTTCTGCCTGTTCCATTATCTGAATTTTCTTCAGATCTATTTCGATTCTTTCCAGAACATAATTAGATCAAGATACTCCGATGGCAATTTGCTACACTGATTTGATATCAGCTAACAATAGTAAGCTTTGAATAAGGCATTTTGTTTAAAAAGATTTACATAGCAGGATAAGATTGCTGGGCAGGACTGCAGATTTTTAACACCAAAGTGAGAATAAGATAACTAAAATGGCAATGTTCAAATGATCTGCACCGTGGGTCTGGTATCTCCTATTTTGTGTAGCACAGCAGGGTGGAGATATTAAAAAGGAGCAGTACCTTTCCATGTTGTCTTGTGGTGGGTGGTAAAGGCAGAACAGGACGGATCTGTGTGGCACCAGCAGCAGGAGTGCTGTGCTCTTTTGGAGAGAGGGATTGCCAGGAAAACTGAACTCCAAGGTTGTTTTTTTCTCCACCTGTCCAAATGCCAGGTGTAATTTATCTACTAAACCAATGTCCATGGGAGTTGTCTCAGTGGTTGTTAAAGTGAGGTTTTATGTGTGTTAAATCAAATGTGCTTTGAGATCTTTGGGGAAGAAAATTTTCTAGTTTTCTAGCAAGTGGTTGATGAAAAACTATCAATAATAGCAAGTGTGGTGCTCATCACTGGAACTCTAAAGGTTTGTTTGTACAGGCAGTGGAGATGGTGCCCTATTGTATATGAGCTGTTCTAGAGAGCAATTCCAACCCAGTAATAATAACATAATCACAAACGTGCAATTAAGTGTTTTAATGACAGCTATTAAAACTGCAATTTCAGGGCTACTGGTAGTTTAAAACTTGCCTGTGCAACGATAACTTACATTAAAGGTGTTTACAGCTCTGATAGTTTTTATTAGGAACCCTTCCTCATAAAATTACTCTTCCTTTTATATGGAGATAAGAAGACAATAATCTGTCTTTGAAGCGTGAAAATGATGTGAAATCTCTCTTGTTTTGGAGAACCAAAAGCAGGTGAGCTTAATGTGCCCCTTTGTGGCTCAGGTGATCGGAATAGATGCTTGTTTTCTTGCCGCCAGATGACCACTCCAATAGCACTGCAGGCTTAGGAATGCTTCTTGCCCATACCTTTATAGCTGCATGCTTGGAATTTCATGCTAAGGACTTTGTTAGGGAACTCTGTATTGCTGGTAGTGCTAACGCAGTATTTTCCAGGTGTTGTTGGCCCTATATTAAAGCTGGGCCTTACATGCACATTCATTCCTCCTAAAATTCTTAGGCAGCTGTAGGAATGTTGAGGAAAGGTCAGTCAGGACACGGTTTGCTGTCAGCTGAGGGCCGTTCTGTTGGGAAAAAACCCAACTAGTGATGAAGGAAGGAAGGTGGGTTTAAAATTTTAAAGCACAGCTAAAGAGGTGGCTTTTGCTTTTACTGAAGCTTCTACAAACACAAAGCTTCTGAAAATTTTATTTGCCCTTTTTAATTGGGCTTTTTAATATACAGCACCCTACGTAGGTCTCATTTTCAGGGCTTGAAATGCAAGTGTGTGCTAAGTTGCACATGGCAGATGTGGCACAGCTCGGAGAGCTGAATGAGCAGTGCTGACTGAGCTGTTCTCACTTGCTGAACTGAATCTTCTGGGGAAAAGGAAGAAGGGATATAGCACAAATTTCAGTTCTGCCCTGTGTCTCTGATCCCTGCTGGGGATTTGTTTTTCATAAGAGACTAGCAGAAGAAATAAAGATGCCAGCTGTCTGTGAAGCCTTCCTCAGTGGTTTTGGGTTTAATTTCATGCTCTGAAGTTTTGGTTGTTAACAAATCCTTTTGAAAAATGATGAAAAGTGGCTGGTAGAGAGCTGATTGTATTTACCCTTCTATCCACCCCACTTCTGCTTTTCTAACTGCTGCTAACAATGGCTTACCTTTAATTTATAAATGTTAGAATGTGTTTTAGTTATATATTTAATGGATAAGCTGCATCAGTTTTTCCAGGAAGAAGTGGTCTGAAGCTAAAGGAGGGTCATACTATTCTGAAATTGAAATAATTTAACTTCTGCTTCAAAATCAATACTGACAGAAATAAGAGCATTCCTTACTGCTCCACAGGCTGCTTGAATTCAGCAGGAGTTACAGAGCCTGTGTGTGAACCCCAGGGTAAATCAATTCTTTAGCAGAACCATGAAAATGAACAGCAAATCCTCTATTGCCATCGATTTGGTTCCTTCCTGAGCAGTGCAGGGCTCCCTGGTACTGAGCTAATCCATCCTGCCCAGGTGTAGCTGGTGGGCCTGTTGGGTGCTGGCTGTGAATCCTGCAGGCATCATTTGGTGTGGGGTTTCCTGCAGGAGGTAACAAAGGGATTGATTGCCTTCCCTGTTTGCCTGGCACCCGCAGCTTTATGGTGCTGGCAGCCTGGCATTTCTGCCCCACACATTTATCTCTGGGATTACTGTCCTTGTAAAGTCTCTCCTGCCTTAGAGGGACTCTGTTTGTTGTGGCTTAGACAACCAAGAGCATCCAGGTCCTTAATCCTCTCAATTTATTGTGAGACATTTAAGAACAGGGGTTTTTTAGAGAATTGAAAGAATTTGTGCTCTTTGGGTATGAAAACGGCTGACAAACATTTTAACCATAAAATCTGTGCACATTTCTTTACCTGGTGAGTTTTGCACGATATTGTGTCCAACTAACATCCAGTGCCATCTGAAATGTGACCGTGAGTCATTTGCAGGGATGTGTCATTTTGGTGCCCCTGGACTGCCCCAGCAAACCAAATAAGGGAGCTAAAGCAGGAATCTGCTTTTTAATTTTACGGTAACATCCACAATTAATAGATATTTGAATCTGCTCCTTGGGTAGAAGGTGACACATACTTGATGCTCTCTCCTGTGTCCCTTAATGGTTGCATAACCTCTAAGAAATAATTGAAGATTTTGTTTTACAAATATAATTTTGAATTGTATATTTTGCTTAGTTGCAAAAAGATTTGGTAGAAGATGCTGTTTGCTGTACTGCTTGATTTTTTTGTATCATATAGATTACAATTCTTGCTGGAAAATTTGCTGGGGTTTAAAGGTTAGTGAATTCCTCTGAAAACTGGATATTCCTTGATAGTTCTTTTAATCACAATTAGGATTAAGGGCTTAGATATTCCTGTGATGTAGCCTAAGGTATGCTTTTCTTCTTCAAGGCACTTCCCTAACAACCAATCAATCTTCACAGTACTCTGCTTTAGTGTCCTGAGTTTTCAGATGTGATAAAAGTGATGAGTTATTTGATATACGCAAAGTCAGGAAGAAAATGAGTATTAGCCTGAGGATGGCACCAGTATTTCATACCCTACAGTGCTGGACCCAAATAATTTCAGTTGATTTGTCTGCAGTTTTCTGTGTCTCTTATTTTCGTTTGGACAGAGTACAGCAAGTTAAGAGCACTGCACAAGCTTCTTAGAGAAAAATCACTTCCTTTGGGGTTTGGTGGGCAACTGTTTAAAGGATTATAGCCCATTGGAAACACTTAACAGGAGAGATTGCTGGGAATTCTTACCAAAAAAAAATGAAACTACTTAAAACAGCCACTGGCATAACTAGAAGGTTAATAATCTCTAAGGTATTGCCCTGGTTTATAGATACTGCTTTTGGAGCAATAAATTTTAACCTTTGAACATGTGCTTCTGCAAATAAAATCCAGCCTTATTTTGTGTACTTAACAACTTCTGATTGGAAACACATAGCAACCTATAGCAAGCATGCTTTCAGCAAACTGGAGCAGAAATGAGGCAGATCTTCAAAGTGGTCACTTATCTTCCTCAATAACTCTTCTACATGTAAACAAGATAAACCAGGTCGTTCTGCCAGATCCCACTCGCTTTGAATGATGTTTAAATAATTTTAAAGAGAAAGAAGTTGTGTCCAGACAGATTTCTTAAAGTTCTTCCTTGAAGTACTTTTTTCCTTTTAGAAATGTTAATGCAAAATTAAGCTGTGTCATGAAAATGGGATTAAAATAGGTAGCTGTGCACTTGATTTTTCAGAACCCTGGGGCCAGGCTTCTGATCACTTAGCTAGAACTAGGTCTTAATTTATTGTATATCAGTACAAAAGACAAAGTTTCCCTCTGTGTTCTTGCCTTTTGAAAATCTAAATCTGGAATTTTTACTGGTTTTTCTCTAGTCTGCAAGCACAATTCCGTTTAGTTGGCCAGTGTGAGGATGCTTTTCCTGTTGAAGCTTTCCCAGTGTCTGTTAAGTTAAATATAAGTGTATTTGTGAATAAAACCTCTGGCATCTCCCTCTGCCAGCACAGTGGCTGTGCTGTGTGTTCCCAGTGGGTTCCTCTTTTGGGCAGGTCCGATGGCTCTCTTTTGGGAGAGCAGTCTGGTTGCAGTGCTCATTGATGCGGATGGGAAATCCCTTTTGTTCCCGTGTGCTCTTTGTCATGTTCCTCTTCTCCTACCATGTGGAAATCAGTTGGAGACTTTCTGTTGCTGAACTTTGAGTTGCAGCTTCTTCCTCTGCCCCGTGTTACCTGTGCTGTTGCCAGCAAATGGAGCACCACTGTGACAGGAATGAGTGGGAATTTAACAATGTACCTCTCCATTTCAAGTTGAACTCTACCTTTGTTTAGCACTGTCCCTCTTGCAAACAAAATGATGAATAAAATTACAAGACAGTGAAAGCTGCCAGCTCCCTGAAACATCCTGCTCTTCCCACGCTCCTCTAATTTCTCTAAACTCTTTTACATCACCTTTCTTTTAAATTTGACATTGCAATTCAAGAACAGACTAATCATGAAAATCTGCAGGTTCACTTGCTGCAGTAGCTGATACCACATTGCAAAATGGTTATGAAAAAAGGCATTTATTTTAATTCTTTATATACAAAGTAATTTCACATTACCAACATTTTGATACTCTAATAGTACTATTTGTTATAATTAAAGATCAAACCCAAGAATGTAGTGCCTAAAGGACTCAACGCTCCTAAGTCTTGTTTGCAACAGTGACAGAGAGACTTCAGGGGATACCTTTGGAAATTCCTGAAAATAGGCATCCTAAATTTCTAAACTGCTTTGGACAATGAGGGTATGAATTCCCAAATCACTCACGTGCTCTAAAAATTCTCCCTTTGCAGACAAAAGTTTTGCATATGCAATTGGGAATCATATTGGGAAGTATTCAGATTATTCTTAAGTACTGATTACCTACCAAATTCTGCTGAGTTTGGAAGGGATCAGCCCTTCAGGAATTGAGACACACATGAAAAATGTGGACAGCTTAATTTTAAGTGAAGTATTTTGTTTGCCTTGTCTTCTATTAATTTGGCTTCTCAAATTTTACTAGTGTCACAATAACTCATAAAACTGGACCAGATTTAAAATTGGTTGAATGCAATTATTGCATCTTTATCCATGGGCTCTGCTGTCTCATGAAATGCAGTCAGTTTTCAAAATACTTACGCTTTATAAAAGGAGTTCTGCCCCGCTTTGCTCTTTCTTTTAGGATCCGAAATTAATCTGACATGGATTTTCTTTGTCCAAAACTGAACTTGGGCCAAAATTCACAATTCCAGAATGCTTTCAAAACGTTTATAGTAAGACTGAAGAGTGCCTGTTTATACTGGTGTATGGAGCATTGGAAATCATACCTGTCAAACCCCCAAAAATTCCAAAAAAGCTCATCCCTGACCTTTGCCCTTAACATGTAGTGAGTGCAACCACCCAGCTCCAGGCTTGCCATCAAGTGGGTCAAAACACACCAGCCAGGTTTGCATTTATCAAGATGCATGTGTCAAGTCCACAAGTGGGATCAGTACATGGAACCTGTGTGGAGATCAAAGGAGCAGGAATGTTCTCTTTCCCTGGGGACGAGGGACAGACACCCGGGTACAGCTGCCTCAGCAGTGTGGGGCTGATTGCCTGGGGCAAGTTTTGTGCTTTTTTTGTGTCTGCAGTGGAACAAGTGGCTGTGGCCGCTCCTGGGCTCTCCCTCCCCGTGCCTCCCCAGCTGCTCCCAGGCCGGAGGGCTCCTTGCCTTGTGGCACAGGCATCCTCTTCCTGAGGGACTCCTGCAGTTCCATTGCCCCTGGGAACTCGTGCTGTGCTGCACGCCTGGCAGGTGGCTCTTGGTTTACTGTACTTGAAGCTTGTGTGCCCCAGGCTGTGTCACGCTGGGGACCCCCCCTGGGTCCTGTAGTGCTCCGGTACCGGGTCCGTGGGCTCGGTGCCACCGTGGCTCCCCCGCAGCCTCACTGCGAGGCCACCACCTGCTGCAGGGCCCCACCGTGCTGCAAACCGCTCATGGGGAGAGCAGCGGGGGGAGGCGGCGCTGGGAATAACGAACTGGGCATTTCCGAGTGAGTCTGTGGGTCGGGAACGGGCATCGGGCTCACGGAGCCAGAGTCACTCTGCAGGGAGCCGAGATTGCTGCCATCAAAGTGAGTCATTTTCTTCTTCATTAATTTTCTCTCTTTGGCTCTGCGGTTCTGGAACCAGATTTTCACCTGCAGAGGAGCAGAGGAAAATTGTTTTCAGTTGCTATCAGAGTGCAATGTGGTCATTTGTGTATTTAGCCACAGAATCAAAGGAAAATCAGTGGCATGAGGACCACTGAGAAAGGGAGTGACAAACTGAGACAACAGAGCTGTTTGCTTGTTTTTCGTACAGGTAATCTTTCCTATCTGGTAATAAAATACTTATTAATAGCTTGATAAAAAGTGAATTTTGATATTAGTTCAGAGTTACTTCTTTATGGAATGAGCTTTGATTTATTTAATTTTTTGAAACAAAATCTAACAGAACAGAATCTCATGTGTCATAGTGATGGCCAAAAGGATCCAAGAGTATTGTTACATTGAAAACTGTATGCCCTAGCCAGGGCAAGCCAAAATCTGCTACTGGCCCATAAACTGAGGTACAAAAGCTTTCCTGATGGGATGCTGCACATTAATTGCTGAGCTCCAGTGTGAAAGCCAGTGGAAATTCACTTCTGAGCCGTATTCCACCAGTGGTACACAACATTAATTCAAAATATTGTATTAGCAGTGCCTGGATAGCTGAGTGCCTTCTACTTCATTTGCAGATGGAGCCAGAATCTGCTGCTGCTTCCCACGCAATCCAGTGCCACCAGTGCCCCTGCTCTGTCACAGGCACACAGCCCCATTTGGGAAGGAATGAAGGACCTGCTGAAGATGGATCTTGATCGGGGTGGAACAAGTGGGGACGTGAGCTGAAGGTGAGTAATGGTCAGTTGAAAATATGGCAGAACTTGTTGAGGTGTGAAATGTTCTGTGGTAACTGGACCGGCTTTGGAGGTGAATCCCCAGGGTTGGCTTTAAAGCTGTGCAGTCCAGCTATTTATCCTTGGAAGTGGCTCTGGATCATGTCTAGTCAATGTAATAAGTCAAGCTACCTCATTTAGGTTTGTTGTTTTCTTGTTCAGACAGCAAAGGAAACACTTCTGTCACCATTTTCTATAACCCAAAGAGAAAAAATCAATATTTTGCTGAGAAATACTGGTCTGTTCAGTTATTTTTTGCTAGAAACTAGAAAGGCAAAGAGAATAATGATTGGAAAGGAGGTAAAACAGTGAGAGGTGATAACACCTGTGGCTGCCAGGTTGTGTTTTAAAAGAAAACCGCTGGTGAAGCCCAACAAAACATCTTAAGGACTCTCTGTGACAGTCTCAGGGTGCTTCTCCTTGAGGCATTATTATTCCATTTTATAGTTGAAGGATTCAAATACATGCAAAGCCTGTGTAAATTTAAACCAGGTCTCTTAAGTCCCAGGCTGCCATCTGAGATGTTTGGCAGCTCCTTTTGTTGCCTTAGTTCTGGAGTATTATTTCAGTACCAAATTATGTTCCATTAAACCAGTCTCAAGTCCTCTCAGATCTCTTGCATTCTCATTGTGCAAAGATAATCCAGTTTCCCTCATACATTTGCCAAAATGTATGAAAAGATGAAACAGTCTAAAAACTAAACCAACATTTCAGAATTACCCTCTGCCTTCAGTGCTCTTACCTGCCTGTGAATTGAGTTTTTTTTACTGGTTTGTTGTTAAACTTGGGAAGCAGATCTGCAGCAGAGATCCAAGGAGAAATTAGTAGGCACTTCAGGGTCGTGTGCCATTTATCAAATAAGTCCAAATAAGAACAGATCTGTAATGTCAGACTAAAAGCTAACAGGGCCAGTTGCATCTGTCTGACTTGTTCTTCACCTGTTGCCCTCCTTCCTTTCAATTCCTTTTTCCATGCAAATCTCTCTTCCTCTGAAGTCTGATTTGCTCTCTTCTTTCTCATCCTCATAATCTCCTTTATTTCTGTATCCTTCCCATGTTAATAATGCTTCACTTTGCCTTTTTTTTCTTAATTAGGTATTGCATCTTTCCTTCCTTGTTTAAACGGTTGTTCTTTGTCCTTTTGAGACATTCCTTCCAGGGAATTTAAGATTTTGGCCGAGGCAGAAAAAAAAGCTTTTCCAGAAAATCAGTTCAGGTTTTAGGTGGTGTGCAGAGGAACTTGGGATAGGACAGTGTGTGTTCAGTCGTGCTCATGTGATGGAGTTGGTTAGTTTGTACAAAAGGGTAGTGGTGAGAGTCTATCAGGTATTTTTTACTTAGTCTTACATTTTTAAAAAACACTTCAGAGATGTAGGTTGTATGAACTGGAATTCATTTTGTTCTCGATATATTGATGATGATGAAGAAGAAGAAATCCTACAAAAGCTGTTGCCAAGTTTCCCCAATATATCACAAAAATAGATCACGTATTTCTGTTTCACCTCTTCAAGTACACTGACAAAAGCATTCATCATGAATTACCACTGAACTAGGAAGTTTCAAGTAAATACCACTGGCTGTTTGTAGAAGCAGCATCATAATATTCAAATTCAGCATAATTAAGTCAAGTTATTAATGCTTTAACAGCCAGCAAAAAGACACATTTTGTATTTTTTATACCTGGCTGAAATAATTGTAATTTTCAGTAATTAAATCCTGGCATTCAGCAGCAGATTGAGAAATACTTGCAAAATGGGTGTTTGCTTCTCCACCTCCGTCTGCTCAGCATGTGCTGTGTGAGACAGGTTCAAGTTGCATGGACAGTGGATTTTAGGCTATTCCTGCTCAGCAGAGCCCATAAAACAATAGTGATTCAGGCCTAATCATGGGATTGTGTTTTGATTTATCTTCTGGGAACAGAAGTGGAATTTGGAGGGGAGGAAATGGGGCAGGAGCAAGGAGTAGCACGTATGTAGGAAATCTTTAACAAAAGGTACAAGGCAGCCAAGGGAACAAAACCCTTCAAGTGTCCTGAACATACTTGAGCTCATCATTTCCATCTCCGCTAAGACCGACCTTGTTGGATTTGGTTATGGAATTCCCATTGACTTCAGCAGAACCAGGACTTCTGCTTTAGAAAATTCAGCAAGAAATTCTCCCTGCTACCACTGCCCAGAGAGAAATCTGGGCAGGATTTTGGTGATGTGGCTTAACTCGTGTTCTCAGAATGGGAAAAAGTTGGTGTTTGCATTTGCTGGGTTATGGCACAGCTCTAGTTCGGGTTCTACTGCAAAGGGAGCCCAGTGCACTGTTTGGTTACTCGGGGTATTAACATTTCTGCGTTCTTAACCATACAGTTATCTCCTCATCAGCAATCATCAATTCAAAGCAAAGCCTGGATGGGTGATCCATACTCTACCTGTCTCTCGGAAAGTCTTAGGTTTGCAGCAAGTTCAGACTTCCTCCTGATTGTAATGTATCTGTTGTAATGAAACTCCTTCTCTAATTCTAATCTCTGATGATCTGTGTAAACCACTCGGTACTTCTCTCTCGTTCTTGTTTTACCTGTTTTGAAAGAAGAACACATTGCTTCAAGCTAGAATTTTTTCACTTTAGTAACACAAAATATCTGGCTTTACATTTGAAAATATCTGTGGGGATTTTAGGCCTGATTCTCTATGCACGTACCCAGAGTAACTCCCTTGACTTGGTCTTGATTTACAACACACGAGGTTCATACCATCAGATATTAGGTTTGCTCCTTAGTAAATAGATAATAAACTGCTTCTCGTTTCTTTATCACCCCGTGTTATCATTTGGGAAAGGGAAGGCATTCCTGTTAAGAATAAGGAGCCAGGAAACCTGGGTTCTATTCCCAGCTCTGCTGCAAGCTGCCTGCCTGCTGCTGAATTGCTCGTCTCTCTGTCCCTAGAGCTGACACTCTTACCTGCCTCAAAGGGAAATTGTGAAGGACATTTTACTGCACAGAAAATACTGAGAGCTCCCAAAGTTCTTCACTTCTTGTTGCTAGAAAAATCCCTACAACGTTGTGATTGTTACTGCAATTTGGAGGCTGTGTTTTCCCATCAAGTCTGGCACAATCTGCCCACAACCTGATAACAGCACAGGGAACAGTAACATAGATTTTCAGATGACAGTTCATAAAAAAGAGAAAAGGCAAGCAATAATACTTCACAATGGGCAGGGAACTGCAGCATCTGCTGTTTTGGGAGCAGCACTGCTGCCTCCCTTCAGCTGTGGGTGCAGCTGAGTGGAGCAGACACGGCTCAGCAGCATCCAGGGCATTAAAAGGCACTGGCAGATGACAGGAGCCAGGGAACACAGATGCAAGGAGCTAAAATTTTATGGATTCCATACGGGGTCATTTCCGAGGACAGAATGTGTGGCTGCACTGAAAGAGAGCTGAGAATGGGAAAGGCTGCTGATGGTTCCCTTCCTCTGTTGTTTATGCTCATATTAGACAATCAATATATTGAAGATCAGCACCTGCGTAGAGCCAAAGCCTGAGGTCTTCCCGCATTTTTAACGGATTGGATCACTGTTGTGTTAAGTGTTATCATCTTTGTTGACCACAATCTTACCACTTTTTGATGCTTCCTTGTCTGTCTGTGTTTATATGGACATTCCTGCAGATGTGCATATTTAGCCAGTGGATTGTCTGGGACAGGGAATATATTTTCCGGGTTTTTTTGCCACTTGTTCCACTGTGGTGCTGGAGGTTGTGAATCTGTGTCCTCAGTGGTCACTGCAGCAGAACAGCCCCCTCAGGTTCAGGTTCTCTCAGGTGATGCACAGAACTTGAGGTGTTTGTACCTGTACCCATCTGCTATTGCTGCAGGTGTCATGTGGCTTTGCACAGCAGCTCCTGTTTGCTGACAGAACTTTTTTCTGGCAAGGTTATGGGCACGCCTAAGTCCTCAAAAAACAGGTCCCACCAGATCCTAATAATTACACTCTTATTAGAGCAGTTAATTTTGAATGGGCTGAAATAGATTTTCAGGCATAGAATTGGTAAAATTTCAGTGTCTGAGTAGATCCCGATGGCACAGAGCCCTAGAGCCACCAGCTTCCCCTGGCTGGGGAGAGGAGCTGGAGGGGTCATCAGTCAGTGCTGCCAAAGAGCTGATTCCACCCCAGCCCCTTCTTCCCACTCCCCTTGCTTTTGAAGTTTCGTGGCACCCAAAGATCCGAATTCAGGGTACAGGACTATGGCAGAATCTTGAAGCACTTTATCCCTACCTCACAAATTGGGTTAATGTTTTTCCCCCATCTGTGGAGGGAGGTGTGATATCCCTTTGTTTTTTATGGAACATATTTACAGTCAGCATTGCCTCCCACTTGCCATGCACACTGTACAGTCATGGCTTGAGAGCCAGGTCACTTTTGCCTCTTCCAACATTTGGCAGTCAGGACTTTGCTACTTCTAGAATTTTTGGCTCGCCAGCCTACTGCTTGTGTTAGAAAGTTCTTCAGGCTCTGCTCCTCTTTGTACTGTTTGTATGGATCCCAGATCCAGAGCTGGTGAGCACCAGAAATCCTGGGCAGCGCAATGCTGTAAATAAATCCTGTTACAGCCTGGATGGGGATGGGTCTGGTTTGCCCTATGAGACAGGGGTTCTCTAGGACTCTCCCCAGGCTTGTAGAACCAAGTTTGCATCAGAATTTGGTCCTTCAGCTTCCATGCTCCATGGTGTCCAACCCTGGGAGAGCATCAATAGTGCCTTTGCAATGCTATGGGCATCTCCCAACTCTTCTTAAGGCCAGCAGCCTGATTACTTGGAATATTTCAGTTGGGAAAACAGATGTGGGATTGCTCCTTAGGCTGTGAGTTCTGCTCAATCCATGCAGCCAAACTCCTTTGGCTCAAATCTGTTACCTGCCAGTGAAGGTGCTGCTTGGCTGGGGAAGATGTACAGGACATTCTCATTTCAGTGGCATTTCCACCACTGTGAAACTGCAGTGAGAGCAGAATTAGCCCAGTGACGTTTACACTGATAATCAAGTGAAAAGTGCTGCTAATTTTACAACATTAAGGTAAGAATTTTAGAGTCTGTAAGGAACAGCAGAGATTCAGTTCAGTCCACATAAATACCAGGACATTTGTTTTCCTTCACTAGAAGTGTAAATTGTTTGTTTAACATATGGTCACCTGTGGTGCTTTAATGCCTCACTGGATATTTTTTAACTTTTGATCTCTCTAACTGGTGGTTTGGTTAAGGTTTTTTTTCCTCTTCAAATGAGAATTTGGGGTCATTCTATGGGACAAAATGTTTAACATGTTTCCTTAGTGTCCTTTGTGTTGTTAAGATGGAGTACACAAAAGAGCAACAAGGTGATCTTATCTTGACCTCTCTTCTCATTCAGAAGGCACAGACAAATATCAAATGTTCCTCTATTGCCAAAACAAGGTGGTAAACTTCAAGAAAAACCTTCCTGTTTCTGGTTTTAAGTGCTTAAACCCTTATTACCTGAGCAGGAGTAGGTTGTTTTGGGTTTTTTCTTTTTAAGCTGAAGAAGAAATTAAATGTACATGGAAAATAGAACTTTCTCCCATAAGATCCTTTATTTCTGTATGAGCAGCTCTCTGTTTTTAGTAGAATTGATAATATCTGGATTCTTTTTGAAGGAAGATTGGGAGCTTTGACATCTAATTTCTTTCTTTAAAGTAAGTTAAGAAAATAATTTAAAAAGTAGAAAAGCAAAAGTGAGGGACTTCTGAGAAATGCTCTGAGAAAAATTCTCTGATTTGTCACAAAAATCTTGTCTTTAATAATTTGATTTTTTTTTTCTGTGTAGAGGAATATTTACTGTGAGACAAGAGACAGTGGGAACTGAGATCTGCCAGAGTCTTTCAAGAGATACTTTCAGCTCTGGCAGAGCCATGTTTTAGTTTGTTAGGCCTTTACTCTGCTTGATGTCAGTGAGAGTCTTCCTACTGCCTTTGTTGGATGCTGGGTTGGAATTAGTCTGCACATGGCATTTCCGTTCAAAGGCAAAGTACACTTTTATTTGCCAGAGTTAACAAACAGCAGCAACAGAACCTATCCCTAAACAGTTTGGGACTTCAGCCTCTGAATTCCATCTGTTAGACAGAGCAGATCCACCCCACTGTGTTCTGCAGACCTTCTAGTGGCTCTGATTCCCCAGATACATTTTATTTCCAGGAGAAATATTACCTGAGTAGAATTTGAGGTGGGATTAGTTGATTCACCCTTAGACAGCAAGAGGATGTTCTTTACTTCTTGGGGCATAATGGCAGAATTCAATGATGCAATGATGAAAGTTAACATATTAATCCAATTCTTTAGTGAAATCCTGCATGTTTTCCTCACTTGGGTCAGTGAAATAGCCAACATTTGACTTTGTACCATCTAAATAAATCCTTTGTTAGTGACAGGTTAAAATTATAATCAGCTATTTGGTGTCGGTTCTATAGGGAATATGCTCTGGCATGGACAGTTATACCATGGAACTGTGGCTGGAGAGGTTGTTAGTGCTCGGGTGGAAGAGAAATGAAACAAAAGGGCTTTGAAGCAGCTACCTTTGCAGTCTGCCTGCCTTTGTGCTGGGGGAGTGGATTTCCTGGGTTTAATGAGCTGTTTAAGAAGAGGGAGTTTTGTCAAAACCCTCTTTTGCAATAGTGGCTACTGAGGAGTGCCTTTGGACCAGCAAGAAATGAGACATTTCAGAGTTGGGAATCTTTTCATGGAATATAGCTTAACAATGCTGTTCCATCACACCCGCTCTGGCCATTTTTGTGACTGGCCAAGTTTTGGGTTGGGGGAAGGGAACAGCTTTCCCATTGGTCATAAAATTCACAGAGTATTTCTTCTGAAGACAATAAAGCTGGGAGAAGGCCTCTTTATTTGCTGTGAAAATCATCACCCTTTCCGGCAATATAACTCCTGAAGAAAAGAGGGAGAAGGAAGAGACAAGACTGCATATCAAAGCAAAGTGAAGTGTTAAAAGGGTCTGTTGCCTCAATATGACAGATAGGCCTCAAAACCTCAGACAATGTAGGCCAGGAAAGGAAAAAAAAAACCCACCATCAGACCTCACAACTAGTTTACAAAGCAAAATAAATTAGCATTAGAACCAGCTCTGGGCCCTCTTTCAGAGCCTCCTCTCTTAACTTTTCAGGAATATTCTGCAGACACTGAAACCAGCATCTTTCATAAAATCCAGAAGCTGCCTGAAGATGTCCTAGGATAGGATAGTGTGGGATTACTGTGGGATTGCTCACAAAGCATTGCAACCTGGATTCCAGGGGTTAGCAGTGTTTCAGAGGAAGTTATGTCTGTACTTGGTGACTGGATGTTACCTTAAATCATCACAGAAATGTGAAACAGCTTCTGGCCTGAGGATATACTCAGTTCCAACCTGCATCTCTCTGTTACTTTAGTCTTAAAAAACGAATGTTAATTTTTGAGTTTTAAAGATATAGACTGACAGAGATCAAGCCTCAGAGTTTTATTTAGGACTCTAACTACTCATGTAATTGAAAAGTGTAGGAAAAGTAAGGGGCAAATTCTCCCTGACTTAAGTCAATAATTTCACTGACTTAATTGAAGTTGTGAAGCAAAAGTAATTTTAAATAAGTTTTGAAGACAAACATTGTGTTTCACGTGACGTTCTGTAAAGCTAAATTAAAAAAACCCCACCAGCAACTGTATTAGAAAATGTGACATAGATCCAATCCTGTATAATATTCCTGCAGGAAACCTTGGTGTGGTGAGTGGGTGTCCTGGTCCTGTGAATTACTGCAAAGCTAGGTGCATAAAGGCTTGTTTAACTTGGTGAAATTCTATGTTTGTCTGCTGAGTCTTGCTCATCTGTTCTTTTATACATGCTCAGATTATTCAAGCTGAAAAAAACCAGAACGGGATCATAGAATTGGAACCTTTCAACAGACTCACATTTTCCCTTCTGTCTTCAATTTTGACTATGTTCTGCTATTCTGGAATAAAGTTCATTGGCCAAATTTTGTTCTTCCCTTTGCTAGTGTAAACGTTTCTGTTCATCATCATACAGAAGGAATTGGATCTGAAGCAGAGCCATTTTTATTCCCTTTAAGGAATGACTGGACAGGCAGAAGGACCCAACCTGCAGAAAATGTAGGTGGATTTCTGAGTGGCAAACCAGGGGAAATCCCATTGCCAAAGACTGAGTAGACTAAAAGGGAAGTGATTAACTGAGATTATTCCCAAGTGTTGTATGTTCTTTAGCATTCAGCATTTTACAGGAATGACCTCTCAAGAGGCTTGTTCCTATTCCTTAGATTTGAGGGAATATAACTTCTTCCTTCAAAGACTGAGTGTGATACATTTACCGTGCATTTGGTCATGATGGTCTCAGTACCTGTCATCAGCATCAGAAAAATTGTCCTTGACCAGAAAAATCTCTGCAGAGTAAATTTTTCTTGAAGAAGAATGATAGAAGATTTGTCATCTCCCGGAGAAATCTCTGCTCTGAATCAGTTCACCTGTTTCAAAACTTGTCCCCACCCTGTTTTATGGTAACATAAGTGCAGATCTTAAGGTGCACTTTCAGCTTTGTGAGCAAATTCTCCTGGGAGTTCACTGCTCAAACTCAGTGTTTTGGGCACACTTTTACCACAGGTGTGTGTTGTTTTCTCACACAGTCATAAAGTCAAGCCTACTCCTGTGTGAGTGATGACATAGCTCCATAAAAATCCTGAAATCAACAGGACGAGATTTGTAGCTCCTTCTAAGGTGGTTTTATTCTACTTTCCGTCAAAGAATTTGCCTGCAATTATGGCTTGTCTGTGTGTGTGTGTGTGTAACTAGCACCTCACATTCCTAGTTGTGGCTTTGTTCTGTTCTGTGTTACAATTGCTCCTTGTCTTGGCTGTGCTCACCCTCTCCAGGGGAAGCTGAGGAGACAGGAGCAGTGTAAGGGTTAGAGAGGAGTCTTTTCTCTCAGTATTTGTGGCTGAAAATCCTGAGTACTCAGTGCTTCCTCCTTCAAGTGTTCTGAGTCAAAACACCTTGGCTTTTTTCTGTATCCTCAACACTCTGTGGAGTGCAGAGACAGGGCACTGCATCCTACGTGCTCTGCATTGAGGATCAAATCCCAATCCCTGCAGTTCCAAGGCAGGGACAGACACTGGGCCATCCTTCAGTCACAGAGAGAAGGATACATGAAAGCCTCAGCAGGTCTTTTCTGCAGGAAATGCATTCTAGTAGCATTAAACCAGGATGATAATCTCACATTATATACTGAGATCTTCCAGAGGTTTCAGCTAGCATAACCTCACAAATTTCATTTTACATCCGTTGAACACATGGTTCTATATTGATGTTGTTTTTAAAGTTAGAGAGTAAAACTTGAAATAATTCCTTCCTTTGTTCCAGGTTAGTTGTGTAGATAACAGAGTATCAAAAGACCTGGAGGGCATGAGGCAGTGGTAGAAACTTGAATAAAGTGTTTTGTTTGTCATCTGTCAGGACATGAGGCCACAAAGCACCAGTAAGAGAAGATAACAATGAAATCTCTGGAGATGGGAATGCCATGGATTCAGGGCCTTGTTTCTGCAGCTGCTTCAAGCCAGACAACTAAAAGTGAGTGAACCTTTGGCAAGAATCTCTCCCAGTCTTAAAGGGATAAGATTACAGGAACATTTCTTGCACACTTCTGAGAATATCTTGCAAAAATTACTTGCTTTAATAATTGTTGTTTTCACAGTGAAATATTATTAGTATTGGTCATTAGTGCCTTGCAGCATGTAATGAATAACAAAATTGTTTTGTATAAATGATTTCTGTTGTGATCACCTAAGGTAAGTCTAAGCCTCATTTTTTTCATCATTAAGAACAGCGGTTTGTATCAATTTAACAGGGAATAAGAAAAGCTAATAAATAACAAGTATGATTCCTTCATTCTTGCTTACACCAAACTTTTACTGAAATTTCCAAAGGTTTTGTAAAGAGACAGAAGGATAATGCTCAGTGAACATAGCCTTAAGGATGCAAAAAGAATTGGATTCCATCTAAGAAAATGCTGAGGGGTTTTCTCATGATCCAGCAAACAGCATTTGCAGTGAGCCTGGTCACACACCTGAATTCCCTGCAACACCTGCCTGCACAGAACCAAACTCACTCAGGTGCTTTCCTAGAGCTGACACTGCTGCAAGGGAAAATATTTTAGAATTATTTTATTTTTTGGGAAACCATGAAGAACAGTGGTGCCCTTGCTTTTAAACAGAAAAAGACAGAGTGAAGGAAGAGAAAGGAACCAACTCCAATGAAACAGATCTGCTGGCACTGAGCCTTCCTTGCCTAGCAGAAAAACATATATAAGAGGGAAAGAAGCAGCAGGAGAATTCCTATCTGGATCTTTCCCTAAAGCAGGACTCAGTAGCTTTTAAATGTAGCCTTCCACTGGCCCATGGGCATTTGGGAGGGTATGTTCCTATGGCATGCTGATGGTTCCAGTTCTGGGCATAGATATGCTCAATATCTTGTTAGGCCACTCCAGAAAGGAGACACTCCCAGCTCTCCTGTGAATGCTCTGACCCTTGTAGGCTTGAAATTTGGAAAGTTAGAAATCTCTAAGTGCTTCTTAAGCAGCAATTAGAATGTGATATTTGATATTATGTGTATAGATATGTGTGCATGTGCTGTATCAGTCTGTCCCAGTGTCCCCTCTGTCAAAGGGACAGCACAGAACAAACCAGGCCCTGCTCCCAGAGGCTGTCACTGGAATCCACAGGAGCACAAAGCAGGTAAGGAAGGGATGAGGAACAGTGGGTTTTTTTGAGCAAGGATTCTGCCATCTGTAAATCCCACGATTAGTGAGCAATTTTGTTGCCCCTGTAAGGACTCCTCAAAAATAAGCTGCAAGTTTTTTCAAAACAGGCCCTGTTTTGGTATTTCTTGGATAATATTCAGTGAAGAACAAATAAAATTTTAAAAATACAAACTTTTTAATCCCTCAACATCCTTATTCACACAGAGCAACAGCCTGTTCTGATTGGTCTGTTGAATTCTGTGGACTCTCCATGAGCTAAAGTTGTGTTGCACAGGAGTGAGGATGACTCTGCCCATACAAATTAGATGCATTATTTTAATACAGACAACTTTTCTATGCAGTTGCTTTCAATTCTCTGTCTGTTTTAAGTAATTGCTTCTCCACCAGAGATTGATTCAGCCCCTGCTTTGAAGACTTTTATTTACAGGCACATGTGGAACAGAGCTGGGGAGGGAGGGAGGGAGGGAAAGGGAAGGAACCTTTCTTGGATGCAACACTGAAATACTGGGAGCATCTCTTTGGGGGAGGAATTGAGCATCCCTCATTTCTACTGATCTCAGTGCATGTCAAAGCTGCTCAGCACCTCAGAGGATCAAATACTTTCATACAGCAGATTATGCCTCTGTTCTTTTCAGGCAGAATTTCCTCTTTTTCTTTTCTTTCTCTCCCTTCTTGTTTCATATTATTTTCATATACAGGGTGCAGATTTTTGTTTTAGGGATGCTCAATATTTATATTTTTTCTCTTGTTCCTCATCCCAATCAAACAGAACCTTTCCCTCATGCTTCCTGGCTTATTTTTACTGATCAAATACGATTGAAGAATTATTTTGTACTCCTTGACTGTCATGCAGCAGAGCCTGATCTGTGGCTGTATTAACAGGCTGTGTTACTATGGATCTTTGTATTCCTGCATATTCTGAGAGCTGCTACTACAAAGTGAAGCAAGCCTTTCCTTATCATCCCTGTTTTTAAAGCATTGACTCATTGTTTGATCTTGCAGATCTCATTCCAGTGTTCTGAGGTTTAGAGGAGTTGTTTCTGGTATAAAGCCTTAGTGCCAACCCCCTGCTGTGCATATTTTACTTGAGCTTTTCCTAGGTACTCCAAAACTTCAGGAAAGTAAGCAAAGTATAGGTGGTGCTGAATACAATACTTTCTGTTTCATCCCAATCTACTGGACGCCTATTAAAAGCAACTATTGGATATCACAAACTTTTTAAACATATCTAAAATGAGAAGTGAAAGGACATTGCTTTTCATTTCCCGCAGGATTAAAGGTCAAGCAAGGAACATAAGAAATAATCAACTGATCAAACGCAGCATCCAATCATTGAACCAATATTTAACTGCTAGCAAGAGAATCCTTCAGAGCAATCAGAATCTTTCTTTATTAATCTGAATCCTTCCCTCTGAAGAGGGAACCTGCCAAAAACCCCACAACGACACAACAACAAGTAAAAATCTCTTCTCAGCATAAAACCTCCGTGCTCTCCTACCTGTGGAAGTGGATTGCACCGTTTTCCTCATCCACTCGTAAGAGCTGTGCCTTTGGCTGTTGGGAGAGATTTGCTGGGCATTAATTGTATCTACAGGAGGTAACCCCGCAGCGGCGGCGGGATGCAGGGAGCTGTAATCAGCAGAGCTGTAGGAGCCCTGGCCAGGGGACGAGCCATTGATGTGGGCAGCGGCCACGGCGCTGGAAGGGCCTGGGCCGTAGGCGCTCCAGTCCTCCCGCTGGGGGCCGTAGTGGGAGCCCCAGGCTGCCGCCGGCTGCCCGTGGGTGTCCAGGGCTGGCACAGGGTGGTATCCCATGTAGTCGGAGTAGGCTGGAGCAGACACGAAGTTTTGCACGGGCAGGTTGTTGTTGGTGCACCTTGCGGATCCCGGATACATGCTGGTGTCTTTATCCAACAGATAGCTCACGTACATGATGCTCACAGCCTGCCTTTGTCTCGCTGGGACATCCTGCTCCTCGCAGGGTTTGTTTGATCTCCCTTCCCCTCCTCTTTCTTTCTCTCTTTTCTAGCCCAGCCTGGCTCTATAAATGACTCCTGCTAGCCCTGATGTCCCTTTACTACACATGATTAACAATGGTTTTACCAGGTGCTGGTGGTAACAGTTTACTAAGGTCCTGCCTGATGTCACAGATAACTGCCTGCCCCAAAATTACATTTGCATTCAAATGAAGGGCTGACCATGCAGGCAACCCCACCTTGCTGCTAGTTCCAGTGCTTCCTTTCTCACAGATCTTTATGTATTGCCAGCCCCGTTCTTTACTTTGAGAGTGCGGTTCGAAATCTCGTGGTCTTCAAGCAGAGCTGAGTATGTAGTTAACCATAACTGTTCAGGCAGTAGAAGTTGTATTTTTCTTGAGCAGTGCATGTCAGGATCTCACTTCAGGCACTTGGTTAGAGTTACTCAAAGCCTGGTGTCTGCTGGCCCAGTAGTAGTTCTGCTCCAACGTGCTCTATTTTTTTTTAAAGTAAAACCAAAAGAGCAGTTCAGTGTTTAACTGCAGCTCTTACAGAGCTCCTCACATGAGCACTCTTCTTGACTTCAGCTCTTCGTCTGTGTGGGAGAGCACTTAGAAACCACAGTAATCCTGGTGATTTTACCATTACAAAGGATATACAAGAAGTCTCATAGTCATTTTGAGCATTTGTTCATACGAATAGTCTTGTTGATGTTAGCAAGCTATTCATGAGCTGGCTGCTTGCCACGGCGATTGAAGTTCCTCTATTCTAACCTCCAACGTTCACAGAAAGCGAATCTGTTATTGAGAGAATGCAGAATTTGTCACTTTCCCTGTGCTTATGTCTTGGTTGTGATATTGAAATGAGTGATAGTTTTCCCTGAAGGTTTTTTTGTTCTCATTGCTGTGCTTCTTCACAATAAGTAACACCTTTCCTTGGAAATACGGGAACAAATTATAGCTTTTTAGCTCAGGAAAGCAGTTTCCTAACTTTCAGGAGCAACCTCATGTTTGTAAGTAACAAATCCTGACGAGATCATCTGTAACCAGGAGCAAGGAGAGAAAGTGTGGATTTCTTTTTTTAAACGAGATAGATACCTTAGCATTGTCTCTTAATGGGAGTTCACCCTGTTTTCATTCCTGTTCCTTTAATGATGTGATACTTAATTGCACCTTTATTAATGATCCGACTTGTTAAAAGGAGTTTTTCCTTAAACAGGTGCAAAGTATAATGAGTTTTTTCTTTGTTCAGAGGTGTATTTTTTCTCTGAGTCTTTTGCACTTTAACACCATTTAAACTTCCATGTTCTCACTTTGCACACCTGACAACACCGTTGTTTCCTTTGGTGAGAGAATAGTGTCCTTAGGCTGCATTCACAACGTGCCTTGGGGCTGGAGTTGTGGAAAAAGCTTTTTTGACTGATAATTTCGGAAGCACAGCTACCTGCTCGGAGTGTTTCAGATTTTCCTGCTGTGCACTTGGGTAAAATTGGTGCTCTTTTGCTTGTTGTGTTTTTGGGGGTTGATGTTTTGCTGGTGTAATTGCTGAAAGGTATTTTAAAAATCATTAGGTGGCGGGAAGTTGCCAGAAGCTGTTTCTGCTGCTTGCATATGTGAGCTTACTCGGTTGCAATTTGCACATCTGTGACAGCTGGCCACTCAAAATTACCCAGCAGAGCTGCTGGTAAGGACTTCTCAAATCCAGGGAAGTCAGTGATCAGTGTGTCATGGATCCAAACTGCTTAATTCCCCTGCAGCAGCAAAATAAATCACAGTCGTCTAAGTAGAAATTAGGTGTCTCTGGACAGCCAGAGTCTGCAGGTACCAGTAAGTGTGATTTTCATGTAGTGGGATCTTCTTATTTTTTAACTCGAGTGTTTTTCTCCCTTCTCGAATTTAGAGCACTGTGGTTGCTCAGTAGCTCTTGAGTTTATACTGTGCTGAAATAGTTACAAAGAAAGATTCTTTACATCTTTTTGTTGTAAGTTGATTTCATTTCCTTTCTTCCTCTTCAAAACTGTTGAAGCCTCATCCTTGTAGGCATTTCAGTGCCTCTCCTGAGTGCAGGTGTAGCAATAAATCAGCCAGAGGAAGAAGCAGCATTTGCTCCTTTACTGGAGCCCTCCAGCTGTCTGCAAAATGTTTTCATTATGTTCATTCAACAAAACTTTTCCTGCAGGCTTTATCTACCTGAAATACCCCCAGCACAGAGCTCTGCAGAAGGGCTGGATCTGCCCTTGTTCAGTGCTCAGGAATGTTGGATACCCCAGGCTCCAGTCATGGATTCATTGTCTCCCACTGCAGCATTGTTCCACGAGGAACATTTTGATCAGTTTTCCACAATGGTATAATTTGCCTCATGAAACAGCTGAAAGCAGTAAAATAGTGATTATTCCTGTGTATTAGAAAAATGACATGAAAATACCTTTTGATGCTTTCAATAATACATCGATACAATGACATGGAAGGAGATTTTTCCTCTTCTGTACTGCCTAAAGAAAGGACTTTACAATCTGGGATGGTTAAACTGACAATGCTCTGCTCCTCTGGCCACATGCTGTGCCTACTAAGCAGGAAACGGCTTCCGCTGGATTCCCGAGTACCCTAAGTTGGTCTGGCTCCAGCAAGCTGTACTTTGGGTTTGGTTAGTCCCAGTTTTTAGCATTTATATCATTTCAATCTTACCTATTAGTTAAACCACAGCCATTAGACTGTAATTGCTGGAGCTATGTGAATAATCACATATTAATAGAGTTCATTTGAAACTAAACGTTTTCAAAAGTTCTCAAATGCAAAGTGAATGGAAATGAGAAATCGTGCTAGTTCTCAAGAGGGAAAAGAACTTTATTGAGATGATCTTAAAACACCTTCACCCTCGGGCCTCTCTTAGATGCATTTTTCCAGTTCTAAATTTGAATAGTTTCCATTCTCTCAAGCTGGGAAGTGGTGTCCACCAGAGACACCGGTAGGGAAAACATCTCTGAAGGAGGTTTTATCAGATGATGATGAGGTGGGCAGAGACCAGGCAGCAACACTGGGATGCTCCAGTCCACTTTGATTATTCCTCTTCTGCTACATGAATGAGTCTCCAGAGCTTTCCTTTGTCATGTCACAAAGCCACGGATCTGCTAAGGTCCTATCCTTGTGTTTCCAAGCTCAACTCTCTCACATTGGAACCACATCCGTGTCCTGGGATGCAGACCTCCTACACATCCCATTTTCTTTTCTATGGACTGACAGAACTCTAGTAACTCTGTGTTATTTTTCTTTTTGGTCTCCAAAGAGTAGCAGCACCCATTTTTGGAGGCGTGTTCCCGCTCCAAGCCTGATCCCTGTCTCCAGTGAAGCAATGGGGACAGCTGGTGGTCAGCTGCCTGCATGGCAAGGAGACCTTTCCAGGCTTGCAGGGACCGTGACCTTATTCAGATTTCAGAGTTCCCGGCCTGCTCTGTTCTGTTCGGAGCAGGACTCGTGTCTGTCACATGCCAGCTGCAGGAAGCAGCAGAGCTCCTGAAGAATCCTGGCTTGGAATTCTGGATATGTTGCAGGGATCTTTGCTCTGATTTGATTAATGGTAACATCTCTCTTTTGAAACCTGAAGTGGACTATTATGGAATATGCCAGGCTTTTAAAAATTAACTTTAACCAGGAATTTTCTGTTGAACAGAGGGCTAAAAAGGCCTGAAAGGTGCTGCAATCCAGAGTGGGATTGCTGAGCGGTGACAGAGCTGGGGGTGTGAGCAGGCAGGGCTGGGACACTCCTGCCATCCAGCATGGCTGGAATGTCACACCCACGGCACACCAGGGAACAGTCTTGGGAGGTGATGACAGTGAGGAGCCAAGAGCAACGCTGTAATATTTTAATCTTGTATTCTCTAAAGAGTAGCTATGCTTCAAATGTATTGTCTTTTTTAGTGTATATGCTCTTAAAATAATGCCACCGACTTCCAGCTAACATATGCTGATGTAAGTGTAGCCTTTAGGATGGCTAAAGTAAGCATCTGTCTCACAAGAACTCTGAGAATCTTGCTAGTTCTGAAAAAAAAAAAAAGACTCTCCTTTCCTCACTGTTGTTCTCTGTGCTTTGAATTTTAACACCTTGCAATGCGCTGGCTCTCCTTGGGCTGTGTGAGTCACGGCCCTGCTGCCATGGGATTGGAAGTGGTGACATTCTTCATTCACTGCCACACCGGGGAGGAAACCAGCGGGCTCTGCTCCATAACCTTCCCAGGAGAAGTGCAAACAGATCACAGCCTGTGTTCAGTGCCTGCTTCCTCACCTGTCCCTCTGCTGCCCACAGGAACAGGAGGAAAACCGACCCACGGACACAGAGCTCCCTTCGGTCACTTCACACCTGGTGCACAACACCAGGTTCCAGTCCCTGCCCGCAGCCCCCAGGCTGAGGGGGAATTCCTGCTGTGAGCTCAGGGAGCAGCTGAGTTCAGCAAAATGGGATCCAGCGTTCCTATCCCTGGGATTTCGTGTTTGTGTGCGTGGGGATAACACTTCTCTGCTGCTGGAAACCCACCTGTCTGCAGCTCCTTGAAATTGAGAAGAAAACGGTGTTATATTTTAATGTTAGGGCTGCTAAATCCTGTCTGGGGAAATACTTTACCTTAGGTGATGGTTCTGAGAGCTCTGTGAACACCTGGCTCTAGGAGCACATTCTGGATTTGGGCACTTGGCTGCTGAGCACAGACTGTACGTGGATTATTTGAATCGAATTCTTAACTAACATAATGAATTTTTATATTTTCTATTTGGAAATGTGTTTTCCCCCCCTCCTTTAGTATGGAAAATATCCCTGAATACGAGAGTGTCTCAGCATAGGTGAGTGATCCTCAGGTACATTTCCTACAGCTGTGCAGTCACCCCTGAATTAAAGTTACCGAAATGGCCTCTCCAAAGTGACAATTCCCACTAGGTGGCACTTTGAATCCATCGCACAGGCAAAGCCTTGGCTGATCGCGTCCCTGCGAACTGCCACTCGGATTTGTACTTAGTGATTGACCAAGCTGAGAAAGGATCAATGTAGTGCTGCCGGCAGCAAGTTTCACAGCTCCGTTTAATACCAACATTGATTAAATCCCCACCCCCAGCTCCGCGTGGAAGAGCATTAGCACAGAAATGATCCCCTCTCCGAATCCCTGCATCCAGCTTTCTCCACTGCCCCACCAATTTCCCACCGCCAAAAAAAACCCCAAACCCTCCAAAAACCCCAAACAAACTAAACCCCCAAACCCAAAAGAAACAAACAAAAAACCCCAAAACAAAACCCCCAACCAACCAACTAATCGTTCCTTTCCCTGGAAATTAAACTTAACAGTATTGTTTAAAAACTCAATTTTTATGGTTTTATTTGAAGCGTCCAGGTAAGTGTCAGCTCCCCAAGCTCTGCTCCTATTGATACTCAAGGCTCTGCCCAGAGTGGGGCAGGAGTTTGGAGTTTGCACAAAAGAAACAGGCCATAAGCAAGGACAAAAGTGGCTGTGGGAGTAACAGGCAAAGAAATAAATGACGTGGAGAAAAGTGGGAGTTGCAAAGGGAAAACTGCATTGGGAGTATTTGGTTCTGTATTGTCTGACACGGGCTCGGGGGGCAGCACACGACAGCTCATAACCAATTCCCTGCTCACTGCTACTGATGATGCTTCTCAGCCCAAATTTTTGCGTGTGCAGCTGTTCAGTGAGAGCAGAAATGATAAAGATCTGGGACAGCAGCTGAGGAAACCTAGAGCCAGGTTTTAGCACACCTCAAGTCCTGTTTTGCTGTTGCCACGTTATTTAATGTTTAATTTATGGCAATGAATCTTGAGCTGTTCAGGGGTACAATGGCAAAATCCTGTTTTTCACCATGGTTTATGAACAGAGGAGCTCAGATCACTGAGAGAACTGGACTGAGTCTCTTCCAGCGTCCTGGTAAGGACACAAGTTCCTGCTCAGCAGCTGAAATATGGGTTTGTGAGCATTAAGCTTGCATATGGCTCTGAGTGGTTTCTAGGGTTCAAAAATTACTCAGTAAACTCAAAAAGAGCCTTTCAGCTATTTCTGTTGGCTGTGCCCTTTTGAGGGAAGCTACTCTAAGTAGCAGGCTCGCAATTGCCATTGTTAAAAATTCATTATGAGCCAGATGACATTATTAAAAATAAATCAAATACTTTAGGTTCTCTTGTACCGGTTAGCTAAATGTATTTCTGCAAATCCTGGAATAAAAACTCATGAGTTGGAAACACTCGAGTTTGGTGTTAAAAGCAAAACTTCCAGCATCACCCTGAGAGAAGCTCTGAAGTCTCTTTGTGGGAGGTTTGTGGCTGCACAGCTTTAAGTGCACAGTACCTGCAGTGCTGCAGCAAGAGAGAGACTTAAAATAGGAATGTGTGGGCATTTAATCTGTTTATTTGGGAAGTGACAATACCTGTGAGTGCCCCTTTGATGGGAGCTCACTGTGCTGATCCATCCCTTCGGAATCCGAGTGCAGGTACACAAAGCAAACAGATCCAGGGAAAATGAATTCCAAAAGGGAAAAGGCAGAGATGCTCCTCTCCCTGCTCTTCTTGCCAAGGTGCTGAGTGGGAGGGACACTTGTTTTTAGCCCAGAACAAACGGCATGTGCAATTTACTGCTGCAAGATATTCTTCCGAACAAAGAGCTCAGGAGGAGCTGGATAAAGATGTGATAATTGCATGAGTCACAGGCAATACAATGTTTAAAGAATCTCAATCCTTGGGCTTCAAAGTACAATTGTCGGCGTAGTTTTCCAGGATTGTGCAGAGTGTGGTTTACTGAAGTTTTCTCTGAAGTACCTGAGTTTAAATTCTGATTATTTGGAAGACAGTATGCTTGAATAAATGCATCTTTGCATTCGTTTTGCATAACAATCCTTGTTTCCACTTTTACAGCTGTATAATGGTATTTCATACTTTTTACAGTGCCTGATATTCAAGAAGATCAAAGTATTTAGCAGATATTTTCTAACTTTGTACTTCTAGCAGTGGGATAAATATTTCTGCTCAAATCTAATCTGTTACACTGGGACTTCTACGGCTGCTCAACTGAGCATGAGATAGTCTGGGGGCAGATGATTATCTGCACAGATACTTCTAGGAAGTAATTAGAACTCACTTGGCATAATTATATGGAGGTAGGACATTCTGAGAATAAAGAGTCATGGTTAACAACGTTTATTTGAATGTTTGCTGAGCGTAGGATCCTACATTTAATTAAATATAATATTAGAAGCCCCAGTTCATAGAATTCTCTAATAATGTTGGTTGTTTCAATGGCAGTAATTCTCTGTGTGTGTCTTTGCTGTGTGGACATCCCTCCCCAGTGTTCTGTCATGTCCCCTTTCCTTGCAGCTCCTGACTGGAACTGTGGGTGTACATGGAAAAAGAACCATTTATGTAATTCTAATTATTTCTGTACTATTTATTTCTCTAGGATTGCTCTGACTGTAACTCCTGAGTGTTTTTTCCTGCTATATTTCCTTTTCTTGACTAGAGCTATTTCTTTATTTCTCTTAAGGCACCGGAAGGAATCCTTGAGGTCCCAAGCTCAGTATGTTCTCTTTTTTCTCAAAGCCTTCCAACAGGATATCCCATTTTCAAAATAAACACAGCATTTTGTTTTTGGAAAACAGGAAGGGCAGGCCATGGAATAGATGGCAATAAAGATTGTTGCTGAGATGTCCAGACTTGGAACTTAGATTTTAGCAGAAGGTGTACAGATCATGAACAGGAATCTTCCCTTTTAAAGGCTTTGAAGGAAAAGAAATTACAGCAGGAAATGCTAGATGGAATTTTCAGTCTTTCCTCTAAAGAGATGTCTTCTCCACAAACAAAGCCACTTGAAACAGGGACTGGCTTGTAAACATGAGGAGAATTCTCTTGTAAAGTAGGTTTAGATATTGCTGATCAGTGCATGAATAAAAGCTAAAAAAAGTTTTTATTACACAGCAAGCAGCCAGTGCATCTTATTCCTGTGTTCGTGGTGAGGGGGTTTGGTTTTGTTCTTTTTCGTTCCTTTTTTCCTTTTCCTACAACAGTCACGGTGCAAAAATTTAATGAGCCATCTGCTGAACCACAGTTTTGTTCTGTAAATCAACAGGGGAAAATAGCAGCCTCTTCCTTAGCAGAGCTATTCCTTAAATATGTTCAAAGTGGGATCTTTTTTATCAAAGTGCTATCACTTTCCCTAATGCAGCAACAGTTTTAACATTTAAAGCAATTGGAAATCTCAGCAGAGGTTTAGCTCTTGTTTGGCTGTGTGGGGTCACAGGATGCTGGATGTGATGTTACAGGGACAGACTGTCCAGGTTTTTATTAAACCATAGGAATTCCTTCATTGTCAAGCATTTCCAGGCTCATCAAATCAGAGGCAAAGCACAACATCTGATATATTAGTTGCTTTTCCATTTGCACAGTTACGTTATGCTCGTACCTGCAGCCTGAGATGAAAGCATCCTTCTCTTGCAGGCTGCACACAAATACATCTCAGCACAGCTACATGGATCTCACTGAACCACACGTTTGGGGGTTTCTTGCCTTGTTTCTCAGGAGTTTGTGATGAGAATATTGCCACTTTGTCATTGCAAACCTCATCTCGTGAACAAATCTTGCATGCAGGGATTTTTCAAAAGGTTAACTGCAACTCAGATTCTCTCCTATCTCATCCAAAAAGTTTCATTTAGTAAAATCTGGGCTTAAATATTACAAAAAAACTCCCCACAAAACCAAACAAACAGGGTCTGGTACAGAAATATCTCTGTAAGCCCGACTGTGCTTGTGATGACCCTTTTTTGTTACCTTGGGGGTTTTTGGTCGGTTTTAGATCTAAGTAGTTGTTAAAGGAAAAACTTGGTTTTGCTTGCTGGACCAGAGCACAACACAAATCCGGTGTGGTGTGATCCTCCTTGCTCCAGAAATTGTTGGGAATGGAGCAGTAAAGAAGCTCTGATAGGTTTAGGTAGCCCTGAGAAAAACCAGTTAAGAGCTGCAGCTTCTCCTTGTGGCTCAGTGTAACAAATACTCCTGAATATATTTCTAATATTGCTGTTGTAAACAAGAAGAAAGCTGCACCCTTCTCCTTGTTTGTAGCTGCTGAGTCGTGAGCATCAGCCACAGGGGATGAAATCCGGTTTCAAGGCATGTCCCGGTGATATTTCAGAGCCATGGATGCATCTGACTTTGCCTCATGAATAAGCCACAACAAAAAGTGCTCCAGCTGGTGATCAGTGCTGCTTCCTCAGCAAATGATCCCGTTGCTATGAGACAACAGGGACTCTGGGCTGGCTGCAGTGCTGGTTTGATCCAAACCCCATCCAGAAGGTTGTTCTTGAAGCTGATGATACAGCCTCAGTGAATTCAGTATTTACAGGACCTGCTGGAGGCTTGTTAATAAAATATTTCTTCTATTGGGATGTCACCAGAAATAGAAAGAACCACATTTGTGATGTAGATTTTCAAAGAAAAATGGCAAATGAAGGGCTGGCTTTAAAATGAGATTCCAGATGGGAGAGGATCCCTGAGGCTTTGCGTGTCCTGCAGGCCTCATGGATCAGGGAAGGGAGGCACAAAAAGCTGCAGGTCTGGTTGGAGATCTGGTGAAACAGCAGAGGGAGAGGTTTTCTCTATAAATTATTCTGTAAAATGCCAGTATACCATAGGAGGATGTAAAGGAGTCAGACCAGAGGATACTGTAGGAGGTGCAGGAGACTTTTAGCCCCATGTACTCTTTGAATCTGTGGTAAACACTCAGTGCTTTGAAGGTAATTATAAACCAGCAGGCAAGTCATGAAGTGTTTAAATGAGGAAGTCAAGAATGAACTGTGGTTTGTTAGTGACAATAGAATAGGGGATTTCTTCCTGCTCTTTCCAGGCCCATCAGTTGAAGGTTTAAGCAAGCACTGTTTTGCAATAAAGTCTTTGAGCTTGTGATAGTGAATTTTAGACCTGTTGCATCTTTGTGTGAGAATAATCAGCCAGAGCTGCTTCATGCAATTCTGTGGCCATGACTTTGTCTGCTGAAATCCTAAAATAATGTTGTGTCTAAATGTGAGGAGGAAGGTATTCTGCACAGCCAGGTACTGGGTGGTATCTTGGTCAAACCAAGGTGTTTCATAGCTTTGAAACACAACTGGAGTGCACAGCTCTGGAAATGGCTTCCCTGAGCATCTCTGTTTGGAGGCAGATTGGAATTTGTCTGGTCTCTGGCAAGGAGAGGTCATTCAGAAGGTGTGAGTGTTGTCCTCTCTGGGGTATCTCCACCCAAACTCACCTGCACTGTGCAACTGCTCCGGAACAGACTGGGAGGGCAGGAACTATTTCAATATATTACTATATAATTCCAGCTGATACCAGTGCTGCTTTAGGGAAAAGGAGAGAGAAAATGAAACATTTGCAGACTGCTTTTTTCTTTTTCTTCTACTCTGTCCCTTTTCTCCTCTCAGGGATGGTGTAAATATTAGCAAATTTAAAAAGGCACATTATTTTGAACTGATCTTCATTTCCCAATAATTAGCAAACTCTAATGGCCTTTAGGAAGAACCTTTTCCATTCCATTCTGTTTGATTAGAGAGCCCAACAGGAGGATGGAGAGAGAACAGAACTGCTTTCCTTGCACATTTGCTGCATCAGAGAGGAGATGGGAGATATTTTTGCTCCCTTCTGGTGATACCGTAAGGAAAGTAGCAGGAGCAGAGTGGCTCTTGCAGATCCCTTCTTGCATCACAGTATTTAAAAAAATAAACTTCTACTTCAGAGCTTGGTAATCCTTAAAATGTTTGTCAAGATTGCTGGAGTCCACCCCAAGTGCTCCAAATAGTTCTGCTGCACTGGCAAAAAATCATTTGCTATTATATTTCCTGTCATGCTACGTTAGTGTGGGGGTGCTTTTTGGGTCACTCTCCTCACCATTAGGTAGTTCTGAGAAGTCTGAAGTGTCAGTCTGAGCCTGGGATTGTTGTTGCAGCTGCCCTGAAGTGCTGTTGGGAGCGGGCCGGATCCGTAGCTCCGTGTGAGGGCAGGGAACAGGCTCATTCCGTGTTGTTGGAGCCGGCAGAGACTGGTACCTGTCCGGGTGAGAGGAAGGCTTGTTAGGGCTTTGAGCCATGGCATCCTCCAAGTGAAAAATGAGGGCTGGAGTTCAGAGCAGTGCTCAGGAGAGCTCGAATTAAAGGAGGAGCCAGCAAAGCCCAAGAAATGGGGCTGAGGGCTGGGGTTACCTGTAACAAACACTGGCCAAAGCAGTTTCTTAGGCTGTATTTTCACATCATGGAAATGGTCCTTTAAAAACCATAATGAGACTGCTCCAGGCTCAGTAGGATTTCAGCTTCAGCTGAGCTACTTGCTCCTCTGAGCTGAGTCACCTCCTCATCCACCCCCTCATTTTCTTGGAATGCTGGGATCAGCCAGGCACTGTTCCACCTGCTGCAGGCTGCTGTGTGCTCCTGTCTTCACAGCCACCTTCTCACAGGAGAGCAGGAGGACGGACTGGAGGCTCCTCTCCTGCTGTGTCCCCAAGTGGTGTCTCTGAGGGGTGGATTCCCCACCCTGGGCTCTGTGGGTGCCATGATTCCTGTGCTGAGGAATGCCCTGGAAAACAAGCAGCAGTGCTGGACAGGGGCTGCCTTTAGCCCCAGAGTGGGACATTGCAGAGCAGAATCCCACAGCAGTGCCAGTTTAATGTAAAATAAAATTGCTCCAGACCCCCAGGCATAGCTGTGGCATCACATCCCTCTGCAGTGTCACCTCTTTGCTTCCCAGGTGGAATTGCCAGTCCTGGGCAGGTTTTTGGGCCTCATTCCCCCATGGGTCTACCAGCCTTGTCCTTCAGGGTCAAGAGCAGCCAGCAGGGATCCTGCCGATCATCACAGAGACAGAAGTGGCAGCAATGCTTCCCTCACATCTGGAAGTCTGTGCTGGATAATACCGTGTCACTGTAATCCTCATCCTCTGCTAGGAAATAAGGATACCTGAAGCTGTCCTGATGAGTTAATGAATGCAGCAGGTTCTCGTGGTTTGGGACTGTTTGGTCCCTATTTACCAACTGTGTCTCCATAACTGAGTGCACAGGGAGTGGGTTCTCTTTTAAAGGAGAACCTGTGCTGTGATATTTGACTTGCAGGAGCAGTTTCCAGACACCAGTTTATAGAGCAAATCCATTAATCCAGCCCTTTTTTAATGCACTGAGTAGTTGTTTGCCACTCTTTACTGCTTTTCCAATCTTCACATGACCCTCATCAATTTGGTTTAATTCCCATTCTTCATGGAGTAGACATTTAGGCACAGAAAAGCTAATTGCCTCTTTCAGGATGTAAGGACTCCAGTTTTGAGTCCCTGGGATCTCACTGCCTGGGTACACTGCTACACGGGATCACAGCTAATGCTGGCTGAGGCTTCTCTGGAAGGAAAGGATTGAGTTGTTGCAGTTCCTTCTCTTTCTCCCTTCACCTATATGGACTTGGCTGAAGGGGACTGCTATTTTATCAAGACTTAAAGATTTGCCTTTAAGCAACTGCCATCATTATTTCAAAAACATCTTTGACTTGCTAACTGCAGGTTGTTAAAGAATGTTGCACAAACCGTGTCATGAGAGCCACCCCCTGCTCCCTGGCCTGAGCTCAGAAAAGAAGAGTTAATCTGTTATTATCATCATCTTTTGTTCCAAGGACTTGGCAGTTTGGGACATGCAAAAATGAATAAAACTGATTGTCTGCAGCACTGGCAGGGGAGTCAGATGTCTCATTCTGTACCAAGGGTGTGCAAAAGTGCTCACTGACACCCTCTCACTGACAGACAGCAGGAGACACAGCTTGTATTATATATTATAGCTTTTAATATTTTATCCAGTGCTCTTGTGTAACTGGAACTTCTTACATTTGTGATTTGTGCCTTTGGAGTTGCAAATTTTATGGCTTAAGCTTGCTGTAGTGTGCTGAGAAGTGTTTGTAGCTTTTGTTGTAGGGAGCAGAGGTTCTGCTGAACATTTACCAGGTAATTCCTGAGGTAACGGGCTACAAAGATTTAAGGGATGTTTCTCCATTGTACCGTTGTGTCTCCCTCAGCCTTTCCACAGAGGAACCAGCTTCTCTCAGCGCTCAGCCTTTCCACAGAGAGCTTTACCAGATTTGCAGTTGCAGCTCAAACATTTGGCAGCTTCAAGAAGTGTCCCCAGTAATTCAGAGGAGTTTTTGATAGTATTTGTCTGACAACAGTGGAATTCAAAGCTGGGACAAATTTGGGAATTCCTGACTTCAGTGTTTTCTGCCTTAACATTAATTGATCTTTTGATGAGCTATCACAAGCATTTCTCTTTTTTTGTACCTAAGAGTGCTCCTCACTGCACAGGCAGATGGTAACTCTCATTCCTCCTGCCAAAGAGCTCACAGTCTAATAGATACTGCAGCCAAAAAACGGGAGGGAAAAAAAGGAGAGAACATAATTGATGGAGTCTCACTTATCAGACAGCAGCAAAGTTAGAACAGAAGCATCACCTAAGAGCTGGATGGGAAGGACATCACCAGCTTGAGGGGTCCAGCCAGCCCAGGGCAGAGCTCAGGCCTTCAAAGCTTTCAGGTCAAATCCTCTTATATCGCCAAAGAAAATCAAAGAGAAAGCAACCATTTGTTTAGGGTTATGGATCCTCAGCCTTTTCAACAGGAAATCCAACAGCAGCAGCCTCCCCTGGGAATGAGATGGACTGCTGGCTCTCTGAACTCCTGTGGTCAGTGAGGACACTGAGGGGTTTTATTCTGTGAGTGCAGCTTGTTAGCTCAGTGTCATGTAAAGCCTTGGCCTAGGCGTTTATTCACCTCTATTCAATCTTCAGAGGGAAAGTTATTCCTACATGGTCACTGTAAGCTGGTTTATGGGGCTCCCTTACACCTCTGCTCCAAACCTTGGGAAATACTGGTACCACTCCCAGAAGTGCTTATTCCTAACCTTCCTTTGGGTTGAAAGGTTGTGTTTCCAGAGATAATAATTTCTATATTTTTAAGGGATGAGATGAATGTTCATCTACATGAGAAATAGTAAGTTTTATTCCCAGACAGCAGGAGAGCACAGCTGCATCACCTTCTTTCTACATATGGTCATGAAATACTTTTGGTTTCTAGAAAAACAAATTCTGGTCTCAGTGCAAACCAAGATTCCTGGTATTGTGCACAGTCTGCCTCTTCCTGGGGCCTGGGCTGGGTGAACATGAGCAGACACTGACCCCGAAGTGTTGTCACCAGGAGGAATCACTGACTGCATACAGTCCCTGGACTGACGCTTGCCCACACCAGGCTGTCCTGGGGGTCAGGTGAGGAGAGATCAAACAGCACAAAGGACTCTCCCTGAACACTGATTTCAACTACAAAATAAGTTTACCTGGAGATTTTATAAACACACAACTAAAGATGAAGTTCTGGCTGGGTATTTTTTAATTTTACCTTTTTGAATAACACTATAATTGAGCTGACCTCTAACAAAGAAACAGTGATTAAGCAAAGTCTGCTGCTTATTTTGATGAATATTTTCTTTTTTCCTAGAGCAAGATGCCTTCTTCTTGCATACTGAAACACCTTCCCACTTTGCATCTGTTATTCTTAGCACCAGTCCTGTTGATATAAAAAAGAATGTAAAAATAAACGTAAGAGTAAAAAAGCCCCTCAATTTTCAGACTTGAAATGATTCAAAATTAATGTTTTAAAACTTTTAAGTATCTAATTAAATTGATACAAAGTAAAAAATAATCCATGAAAATCAATTTTTCATGCAAATTTGTTCTGATCAATTCTGAGTCTGAAGAGAAGAATAAAGAAAAGTTATGAAGTAGATGCTTCATGTTTGTTACCTTTTGGCACCAGGACCCAGCAGAGCTCTGAAGTCATTCCCCAAAATCATCTCCTCTCCCACACCTCGGGGACAGCCTGCACAGCTCTGCAGCGAGAGCAGCCCTGAGCTGTGCAGTGCAGCTCTGTGGTCTCTGCTTTCCCCTCAGTTACAGGCATGCTGTGACTCCTCAGGGTGGAGATCTGCTCAGACACACAGAGGATCAGGGAACACCTGCAGGGTTTTTCCCATTTAGGCAATTTTCTTGCAGGCAGCACTGTTTCCCTGCCTGGTTCCCATGCAGAACAGCCTCAGTGTCCATCTCCTCACCTCCACACCTCTCCTGTTATCTCAGGAACGGGCTCCAGAACGGAATTCAGCAGGAGCAGCCGAGGCAGACTCTGTACCTAGTCCCAAAGTAAAGCTTGATTAACTCGTTAACAGGATTATACGCAGGAGGCTGCAGTCTGGGAACCAGTGATGTCCTTTTCAATCCCATGTCCCCAAATCATGGAGCATGTGTCACCAGTAATTGCCAACTGCTTATGGAGGGCACAGAAATGCTTGTAAAAATAAACTTGGGCTGGCACACAGATTACATAATGGCAATGTCCATGTCAGGGGCTGTAAGGACCTGTGTCACTCATGACTCTGCTGCTTCAAAGTCAGATGTCACAGCAGTGGAACAGCGCTTAGAGAAGCTCTGGGAGACAGGAAGCGGGAACTGGCAGGAGCGTTGTGCCTGAGGAACTCACCCTTTGTACTTTACACAGTCTGACAAGGCCCAGACTCCCTTTTTTGGGGGGTTTCCCGAGGGAGTTGCCTTTCTTCTCCCCTGGGTAGCACTGGAAGTGAGGACCTGGCTCCCACAGCCACTCAGCACACGCACAAAGTTCTTCATTACAGTTCTGGGAAGGTGCTCTGAGAGGAGCCACTGGGGAGATTCTGGCTGTGCCACAGCTCCTTTCTGCCCCTGGAGCTGACCTGATGTGGCAGCAAAGCTGCTGAGAGGCTCCCAGAGGAATTCTGTGGCTGGAGGGACATGGCAGTGGGTGTGTGTCACTTCGATACTTCAGATTGCAGGGACGTGCCCAGGGCACATCATCCATGGAGGAACTCAGCAGGAATGTTCCTACCTGGACTGTTCCCAGTCCTGCAGTGGTGCCGCTGCAGTTGGGGACATAGGAAAGCCTCTGGGTGCAGCTGTGACTTACAGGAGGTATCATTTTCCTGTGGTTATTCCTCTAGGATACAGATGGATGAGCCACAAACTCAGTGCTCCTCTGCCCAAAATACTGCTCGGTGGAAAAGCTTGGTTCAGACAGCGACATTTAGTTAATTTTGATTCCTCTGAAAGGAAATGAAGGTGTTTAGGAAACAAAAGTAAAGTCTCCACCAGGGATTTGGCCTTACTGAGTGCACAAAGTCTCCAGGAATGGCTGCATTCCCTCATCCTTTCCAGGCAATATGCAAATACTACAAGTGTTGCAAACCCATTTGACTCACAGCTCCTCCCCCACTTGACATTTCAGTTGAAGATCGAGATGAGGAGAAGCAAATCAGAATACCTGGATTTAAATCAGGTAACCCTCTGCTAGTACCACTTTGCTGAGTAACTCAGCTGAGCAGAGAAGTCTGACCAGCAAAATCTGCTTTCAGCAGAGGTTCATAGAGGTACCTTCATTAAGCATTTATTTGGAGTCACGTTCACAGTGGATCTGTGTGATGGTACTATGGCATGTGAATGTAGAGTTCTGTGACAGGAGAACGACTTTGGAAGAAATTCCAATATCTCTGTGGAAGAAACTTCTTTATACTTCCTTGGTAAAAAAGATACCCAACAAACAACAACCAAAAAATCCCAAACAAACAAAAAAAACCCCTCAAACAAAACAAAATAACCCCCACAAACTACGTGAATAAAAGACATCCAAAAAAAGCAAAACCACAAAGCCAACTAACTTCTGGGAACATGACAGTACATCAGAGTACATTTTGAGAAAATTGGCTCTATTTTATCTCGATATTAAGGAACAGGGAGAAAATAAGTTACAGATTTCGAAAATTACATTACTTTTCATTACTCAGCTTCTGGCTTGCTTCACTTTATCAGCACCTGTTGCTGGAGGGAGACAGCACATTCAAATACAGACTTTAGACATTGTGTCTGCAGCACAGGGACAGCCTGACACAAGCACATGGGGAGCAGCATTTGCTCACTTGTGTTTCAGTTTGACCTCCCACCACCAAACAGCAAAGAAATTAAATTGTAGTGGAGAGAGACTTTTGGTATTTTTACAATTTTTTTTGTTCATTGTTTGTTCATTGTCCTGCATGAGAGTTTGTTCAGCTGACTCGTGTTCCCCTTCACCCTGATCATCCACTCCATCTTCCCAGCATCATTTTGTTCCACATAATCTTCCTTTCATGCTTTTCTCTGCAGAACCTGAGTCATATTCCTGCTGAGCTTCTGCTTCCATGGAATTTGTCAGCTCTAAGCCATCTTGGCCAACATCTTGTGCTTCTTGCAATCTGTAGCTGTGCTGCTGCAGGGATGAGCAGCATCCTAGACTAGAGACATTGTGTTCCTCCTTCTTCATATTCCTCATGTCACAGTTTTTCTTGACCATTCAAAAGACAGAGCTGCTCTTCATGCCCAGCACAGAAAACAGCCACCTACCTGTGCTCAGTGTCTGGCTTTGGCACATGAGGGACCCCAGTGGCTGATAGTGACAAGTCCCTGCATTCCAAACCTTGATTTTTTTCCTCCTCTCCAAAGTCAGGCTGTGGAAATTCCAGCCACTAAGTTATTTGGGCATTACAGAGTTCAGAACTCGCCCACAGCCTGAACCACACTCAAACACTGAATTCTGAGGAGGTCCCAGGCAGCCACAACTCTCAAAGTCACAACTCTGAGACAGCAAGGTGTTCTGTTTCAGTAGCTTCAACCCATTTTTAAAGCAAACCCCAAATTTCATCTCTGTTTTTAGCTGAAAACCATCAGCACTGCAAAACTTATGCCTGGAACACTGGGTACATCTGAGACACAGCTGAGATCTGGAGAAGTTTTTCTTACAGGGCCTGACAGTTCAGTCAAATCAAGTCTGTCCCTGCCCATTTCCCCGAGCTGAATGCACCTGGCAGATGGACATAATCACAATGTGAGCAACAGATCCACAGTGGGAAATGCAGGACAAAAATACTGCAGGATGTGTCTGTGTCACACAACAAAAGCTCTCAGCTGGTTCATTTTCCAGTCTTTACTTATCCCTATTAAATGAGTTGCTTAAGCTTATTTGGAACTCGGCCCAGTCAAATGCTGACCCTGCCTGCAAGAAATATTTTTCCTTATCAGCTACTTGAGCTAATTTTGGTCACTAATTTATGCATCTCTATACATAATGATATCTACATAATGTCTTTTGGAGAAACATTTGTTAAGGCTGACAATAGCAACTGCCAGATATGTTGTAGGTGGAGTTATTTGCAGTGTTTGCCGTCCTTTCTAGAGAAAATAAGTTTTGTATTTCTCCACACTAAGGATTTCATCAGTAACCTTCATTTAGAAACTACAGAGCAAGAACAGGAATACAACAAAGAACAGAATTCCCAAAGCGCTATATCCTGAGCCATTGGCCCAACCAGTAAATCCCCTTAAAAGAACAGAGATTCCAGAGGTTTGGAACAGTGCTTAGTGCTCTCAGTGGAAGAGTAAACATAAACACCAGGCAGTGCTTTGGATCATCTTATAGGTGAGAGAACTGAGCATTTGCATGACTTTGTTATCTGCTTCCTGAGCTGAGCGTGTCTGAGTAAATTCTGTGAAATTCTGGCATTTCTCCCTCTTTTCCATCCTCAATTCTCACATTTCATTTAACAACCTTGCCATGGTCAAATCTGTGCCTGCTGATCTGACTCCCTCTCTTGTGTGCCCCCTTTAATTGCTGCAGAATGCCAACATCTTTTTCAATACTAAAAAATAAACCTTTCCTTTTGAGCAATTGGCAGCCTGGTACCTGGATATTGCTTGGGTACAAACCCATCCATTTTACTGTGACACAATGCTCAGCCCTGGGTGGATTGATGCTGGTTTCAGGGGGCACAGGGGCTGGTCAGGCAGGACTGCTCTGATTGAAGGAGCTGCAGGAAAACTAAATCAAAGGATTTGAAACAAGTGATTCCCCACAGTGGGCACTGCAGCAAGCACAGACCTGACAAGCCAGGGTAGGAGAGGAGGTTGTTGGCAGTGAGCATCACTTGCTTATCATTTCTGTTTAAGTAACAAATGCACCACTGGTTACAGGACTCACAGCAGCCTTTCCTGGGCCAGAGGACCTGGCAGAGGTGCTCTCGTGGTATAAAGGCCTAACCTCAAGACCACTGGCTTATTTTACACAGGCTAAACACCATCCCTGCTCCTGACTTAGTCACACTGACCTGCAACTGCCCTGCTCCAGGGAAATGAGTCCCTGGCCAAAGAGCTGCCAAGGAGAGTTTGGGCTCCTGGCTGAGAGGAGAAGTAAGGGGCTGCAGGCTTTCTGTAAAGTCCTGTTTCACTCTCCAGCCTGAAATCCTCGACCATCCCTCTGCTGCCGAATGAGGAATGCAGCTGAGCCCAGAGAACTGTTCACAAATACAAAACGAGGGGTGTGGAGGCAAAGCTTATCTGCCTCTCAAACACACCATGGAGGTAAAGTGCATCCCCATGTGTGACAAGTGACGTTAACTGGAACTAAATATAGAGCTGCCTGCTGCACATTGATGATATCTCCCGGGGTCAGCTGAGCTGTTCTGCCTAATTTTGGCCTCCTGGGTCTCTGGAGGTTGTTGTTAGCAAAAGGCAGCAGTGCTGTGGTGGGTGGAGCAGTTCCCTTCTTGGATTGTCAGCCAGAGGAGCCTGTGCCCATCCTGTCCCACCTCCAGTTCTGCAGTGTCCACCCTCTCCCACCTCCTCTAAATTTAAACTGATGCAGTTCCTTCCACGGATAAATATTTAAACCCACATTTCCTCTCACTTGAGGGAGAGTTGTCCTTTTTATGGGACCACAGTTGGAGCAGCGGAAGGTTAACACAGTTATAGTCACAGAGTTTCTTCCATCCCAGTAGAAAACAAATATGTATTTCCAAGCCTCAAAAGTAATTAGTGAATGATGTTCATGTTCAAGCAGCTGTGTCATATCTCTTTGGTCAGTGTTATCTGCAAAGCCTCTTATTTTCATGGGGCATCCCTTCATCCCGTATTTCAAAACAAACCTTGTACTGGAGTAATTAGTGGGGCCAGATTGGAATGATTGAAATCTCTGTTTTGGATGAAATTACCCCCGTGTCCTCTGCTTTAGGATCTCCTTCATCTTTTCTGTGTCTGCTCTTGAGAAGATTGGTTCTGTCCTTGCCTCTCTCTGAGACTGGAAACCCAAACTCCTACAGTGGGATTCAGAGATGATAAAGTCACCCTGGTTTATCAGTTTAGTGACCAACTGAGTGCCCCAGAGAGGTTTTAGAGCCCAGCATGACTCAGTGCATTGCTAAATTCTCTACTACATCAGAGCCTCATCCTAACTGTGGAAAATAAACTACAGCTTGGAATGAAGTTCATTCAGAAGCAGAAGTCTGGGAGCATCTGGGAATTGGTTTAGTTTGCCTCTGGGAGGGCTTGAGTACCAGCAGCTAGGGAGTGATTCAGTGGCAGCAACAGCTTGTTCCTCAAAGATTTAACTCTGTTTGTGGTGCTTCCAGGGATAAGGAAATAGTTTCTCCTGATCACTTTGAATAAATGTTTGATGAACACACAAATAGCTAACGTAAAAGGAATTTCAATGTGTTATCCAGAAACAACTCCCTTCTATCTCCCCATTCTTCCTCTGTGGACAGAACCAAGAGCAGAGCCTGTACCCAGTGCAGAATCACTGCTTTGCACCTGGCTGAATCTGAGGCAAAAATGATCCAAAGGATGAAGTGGGAGGATGTGAAATCTGCCAGGTCACTTAAAATGTACATCTTTAAAACTGGAGAAATAATTCGGATCATTAAGAAGAGTAATAGTAAAAAACCTGCAGATAAAGGAACACATTTATCTTGAACTAGGGAAGCTGCAGAACTGGCTGAATTATCTCATTCACAAAGCCCTTGTTGAACTCGGTGCCCGGAAACATTCTGAAATTATGGAGCGACCTAATTTGATTTCACCAGGGGATGAAGGAGCTGCCTTGTCAGTCACCTTTGTGCAGGAGTTGTCCTGATTAAGAGGCATCACAATGGGAGCAGCTGGAACTCCTGCTAAACTTATGGCACTGCCATGGAACTGCCTTTTCACTGAGAGTATTTGCATTTAAATAGGGAAGTCAGAGACGCTGAAGTGCAGAGGTGGTGCCAAAGGACAAAGCATTGATCACTGAAAACTGCACTTCCTACCCAGTTGTGCTGCCACATCTGGAATATTCACCTGGAAGAGACAAGGCATCTTCAACTCTAATCCGTGGATCCTCCAAAAGCAATTCAATTCCTGTACAGGAGACCTTGTCTTTCTGCTCAACATGATTTTAAGCTACCCTTAATTTTGTTATTTATTAAATGACAGGAGGCCAATTTCAGACAGAAAATCTTCAACAGCTCCAAGTTTTCATGAAATCTGTTCAGAGCCACCGAGGGTTTAAGCACAGACAATCATCCTCTGCTGTCACCAAAAGGCATCGATGGAATCTGAGGGACTGTGATGAAAGGAGGGATTTCTTGTTTTTATGCCTGCTTTGTTGCAAGAATGTAATTACTGTAATATCAGTAACAAACTATGGAGAAACACCTTCCAAACATTTTTAAAGTTACTCAATACTGAATGATGCAGTAGATGATCTGATTTTTCATTTTTTTGCTAGCCAACAATACAACTGGCATTCTCACAGCCAAGCTGCAATTTTTCATGAACTACCAGGTATCAAAAAACGTTTATGGACTGGTTTCTGTAAATTTGTAAATGTACTTCTACTCTTCAGCAGAAGCAAGAATTTTTGTGAATGTATGAAATCTGAAAGCATTGATTACCTGTACTATTTGGAATGCTATTTGGAACAAGGTTGTGTCAAGGCCTGGGAGGGCACAGCATGAGGCAATGACAGCCCTGACATCCCAGTCAGGCAATGGGTTGCAGTAAGTCTGGAGAGCAAATTTTCCCTGTAAGGCAACTTAAAAACAACGATCCAGGTCATTTTTAAAAAATAAAGAGGCAAGTGCTGAGAGGTGACCAAGTAATCAGTGCCCAGTTAAACTGCGCAGAGCAGAGCATTTGTGAGTTTAGCACCTGACCTGTCAGGGCTGCTCGTGTGCCCTCACCACGGGGAGCTCACTTGGCTCAGAGCTGGCAGAGGAGTGTCAGCCCCACAGCACAGAGGACAGCAGTGCCCTTGCACACACACAGACCCTTTGGCTGCTCCTCAGGGACAGATGATGTACAATATAATTGCATATTTACAGATGGAAGGCTGACCAGGGGTTTATTTAACAGCCTGGCTAGCACTGTGAACCCAACTGGCTTTTGTTACCTCTCAGAACTCGGCTCAGATGTAACTCCACATCACACTGATAGGAAGTTCCTCTGAGGTGATCATGGCAGCTTTTCTCAGTAGATTAGGGCTGAGCTTGACAAGCATTCTCTAGTTTGTGCCCAGCCAAGCTAAATGGCAAAGTCAGGAATATTTCCACCTGGACAGATTTAAGTTTTTTGACTGTAGAGGGGTGGAGGCAAAGGCTGAGCTGGCCTTGTGCACTACCCATGAGTTAAGACAGGTGCCTTTAACAATTCCACATTCTCCAACAGTTTTAAAGGCTCTTTTTCTAATGGCTTGTGGTGTTTTATAGAAATCTTGTATTTGGGGAGCATCAAATCTGGGATCTACAGGAGGTACACTCAGTGCTGGAGCAGCACCTGGATGCTGCAGCTGTTGGCAGAACAAGCTTTGGGTGGAAGCTGCTCAGTCCTACACCAAGATAAAGCCTGGGCTCAGTGCACAGCAGGTGTGTCCAAAGGAACAGGATAAAACCCATCGGGATCAAACCTAACCCAGGGGAAAGCAGATAACGTCAGCTTTCATGGACCCAAGGGATCTTCAGGGAAATAACTGTTCTGGGAAGGAATGGGGAAAGCTGCTGTTTGAGAAGGAACTGAACACATCTCAGCCTGGGTTTGGTTTGTCCCTGAGATCAGTCAAGAGTCCCCCCAGCAGATCACTTCAACATTCCAGCTGGGAATGGATGAGGCTCCAGCACACGTTGTCCTCTCCAGAGGGAGGGATTTCATTTCCAGCCTCTGAGGCCCATTATAGCTCAGAATTCCAGATGGCCCATGTTTATCTGAGGGAACTTCAGTTTCTCTGCTTTGCTCAAGGTCTTTTTGAAGTCAGTCCATCTTTGAGGAGAAATTGGGAGTTTCACAGAGATTAAACACAAAGAACTCCCACCTGAACAACTCTGCCTGTTGCATGAGTGAATTCCTTTGGATTTTAAAACCTTTTAACTTATTAAAAGGATCCAAAATACAATGAGATCTCACACATGCCACCAGTGCAGGACTTATTTGAGCTGGATGATTATGAGTGCAGAAAATAATGGAGTAATAGCCAAAAGAAAGCACCAACTGTTCTATAAAGAAAGGCATTGACTATTAGCAATATTCTTCAGGCCATTTTACTTTAATTACATTTCATTTTACTCCATAACATTTTGATAAAGTAAATTTGGAGTCTTCTTGATTTTTTTTTTTTCCCAAAACCCCTAGAACTCAATTAACAGCCTTTGTCTTCAGAGTCCTGGACAGAGGAGTTTAGAAACTGAAACAAAGAAGTCCATTGTAAAGCACAGAAGGTGCAGTTTCCACCTGAACTCTCCCCCAGCCAGTTTGGCAGTGTCAGGACAGAATTTCCATTGCTTTGACTGTGCTTGTGTTACACTGAATTAGTTTCAGTCCAGAGGGCACTTTTAAATCCCATCCCAGAACATGAAGATTAAATATAACTCATCAGTTTTCTGCAATTTAGAAGACAATTTTGAAAAAAAAAAACCAATCCAACCCAAACCCAACAAATTAAAGTCCACTGTGAGTTCTCAAAAATTATTTATGTGTGTTTATTTTTGTGAATTTTTGCACTCAGCCCATTTGGACCTCACTGTTGACAGAGGTGATGCTGCTGCAACAGCTTTCTCTTTAGCTTCTCATTTCTCTTTGAAGCTGCAGGTTTATTTTGAGCCAATGTTTTAAAATTAACTCAATATCTTAATTATTAGATATTAAGGTAGGTACCAGATCACAGTAGCCTGCTTTTCATAAAATCTAATCACTGTTTTGAGAGTTTGGCATTTTAGAATACTTCATGCCAAAAAGTTCTCTTAAACATAAAGATCTGAATGAAAAAATAATTTCCTACAAGCTCAAATGTTTCCTGCTTCTCTCCCCCTCCATAACCTCTCCTAGAGGTTAAAAGCTGAGGGATGAGGTTGCCTTTTAAAATGTTTTCTCCACAGTAACATAAGCAGCTGCAGACTTGAAGAAGGACATTTAGTCACAGATAGAGAGGGATTATTAAAGCTGGTGACCCGGGTGTAGAACATTGAGAACATTCCACCCACCCTGGCTCTGCAGGAGAAAGGCAAAGCAAAGCCTGGGAAAAGTGGCTTTTCCTGAAGGAAGGGAGCCAGACTTTTTTAAAGATTCAGCCAAAAAATGGCAAGTAAGGTATTGCTAAGCCTTTGAATTAATTCCCACTTGTTTGCACAAAAAAGTTCTGAAAGAAAGAGGCCCAAAGCTCCTTTGGGAATGCCATGTCCAGCCCCAGTTTGCCAAGCTGGGGGAGCTGAGGCTGCACAGCTTCAGTGCTGGGGGCTGAATTTGTGGGAATGAGGGCTGAGGAACAGAAAGGACAGGGCTTGAGCTTGGGCTGCTTCATATCAGGCTAAAATTCTTAATTCTACCTCTAAATATTTATTATTAATAATTAATTTTTCCCTTTTCCATTTAGAAATAGTATCTTGAGCAGACCCATACTGTCAGGGAAGGAGGGTGGATAACCTGGAGGTTTCTCGGCTTTCCCTGATTTCCCATCCTTTTCTCTTGGCTCATTTCAAACCTCTCTGTGTATCAGGAGGGGCTGTCGTCTGTCAGCTCCTGCCTTTGCACTGCCAGGCACCAGTCTGGAGCCGGGATCACACTGACTCAGGGGAGAGGCAAAATTGTCACCTCTGAGTCTCTGCCTGAGCAGTGACTGAGTGGAAGAGGAGCACAGCTCCCCAAGGGTGCTGAAACACTCAAGGAGCCTCCATGGGGTGATGCAAACAGCATAAATTAAACGTGCAAACCCAGCCCGGACTTCGGGCAGCTTTCACTGCACTGGGTACGGGACATTCCTGGGTGCTCAGAGCCCCTGGAAGCCTCTTCTCAAAGGTGCTCCTGGGCTTTTTCTTTTTTAAATCTTTGTATCCAAGCGATGCTCCGGTTTGCATCGCTCTGTCTGTCGCATCGAAATAGCACCGTGAGTCCTGGATGCCCGGGGGAGCTCTCCTGGCTCTGAGTCGCGGCGAGAGCCCTGCCCGGGGTGCGGGATCGCTCCGACGTTCCCAGTGCCGCCGTTAGATGTCCCTGGGAGACCGGCGTTCCTCCCGCCGCTCCTGGCGGGCAGCTCTGCGGCATTCCCGCATCCCGGGGCGCGATGGAAACGCGGGGCAGCCTCGGGGAGCTCAGCCGGGGCTGCGGGGAGGGGACCAGGACCAAGAAGATTCCTGGTTCCTTCCCCGCTCCGCCTCTGGAAAGCAGCAAACCCATCCCAAGCATTCCCAAAATTTTATCGCAGGCGTAGAGCATTTGGTCCTCTGTTTAATAAATGCTGCTTTGCCTATAGTTAATACACATTTGTCTCCTTGATGCCCTAAAAATAACAAGTGCTAAGTGTAATTATTTTGGAAATAGTACCCAGGCAGCTGGGTACTGCAGGGAGCAGGAGGTGAAGTTTGCCTGGATGAAGTTTGCTGCACACAGGGATCAGGGATTGTCCCGAGTGCAGGGAGCAGCAGAACTTGCTCATCAGGGAGAAAAGAAGGGTTCTGGCCAGGATTAGAGATTACACTCGGCAGAGATTTGCTTTGTTCTGCAGAACTGGAGCTATTGCAGGGCTGCTCCCGAGCCTCGTGGCTCTGGGGACATCGCTGTGGTGTCGGGGGACAAAGGCTGGGGTCCCTCCTGCCTCTGGTCATTCCTGCCCAGGCATTCCTGCCCAGTCATTCCTGCTGAGTCATTCCTGCCTGGTCATTCCTGCCTGGTCATTCCTGCCTCTGGTCATTCCTGCGTCTGGTCATTCCTGCCTCTGGTCATT
>VZRQ01004567.1:337830-491991 GCA_013397975.1 Machaerirhynchus nigripectus | reverse complement strand
CCTGCCTGGCCATTCCTGCCTGGTCATTCCTGCCTCTGGTCATTCCTGCCTCTGGTCATTCCTGCCTGGTCATTCCTGCCTGGCCATTCCTGCCTGGTCATTCCTGCCTCTGGTCATTCCTGCCTGGCCATTCCTGCTGTTTGCTGTTGACTCCATGACTGCACGTGCCAAGGGCTTTGGGAGCAGAGAGATTCCCTTTGGCCGTGGAATCACAGGAACATTCACCTCTCACTGTGCCTTGTCTAAAGCACTCAGACCTTCACCCAGTCCTGTCAGGTGAATGCTCCTGCTGCAGTGACAGATTTGGGGATACAGCTTCCCATCCCAGAACTGCATTCACTGTCTTCTCACTGAAACAAACGTGGTTTAATTGCTTATATGGATATTCTGAATCTGGGTTTGTTTCTGTAATGATTTATTAGCTAGGTAGGGGTAAAAAAATTTAAAAAATGAATTACTGGTTCCAGGTCAGCACTCGGTTCAGTAATGACTCCAGGTTTTCTCTAGAGGGGTAGCAGAGTGAGTGACAATTCTGACAAATCTTTATTCGGTGAGCAAACACAGAGAACGAATTTAAATCCAGCTTCTGAAATGAAAGAAAATGGGAGGAAATATCTATTAAAAATTGAGTTAATATAAATGCACATTCCGAGTGAATGTTGCCCTTATGGTAATGTTGCTGTTTGCCTTTGTAATCAGGACTATTTTTATATAACCCACCTCATTTTTTTTCACTCTTTGGTTCTTCAAATACTGTTCTCACTGTTTAAATTTGTATGTATGAGACTGTGTATGTGGCTACATCCACAATAATGTTGAATAAAGGCTACAAAGATTTGCTGTGCGGGAGATAAGAGATTTGCATTATTCGTCTGGTAAAGTAAGATGATAAAATAGTCCTAAAGAAGGCAAAATCATTTTATTCCATATACCTTTGTGCCATTCACCTTGGGGAAAATGAAACAGAACACTCCTGTGATTATAAAAATAGCAGAGAAGTAGAATTACAGCAGTAGAACTTACTTATGCCACTGTAATTCAAACTCATCCTTTTCCTTTCTCATCTGATATTTCCAGGGTACAGTCCAAGGAGGCAATAAATACTTGGGATTGTTTATCAGTGAGGTCATCCCCAGAATGGCCAGCTCATGGAATTAGTTCCTAATGAGATTATTAGGCCACTGTTTATTTTGTGGGCTCTGAATGGCCGACATAAACTTAGACATTGTTATTTTGCTGTTAAGATTGTGTCTGAAGCTCATTTTCTTTTCCAAGGCTTTAAATCTAATCTAGCCCAGCTCCCAGAAGTAACAGGGCTGTTTGTGTTGTAGAAATCTTCATTCTGCACTGAGGAAAAATGAGCTTGAGCAGGTTGCCAGCCAACTGCATGCTTTGTACTGATGAGGTAAATGAAATACACCACAAAAAATCAAGAAGAGAAGTGGGGGTTCTCTTTTTGGATGTGTTTTCATCCAGCCTCGTTGTAAATGTGGTGATTTTGGATGAACAAACTTCCTTTCCCAGGGAGGTGAAGTCTTCCATGGATAGACAGGGTTATGCAAGAATTCTGCCTTTTAATGGTGTTGATAAAGAGGAGCACAGCAGTGATTGAAAAAATCCCACTGTTGAGCAGTTGAGATGAGGAAGTGCTGAAAGATTCTGTCTCCATGTAAAACCACAGGGGAATTTTGCAAAAGCAACATTCAGTTACACAAGGAGCAATTTTCAGGGCCATTTCTCCTGAATCCGTTTGACTTGTCTGTAGAATATTTTTAAATGCACAAAATCAGAATTGACAGAGGTTGTTTTATCAAATCAAGCACTGCCTGTGATTATGTTCTAGAGACTGAATATTAGTTATGTTTGATCTTTATCCTCACTAATACAAGAGCTCTTGATTCCTGAGTTTGACCTTCAATACTGTGGAGAGGAACCTGCAGGATTCTGCACGAAGCCTTTTCTCAGAGCTAAATTTACTTTGTGCTGCTCCACTGAATCGTGGAAGAGCAAGTAAATGTTGATAATGGCTCTTTTGCATTTTCCCTCCCCTGTTCCTGTCTCAGACACCTCCTTCAAGCATGCAGCAGAATGTGCTGGTAAAGAACCATCCCTCAGAATGCCTGTGCCAGTTTTTGGAGCGTGGTGTCTCAGAAATGTTTCAGTTCCTATCAGCAGCGCCAGTGCTGGGCCATGGAATGGGATCCTCCCTACACCTTCAGCCAGGACTGATTTGGTCCAGCAGGGATTGATTTGTTTTGCAGAGCATTTCCTTAGCCTGGTGCCTTTGAAGGACTCAGGGCCAGTGCAGGATAAGCAGAGATTTTTACCTACCCAAAAATTCCCTTGTTTTTTTAATTCTGTTTTGAGGTGCGGAAGCTCTTTGAACTTGAACTTTTTCTCACTAGACCTGAGTTACTGGAGAATCAAATTCATCTCCAGGAAAAACCATGAATTATTTTGGTTCCAGTTTTTCCAGGATCTGTTTTGCTTACTTAGACCTTGGGTATACAATGAGCAAAAAAGGAGCTCCTCAGTGTCGTGGGATGGTCAAGGCATTTATCCAAGGTGGGATTTCACCTCTTTCCAGTTCCAGTTCATGTTCATACTGGTGTAACATCACATCCTGGTGTAAAATGAGCAGCTTGTTCTCCAGCATGTTCTCTCTCTACCACTTTTTCATTGGTTTTGTAGCATTTTGGGTTATTCTTTCCCTTAAGAATGAACTTGGGAATAATTACTGCCTTTTAGCATAGAGTTTCCTAGAAGGTTTTTTCTTGAAGAAACATTTACTTTAATTGTTGTGAGATTAATAGGCAGGGAAAGGAGATACAATAAGAGATAATGTGTTCATATTTATAAAATCTTTAGACAGGCTTCAGCGAGTTCTCTAATTAACCACAGAAAGACTTTATGGGTGCTGAATAAATTAACATAAAAAATAAAAGCCTTGGTCGATTAGAATGCCTGAAACCAGGTTATGTATTGTTGGTCTTGCAAACAGGGGTCACAAATGGTCAGGACAACCTAAAATGAGGGTCTGGTTCCCTTTTCTTGTGTGAGCAAAATACCGGGTGGCTCACACTGATTTACAGTGATGTAAGAGAAAATCAGGTCTCCACTTCTTACAGACTTAAGAGAGTCCATTAAGTCTATTTTAGCTCAGTGAATTTGTTCTTTTCAAAGGCATTTTAAATCAGAAAAAAACCCCAGGAATTGCTTTTTAATGAAGGCAATCTGAGAAGTTTTGGAGACTGAATTACCACACTGTGTGTGCTGCTTTACAGAACACTGAAACCTGTCATGGGTGCTGTTCACACCATTCCCTTATCCAAGGTGTTCCAGGGTGGGATTCAGGCTGGATATTTGGGAAAGGTTCTTCCCCCAGAGGGTGCTGGGCACTGCCCAGGCTCCCCAGGGAATGGGCACGGCCCCGAGGCTGCCAGAGCTCCAGGGGCGTTTGGACAGGGTGGAATTGTTGGGGTGTCTGTGCAGGGCCAGGGGTTGGATTGGATGATCCTTGTGGGTCCCTTCCAACTCAGGACATTCTCTGATTCTATGGGACAGAGATTTATTGAATGCCACATATTGACCCCTTCCTCAAAATGCTGGGTATAAAACATTAATCACAGCAGTGTCCTTGATGGCTTCTTGTCCCCTGGAGAAGATGAAAACTCAAAACCCATCAAGAAGCTGATCTGTAGAGCAGTTCCTGAGCACAGTACCTTGCAGGTATGGTAGTTCCTGCACCAGTGTGCCTGAGAAGCTGCCAGATTAACCCTCAGCTTCTTGGGAGAGTTAACAGGACGGCTGCGATAACCAAATGTCTCCAGACACTGCCTTCTCTGCCAGCCTTTGGGTGTGCAGAACAGCAAACCCCTCAGGAGGGAGCCCGGGTCCAAGGAGAGGCAGGGAAATACCAGAGCAGCAGGACTATGTCTGGATTTGGGTGTCATCCCTGCCCGTGGAACCAGATGATCTTTAGGGGCCCTTCCGACCCAAACCGTTCCCCGACTGCTCACCTGCATTTTGAGAGCAAATCTGAGCTGTGCCCCAGAGGAACAGCCCTGAGCTGGCACCAAGCTCTAGGAATGCCACAGCAGATGACATTTAAATGGCTTTGTAAGTGATTCCCTGTGCAGGTGAGATTTTCTCCTCAGTGCAGCTCTTTCTTTTGTCTTCCTGACTTCAACACAGGGGAAGAAAGAACTGGATCAGAGAAAGAGCCTTAGGGGTGGGATTCATGTCATCAAGGATGGATTGCATCATTCCCAGTGCTCCTGCCTGTGCTCTTCCATGTGCTCTTCCACGAGCAAATGGTGGCCTCCAGTTTTAAGGAATCAACTTCTGAAAACCTTGTGTGTATCCATGTGGGAATACAGGGAAAAGGGAGTGCATGGTGCCTCCTTGAGTGTTCCGGATCAGGGCACTGGGATGGGTCTGGATTATTACAGGTTGTGCAGACACTTCCCAATGCAGAGTGGAGCACTCCCAGATGCTTCTGAGAACATTTTTTCTTCACTGTCAGGACGTGTAGATGAGAACTTTTAGTTCTCCGTTCACAATGAGTATTTTGAAGTTGCTTGTTACATGAGAACACAGGATTCAAACCCGTCCAGAAGAATTCCTTGTCCCAGCTGCTGCTACATTTAATACCCAGAATTTTCTAGGACCACAGGTTTCAGAGAAAGGTGCACAAAGCTACCAATAGGATGAAAATGTAATAAGCAACTTTCAGGAAGTTTTTTATGATGTTTCCTGACTTTGAATCCCAACGGGTTTTTATTTCTCCTCTAATATTGTATTTCTTTGACCCCTTCTAAATGTGGACGTTCTAATTACCCACACAAATGCACAGTTCTCCTTTGGCTCTTACTGGATTCCTGCAGGTCACCAGCCCTGGCTCATAATTTCATGAGTCACTGCTGAATATGCACAACTGTTGGGAGTTAGGACAGCCTGACCCTCAGCTTCAGCACGACATCGTTCCGGGCACTCTTCGGAGAGGTTATTTCACAGCAGCCCTTCCCATCACAGGCCCCATGCAATTCTGTCATTATCTGGAATTCTAAATGCATTTACTGGGGAGGAGCAGCAACCAGCAACGTGTCTGTACCTCTCACTGCCCTGCCAGTTTTCCTCTTCCCAGATTTGCTCCTGGAAAGCTGCAGGTGGAGCTGATGCAGAGTCAGAACCTTTCACAGGACCTGGGAAAAGGAGGGCTTGGCTTGAAATTACTCTTCAAACACGATCAAACTGCTCAGGAAGATTGTTCTGGTACAGCTATTAATCTGTATTAGCATTAATGATATTATTAATGAGGGGACAGCAAGAAGCTTATAACCTTATCTCTACCATATATAGGGCTATAGATAAGAGGATGTAAACCTTGCTGGATGACCACTTATCCTCTTCCATAATCCATAACTTCCACTAGAAGCTTCTCACTTCATTTCCAAACACTGAAAACACTGCTTCAGAGATGCTCTTGGTTGTTTAGGGACACGGAGTTATTTTAGACACGTTTGAATCCTGTGCCCTGGTCAAAGGACTGGCTGACCTCAGACTGTTTAATTTCTCTTTCGTTTGTTTATGGCAACCAATTCCCCAAGGCAAAGCCATTGTTTGGATTATTTTGCTGAGTAAGTCCGGAGCCACGGAACCAGGCTGATAAATAGAAGCAGCTGTATATATTTTGTATATTCCTATAAGCTCCCAGTGCAATGGATTCACCTGCTGAGCAGCAACTGAGAGAGCTTCCAACCTGTGATCCTGGAGGGATGAGCAGTGTGTGCACTGAAGGTGACAGTGAATTGGGTATCGCCCTCCAAGAGTAGTTTCAATTAAGTCTTTAAAACAATCTATTTTTCTGGTGCTTTTCAGCCTGAAGCATTCTTCTCTACCAAATTCCTTATAGAAATCTGGGTGATTTTCCCTGCTCTGGAATGCAGCCTCTTCTGGAGAGCAGTGGGGTTTGAATTCCTGAGTGGTACTTCAAGGAGAGCAGGTGAACAAAATGGTTTTAACTCGAAATGCAGGAGGAGAGAAGGCAAAATAATCCCTTAGGATTTAATCCTGCGAGGGGCAAAAGGAAATTCTTTGAAGTCAGCCAAGACTTTTTTGCTTGTTTGTGACCTGCAAGGCCAGGAGGGACCTTTAGGTCACAGAGAGCGTCTTGGTGTGTGACAGAGCTTGGGATGTGCCAGGTGGAGTTCATTGGCCAAGCCTGGCTCCAGCCAGGGAATATCCAGGACCAAATGAGTTGGGATGTGCAGGTGGGGAGTGTGCAAAGCCATGGCCAGGGCAGAGCTGGTGGCTGTCATTCCCCAGGGCGGTATTTGCTGTGCAAAGCTGGATCCCAGTTTTCCTGCTGTTCCCAGAGCAGTTGGCTGGGATCACTCTGCCTTCCCTGCAGTCACTGTGAATCCTGGGAAAAGCCAGTGCCACCAGGGCATGGATGGCCTGGGGGGCTTGATAATCCCCTCCTGCACTGGGATGGGAACAGAGCTGGGAGAGCTGCTGGAATTTAGCTGAGACCTCATTTTGCTCCACGTTTTATGAGCTTATAACCTTAACAAATCTGTAGGAGCCATTTAGTGTCAGAAAGATAAAACTCCCATTTGTAGACTTAATATTTCAGAAGATTCCCTTTTTTTGGTCCCCTTTCCTACCTTTTTATAGCTCATAAAGAATGATTTGGTTTTCCTGGTTTGTTTCTGCTGTAGTTTATGAACCTGCCAGCTAATAAAATTTCAGGAAAATCTAATTCCATTGAAAAGTTCAATTCAATTTTTTTCTAATAGGAATTTTATTTGAACACCCTTGTTTTAACATAGCTGCCAGCAACATGAGCAGTTTTAGGGTTTGTTGGAGAACACATTTCATTTCTCATTCCAAAGATGTACTGGATTTTAATAATTTCCAAGGGCAGGAGTGGATGCTGAAATGACAAACTGCTGTTGCCTGCACAAAAGCCTCCAGGCACCCTCACAAAAGCATTGCCAGCAAGAAGATTGCAAGCAAGGACACTGTGCCTTGGAAGTACTGTGGGAGTGGAGGAAAAGATTGGAATTGTCTTGCACCCATCCCATTCTTGCTCAGTGGACACCAGGCTTCTGAGCTTATGAATTAAAGGTATTCTATCTGTGTGCAAAAACTCATAAAACCCAGGAATCCCCTGACTCATCTCAGCACTGCTGGCATTTTGGGAATCCTGAGAAAGGCCAGGATCGTTGCCTTTAGTGGAATTTTGAAATATTCTTCTACACAGCAGTTGGCTCGTGGATCCATCTTAGCCATGGCTGCAGCAAGAAATGTTTATAAATGACCAAAATCTGTTCCAATACTAAAAAGCAAGATAATAGATCTGAGAGAAATCAGTTTTAAGGGAGGAACTTCCAGAAAGATGGCATGTCCTGATCAATAATGTTATATATAGAGCTGAGTGAATTTATCCCAGTCTGAACTGATTTCTTCATTCCAGCTGGAAATTCAAGGAGGAATTGTCAACATCTGTGCCAGGAGCCCTGGGGGAGAGACCAAGCCGAGATCACCGGGCTCTTTTAATGCCTTCAAACCTTTCCATTAGCACTCGAATGAGTCTGGCAGAAAGGGAGTTGGATTTCAGCGTTTCTCAGGGCTCCCAGCTCTGTTACTGCAATTCCTCAGCTGCTTTAATGAAGTGGGCCCAGCTATTGTGTGGCAGGGTTTGAGTCTGTCTTGTCAGAGTTCAACTGCAGTGTGACAAAGGGACTCTGGCTCCCTTTAGACACGCACTGAAGTGGCTGGGGTGAAACCTTACACTGTTCCCAAAAAATCTCAGTTATCCAATTCTCTAGATGGATTTTCAAGCCTAAAAGCTTCAAGATTTTAATGCTGTCTTCTCGAAAAATCCAGCACCCTCTTATTTGCCTTCTGCAGGTCTTCTTTAGAGGAGCTTTCCTCTGCAGACATCACCTAACACAAAGCAAACCTTCCCCTCCACAGGCTCTTTCATCTAAAAAACGACAAAACTCTGAGCAATTTAATAAATCCATACCCATAATCCATAATTTTCCAGGAAAGAGCTATGGTAATTTCTCCTTCCTGTGAAGATGAGTGCCTCGCTTTACAAGTAGTGTCTACTCCGAATTGATCAAAGTTGATATTTTACTGATTTTTAAAGTTTCTGCCCATTTTCTCAGCCCTGTAAGACACATGAAGCAGTGATGATGCACTGAAATGATTTTGCAAATGTATACACATTCTTATCTGTGTGGCAAACAAAAATATTGAAATATGAAGTGTCATTATAACATTTCCAATCGTTCTGTGAGCAAATTATGTTCACCAGCAAATGTAAATATTGGAGCTGTGTTAAAATTTCATCGACTCTCTTTGCAATCCCTTTCATCCCTCATTAAAATGGAGCCCTAACAAGCATTCTTTGCAGGCATGTGTGACAAACTTCTCCAGGGAAGTGGTTTTCTTTCAACTTCACACTAGAAATATTTCATATGATGCTTCCTGTGACTTTGGAGGATGTAGATTTTAACATAAAACTACAATACTAGTTCTTCCTTTTATAGGGCTTTTCTTTATCTGGAATGTATCTTATGCTCATTTCCTCCCAAGTATAGAATCATTCTGGAGAAAAGAAGTTTTCCTTTATGGCAAAAATTCGAGTTTAGAGCTTTAAATTTCTATCAATACGAGCTGGTTTTGCCAACCAGATTCCAATTATCTTCCTGCAGAATCATTTTCCTAATTCCATCCTGCTATGACTTCACAATCACATTTGATGATGGGGACATTAACCAGCTGCAGCAATTCTGAAAGCTGGGTTTGTGCCTGTTCCAAAGACCATCCGTGCCACGAGTGGCCTCTCCTCGGTCTAGGCCTGCCCTGCTCTCCTAAACTTTTCTGTCCCTGTTTTTTTTTTAGGAGAGAATCTTTTGCTATCAGTAATAACCAGAAATGTGCCTGATCCCTCTGGAGCAACAGCAAAGACCCATCCCAAGCCAAATGGAGTAACTGGGAACGGTGAGGTGGATTCTGAAGTGTGGGAATATAAACCCCAGCAACTGCAGCCTGTGCGGTGTTTCTTCCCAGATTTCAGGCTTCCATTGAAGAGTCTTTAAAAACAAAAGGAGGGTCGTGAAACCATCTTTGGATTTATGCTGTCCTTCATTGGCATTTTTCATGTTTTTTGAGGTAACTCGTGCTGTGCTCACAGAATGTTTTGCAGCCTTTGGCTGCCTTTAAAGAAAATTGAATGTGCTTCCCTACATTGTCATTTGGTTTCAGAGAAAGGTGAATTTCCTGGACTTCCCAGCCCCCAAATACAGTGGGGAACTAAAATAATGAAAAGCTAGAAAGCCAGGCCGTGGTCTGATGGGCTGCTTTGGGTTGCTGCCTTTGTGGGAGCTGCTTGTGGATTTCCCTCCAGATGAAGACCCCTCTTCCACAGCAGCCTTTGGGGCACTTTGCATGGAAACAGGAAAGGGGGGAATTTTCTGAAGGACACATTGTGCTCTGAATCTGAGGGAGTCAAGTGATGTGACTGTGCACTAATCCAGGTATCAGTGCAGCTCTGTCTGGGGGATGTCAGGGGGACTTCACTAAATCCTGGATATGGCAAAGTTTATTAAAGTCACAGCACCGAGATCCTGCTGCCCTTGCATGGATTTTCCTGCTCCCAGGAGGACTTTCCCTTTTCAGGTCTTTTCCCATTGTAGCAGTCTGGAGTAGGGCAGCATGAACAGGGTGTGCAGACTCTGTTCCACTTCTCTTTACTCACAAACTACTCAGTGAGTAGTTAGTGCTCAAGCCCATTAAAATACTGCTCTTTACTGAATGGGGTTAAACCAGAAAAACAGATGGGTGTTGGTCTGACTGAAATAAAGAACTCCCTGACACCTGTGTACTAAATGAACTCTATTAATAAACAGATTAATGTTAATTGTACCACTCTTGGGATAATGTTAGTAGGAATGAATTGCTGAGCATGATTTAGGGCAGCATTACATTACATTTTTTCTTTAGAGAGATGCTCCAGTCCAGAGAAAATTTCTGCCTGTGTTTTGAATAGGTCAAATTTGCTCTTGGGTACCTCTGGAATCTGGTTTTCTCTTTGTCAGCTGGGAATTTTCTTTCTCCCCTCGACTGGGGTGAATGTTGGCCCTCAGGGACACAGAGCTGCGAGGTCGGTGCTTCTCTGTGGCTCTTTAAGGAGATTTGGTGCAGGACCTGGTCCCAGTGAGATGTAGGTCTGTACTCCCAGAGCAGAAGCAATGCACCGTGGCCAGCTCCAGAACATCACCTGAAGAACAGCACCTTTTTTCTCCTCAATTCCTGCCTTTTCCTTCCTGGAAGGCAATAATGGTCCAAATGCAAAGAAGAAGAAGAAGGAGAAGGAGAAGAAGAAGGAGAAGAAGAAGGAGAAGGAGAAGANGAGGAGGAAGAGGAAGAGGAGGAGGAGGAAGAGGAAGAGGAAGAGGAGGAGGAAGAGGAAGAGGAAGAAGAAGAAGAAGAGGAAGAGGAAGAAGAGGAAGAAGAGGAAGAAGAGGAAGAAGAGGAAGAGGAAGAAGACAGCCTCACTTTCCTTTGCAATCTCTTGGCACATCCCATTTATCACAACATCCTGAAGGCATCTGGGATCTCACAGATTAACATCAAGGCCGAAGAGTGTTTCATCAGCACAGGAAAATCTCATTCAGCAGAGGAGGGATGCTGAGTCAATAGGTCTCAGTGTCTGAGCTGGCCATGAGTCATCCTGACAGAGGAGGAATTGCTGCTGTAACCTCCAGTGCAGTTTGGATTCAGAAACAATCCATCACCCGGGCAAGGAGTCCTTTGTGACAGCCACATTTGGATCCAGCTCTTTCAGTGCTTGGGGAGATGAGGATTTGGCTCTGCTCCACCCTCCTGTCCTTCTTTCATGGGGCTCTGAAGTCGTGTCACACTTTCATCTTGATGCTGTGTCAGGAGCGGGGTTTGGTGCTTGTTTCAGAGGCTTTGGGCAAAGAGAGGAATGCAATCCTGTCCATCCCAGATGTTTCAGCAGACAAGATTAAGGAACCCATTACCTTGATCCCCCACACTGCTGATTCTCACCCCCTTCCACCTGCTCTCCTTGCCTTACCCCGCTTGTCTTCGTGGTTCTGCTCCCTGCTAAGATGGCTTGTGACATTCTAGCTCGGGGCATAAACAGTGCAAAGCTGGCTTTGAAAAATATACATGAATAAAAGGTCAAAACTGTCCCAGGAAATAATAAAGTTCTTGGTTGGTTGTTGGTTTGGGTTTTTTTCTGTCGTTGTTTTGGTTTGGTATTTTTAATGCATAGTTACGAAAAACAAATTAACCTTTGGGATTTTGAGGAATTCGCTGTGACAATGGTCCGGTTTAAAAATAACAACTGCTGCTCCAAGATGAGTGTCCAGAGATGCCAGGTTTGTTCTGTTGGCCCTGAGGATCACTGAGTGTGTAGTCCTAGCTTTAAAAAGTCATGCTAATATTGCTTCTCCTGGAAGGGCAGAAGGCACAGCCCTACATGTTCGAGTTCCAGGGATGAGTTTTCTTCAGTGGCAAAACAAGGACTTCATTATGCTCATGGTCTCTTTGATCCTGCCTGCTGTCAGGCTGGAAATTTTCTTTAACAATATTACAGGGGAAGAAAGAAAGACAAAAGGGAAAAGCCAGAAATTACAAAGTTTTCACAGTAACAACTGTGAGCAGAAAAAACCGTGGTAAAAGGAGAAACACTCACCATGTCTGACTCAGACAAGGATCAGTGCATTATTGACAGGTGCTTGGGCCTCTCTCCCCCACACGACATCAGAGAAAAAATCCCTGCTTCATCTGCAAAGGAGAAGACTCAGGTTTTAAAAACTTTCTAAAATGATTTCAAGAATTTGATTTGATTTTGGAGACCTGACTTTCCAGAGGATCATGGCATTATGAATCTTTTCCCTGAAAGAGATTCAGGGAAGTGGACAGTTCCCAATTAATAGAGTGGACACGATTAGCTAATGTCTAATATCACTATTTTGGTGTGATAAATGCAGCAATTCTGCCATGAGAGAACACTGAGTGCTGTTTGTTGTCTCACAAGTGAAGCAGAGGAGCAGGAGAGAAAAACAAAAGGCACAAGAGTATCTGTGAAGCTGTGAGATAAAATTGACTGGGAGTTTTCTTAGAAAAGCCAACCTAGGCTTGTCTTTACACAAGAGGAATGCCATTTGTTTTGTTTGGATTTGCTGTGTGAGACCAGTGTTGCCACATCTTTTGTCTGGATGCAGACAGAAAAGTCATTAATTATTAGCAGACTCCACTTTCCATGATTCCCAGAGCTCTGAGAGGCTCCAGGTGAGTCACCAACCCCATCTCTACTGTTTGGAAAGGCCAGGCCTGTGTGGCTGGGGGGTTATCCTGGTGATTGCACTGCATCACTAGGATGAAACAGAGACTCCGACTTGGCTGTTGGAATATTCAGGCTGGAAGGGACCTCAAGAGGTCTGAACTCAACCCTTCTGCACAGAGCAGGGCCTGGCCCCGCAGTCAGCCCCAAAATGTGTCACAGAGAGGGTTTAGTCCTTCTCAATTGCAGGATTTGTCCTCAGTGAATGTCACAAGGTTCCTAATGTCACTCTTAATATTTCCAAGAGTATTTTTGCTTTTGTTTGGATGGGTTGGATCACTGTGAGTGAAATCACTGACCTGACTAAACCAGCTGGGGAGCTGCAGTTGGCCCTAAAAGTATGCAAGAGAAGGGCTTAACCCTGTAGTGTGCCTACCATGGATTTAGCCAAAAGCACCCTGTGGACATCTATTCCTACCCTTTCCTACACTGGGTTTACAAGCATTACTCATTTTTCACAGAGTGTTGTAGCTTCTCACTTCCACCAGAGCTCCTTCCAGTGCTCATGGGCCTGGGAAGGGCTGACAGAGTATCAGCACCTCTTTGTCTCCTCTGTGGCCAACTCACACTCTGAAGAAAAATCTCTGGATCCAGAAGGCGAACATTTTAAAGGTCAGAGGAAATACTTCTTCTTTACTGGGTATTATTTCTGCTCGGTGAAGAAGAGGCTGGAGTCAGCCCCAAGGGTTCTGTGTGGATCACGTACTCAGGGTGAGCATTGTGAGTGACAAACACTTAGGAAGAATATGGGAGGCTCTCCTCATTTATTTCATTATCCTGACATTTGGCATTTGATATTATGACAGCTTCAGTCCTGTTACTTCCAGGGAGCCACAGCCCTCTCTGAAAGGCTCCTTGAGGAAATCTGGACCAGGAGTATTTAGAAGCCACGTCACTCTGCCCTTGTGGTCGGTGCAGAGGTGGAGTAAAGTCCTCACTGCCTGCAGAGAGGAGAGGAGCACACAGGTCTCACTTTGGGCCTCAGTGCTCATGGAGGGAGGTGAAGTGAACTGCCACAGCTGTGATTCCCTGAGTTCTGCTTCCTGAGCCCCTGGAGGAGTTTAGACAGAGCAGCTTCTCCTCTCAGTGCTTTGATGAATCTCATCAGGCTGTAGGAACGCTGCCACTCAGAACCGACTGTGCTGACAAAAGAATGGTTGTTTTATGGCCTTGTAGGGCTTCTCCCTACACAGAGCCAGCTCATCCCAGTGCAGGCAGCAGGGGACATTCCGTGTGCCACCAAAACTGGCCATGGAATGTGTGCTGGGAGCCTCTGGAAGCTGTGGGATACTGGAAGGTTCTGACATAACGTTATCATGACCAATGTGTGTCCAAAGCACTGAGAATGAGCAGCATTTTCTACTCCTTCTAAACCTTTGCACTTTATAAACCCTCTCAAGTGAAGTCTGATTATGGGAGGAAGGAAAAAGGACCTGACTGGGAATCAGCTGGATTCTCTTCTCAGCTTTCTAATGTCACCAGCACTAAATCTGTTTATCTTAATCCTAAATCTTTCTCTTGCTAGTCCCTATTTTCTCCTGGGATTCTTATCACCCAAAGCCACCAAGCTTCTATACTTTAGGCTGAGATTTTCTGATCTGGCCTCTCTACGTGCTGCTGCTGTAAAAACAAAACTCTTTTCCATCCCATCCAGCAAAATAAGGGATGGAGAAGTTACATCCCCTGCCCGAGACCGAAGAGCAAAGCTTCCATTTCTGCATTCCCAGAGTTGTCCATTTCCCCCAAATTCCTGTCCGAGCCTTGCCGTAACAAGGTCCCGTCCACAAGCGCAACTCAAGCTGGGTGTGATTAATAATTCACATTTAGTGCTAAAAGCAAATCAGAGTTAATTTTGTATATTTTGCTTCCCCTCTTTAATGCGCCGCTTTCGCGGGAGGGCGGCTCCGCAGCGCGGGGCTGCCGGTGACTCACGCCTTATATAAGGAACTAAAACATTCCTTAGTTTACAGAGAAGAATGTTCCTGCTCATTATGGGGATGAAAGGAGATTGCTGCATTTCAAATGACATGTATAATTTAGACACTTATTTCTAGGACTGTTTGGAACGGGGAATGAAGAGAAACTAAAATGTTTGAAGTGACTTGAGTGCTTCATAGTTTTTAATGTGACTGGCAAAATACACAGCCTGATAACTTTTAAGGCTGCTAATGGAAGAATGGCTCTGAAACTCTAACACACTTCTTTTTTCCCTTTCCTAATACCAGTATTTATTTTAAGCCATGAGTAGAAACTGGTATTTATCAGTCTGTAAAAGAAAAAAATCTTCATTTTTTTTCTGCTGGTAGTTACCCGCTGTGCCACCAAAGTGGAAAGAGGAATGAGAAATGGTATTCCAGAAAAACCAGCCAGCTGGTGAGGAAAATGGCAGCAGGTCTGCTGCACTTGGATGGAGCTGGGAGATTTTTTCCTTTGGCATTCTGAACGTTAAACCTTCACTACAAAAGGAGAGCGTGGAATATTCTGTATTTCAACAGTGCAGAGTTTATTCAAAAGAGAACTCAATAACATATTGGGAAGTATTTATTTAATTGTGTTCTTTTTAGAATATTATGGCAAGCCAAATCCAACACAATGTCTGGAATTTTGAGGCTGAACAAGCCCCAGATGCCCTCATGCTCTGCAGATTATCTTCACAGACTTCTGTACTTCCACGCTTTGGTGACCATGGGCTGTCCTTAGAAGGCAGAATCGGGATTCTCTCTTCTCTCTCAGCCCCATTTATTGAGGCATTTTCGAAGGAACCAGACACAATGGCTGTGTTCCATGGGCTGTTCTAGGCAGCAGCTGGTTTGGTGCATTTCTCCAGCAAATTGCCCATTTTTTTTGGAAGTCTGGGAATCTTTTAAGCAAACACAGTGGGCAGCTCCCTCTGAGCAGGGAGAGTGTGGCAGCCTCCGTCCTGACTTTGGAACCCCCTGTAGAAATTTGGATGAGATCTATGCCTTGCAAAAATCTCTCAAAACTGTTGCATTATTTATTTTTATTCTGCTCCAAGGACAATGCTTTTCAAACCAAGAGATGACACAAAGGAGCCCTGGGCTGTATAAATATAGAATCTTTTTATTTTTTTGGTTAATAGATACAGTACAATTTTTGACTACATAAGAAAGCGTTGTTTTCAGTGCATACATTCCTCAGACAGACAGGAACATGGCAGACAAACATTCCTTGGTGGTTTGAACATGGCACTTGGTTTATTTCTGGAAGTCCCAAGTTCCTGGCTTTTCCCAGTTTTCCTTAGTTTATTTCTGTAGGTCCCAAGTTACTGTTTTTTCCCAGTTTTCAGTGGCTGCTTTGACAGCTCAAGGTCTGAGGAGAAATGAAGTGAGTACTACCAGGAGAACAGGGCACTGCTCAGTGCATCCCACACTGTTCTCCCTGTAACCCCTCTGCTCCCAACTGACCCAGGCCAAGTTTTCCATTCCATGTTCACAAAATATGGAAATAACAATGTCAAACAAAGCACCCAGTGCTTGGGCTCTGCACTCCCACAGTCCCCTACACGCTGCCTGACTCCTGAGAGGGTCAAATCCCAAACTCCTCCCTGAATTTTACTTGTGCAAGATGGTGCTGCTGCCATGACTTTGGCAAAATTCTTTCTGTTCTTTTGTGGTGTAGTAAAAACCCAGGAAAATGGATCCCAGTATTTGGCCATTACATTTTCAGGGAAGGAGAAAAGAATTATTGCTGCCTTTTGTGGTTTTTGTTTTCTGTATGATAAGAAAAAAACTCCAGGCTGATCTGTGAGTGTGATACTGATCCTGAGCAACTCCTGTGTCCAGGGAAACCTGATAATGCTTATCTTGCCCTGTAGCTTTTTGCTTGCAAACAGTTCCTGGCATGTCCCATTGGTGCTGGTGGGATTTAGGGATCCTGGAGCCCAGCCCACAGCCCCAGAGCTGGGACAGGCCAGATGGAATCTGCAAAGTGAGACAGGACCTGAAGGATCAGCGAGGGGATAAATCATGAACTGTTGCCTGGCCAGTTCCAGGCTCACCTGCAGCTGGCACTCCTGCAGTGCACAGGAGCGCAAATCCAATGAGAGAAACCCCTGGATACTCTGGGGTATCCTGGGCATCTGCCAGGCAGGTTTTGTGTCAGTGGGATGCCAAGCAGAGCAGCTGAGGTCTGCAGGAGCCCTAAATGTGTTCACCTGCAGCAGTCAGGGGTTTGTTTGACACCGTTACTCTGGGTTTTATCTGACTTCCTTGACATCCCAAGCGGATACTGTGGGCTCAGCAGCCTGCTCAGGACCCCCTTCTTGTGAGGAGAACTTGGGAGAACCTTACAGAAACCTCATTGTTTGAGGAAAGGACTCTGGGAAAGATCAGATTCACACAGTCACCAGCCTTCATTTTGCTCCAGACACCAATATTGAACAATCAGTAGATTAAAAAGCTTCTCCCGTTCAGGGAAGGACACATAGACACTTCCAGACAAACTAATATAAACTAGGTTTCCTTGGCTATATAGTGAGGATTTAATGTGAAAAAGCTCGTTTTAGGTTATCTAGTTCAGCCCCTCCAAGCACAGAATAAACAGCAGTGAAATGATCCCATACCTGATCTTAAGGAAAAGGCAGAGCAAAGCAATCCAAAGGGACTGGGAGGGCAAATATCAAGAAACAGATGAAAAGCAGAGAAAAGAGGAGACAAGAGATTGTTGTAACCACCAGCCTGAACAAGAACATGCAGGTGAAGACACTTGGACACCTAAGTGGGAGGTGATTGTTGGAGACAACACAAGTCCGTGGAGAGCTCTGAGCTCCTGTGCCCCGATTTTCTGGGCTTGCAAGAGCACAAAACCAGCAGGAGTGAGCACCATCCAAGGAAACAAAGGTACATGTTAATACAGATCCCACTGAGCTCAGGTTAGAGAAAGCAGCTGGCAGACAGGAGTCGAGTAAGAATCCCTGAGAAGTCTGAAAAAATAATAAACATCACATCATTTAAACAATTTACCCCTTCTGATCCTCTAGCCAATCCACCAGCCTCCAATTAAAACCCAGGCAGTGGCAATCCCTCACCTTTAACATGAGCTGCGCATGGTGACGCTTCCAGGAATGAGATAAACCTGCCAAATTCCTCCAGATTCCTGTTTCCTAGCTGAAACTAAATAACGTGGAGAATAAGTGAGAGGCAGAGACACACAGCCAAGAGAGCTGCTGTGCCATGGCACTAGTGGGGCACTGTAAACTGGAGCCTGGCCTGCAAGCATTAGTGAAATGTTTAGTACAATACTTAACTCTGTTATGTCTGGGTATCTCTTTCTCTTTGGACTAAAATGTTACAAATTTTACCACGTAAATGAATCGCTATATTTGTTGCTACAGGGTACACTATATACATCGTTGGAAGAAGAGAACAATAATTAAATTAAGGGAGGCAAGAGAAGGACGAACAAAATATTAGTAAATAAAATAGAAGACAATATGTTCAATAATACTTTTCAGGCAATACTTTTGCTTGTTACATTTACTATAAGGAGGAAAATATCTTCCACTCAAAAGGAACGTTAGAAACAGCTGCCCAAACATCAGTCAGCCCCTTCCATCGCCGGACACTCGCATCTGCTCAGGACGTTCTCGATTCTGCCTCTGCAGAGGAGCCCTCAGTTCCGGGGGCTGTCAGTGCAACCAGGGGTTTAAACATCTCGAGCACTGCAGCCTGTGCCCTGTTCCACCATCTCAGGTGGCCCAGAGAGGCTGATGTTTGTCACTGAGAGCCAGAAGGGACCTGGCTCCCCACAGTCCGCTGGGCCCCGCTCCCCAAAGGCGCTCCTCGGAGAAACCCCCGCAGCTCATCCTTCAGAGAGGGCGAGGCCACGCGCTCAGCTCGGCCAGCAGAGTTTCCCATCCTCCCTCAAAACACCGAGCACACGTGCAGGTTTTGTTCCTACATTTCCAAGTTCATAAGGGAAGGTTTTTCAACGCCGTTTCCTCACCCTCCAGCTCAAGGTGCAGTAACAAACATCTCACACTGAGGCCATCAGCAGCAGAGCCACACTCACTGTCTGCACCTGCTTTGCCTTTTGCCCCATCAATAATTTATTTCCACAAGAATTCATTGATTACTTGATCAGAGCTATGGATAGCTAAGAAGTGTTTGATGAAAAACCGGTCCAATGAGCTTTCAGGGGCTCATCAGAATTCTTTCCCAGTAGTTTCTTCTCTTCTCTACATAATGCATAGGTACTAAAATACAAAGCAGTGCAAAATGACCATAAAGCAACTACAGCCCACACCTATCTGCAGGTGCACTAGGAGCAGGGGGCTCTGGAGGGACTGCAGGTGATTAATAAGCGACTCTGAGGTCAAGGAGAAGGAGCAGTGAGGTTCCCCAGAGCCCATCCTTCAGATGCTTGAGCATTCACAGTTAACATGGTGTGGGGTTTGGAGATTTGTTTTCCCCTTTGATAATACCTGAGGCTTGTTTGTGATTCCTTCAGTGTAGCCCACTGCAAGCACTCATCCAAGAAAGCTTCCTTTGCTGCTGCGAGGGTGTGCAGCTGCCTTTGCCCAGGTAACACCATCGTTCTGCAAGGGCTGGATTTCATCCCCCTCCAGTCTGAATCATGAAGAAAAATTCTTTTTTCCACTGAAGAAGTCAAATCCAGGAAGAAAAGGAAAGGGTTGTGCAGACCTTGGAGGAAACTGCACAGGGAGCCACTTACAGATCAGTTTGTAACTCAGGAGGTTGCAGCCCTCGCTGGCAATGAACATCTTGCTCATCCTGGCTTTTTCTGCTTGCAGACCTTTCCCTCCCTAAATTTTTACAGCCAACTCTGATTGTTACAGAGCACGTGAAAGGATGAGGATTATTTGCTGATTTTTGAGGCTGCTGTGATGATGCACAGGGCACACAGGGCACCTGGGCACTCTTGTAGCAGTCCCTGCCCACACCAAGCTTTGGGGCAGGGGCAAACCCACCGTGAATCTCTCACATGTGAGAATTTGTGATCCTTTCAGTCGTGCTGCAACAAAAGCTTTGAATTACCCTGAACCCAGGAAGGGCTTTGCATGATACCACTATTTACCTTGGCAAGACAGTCAGAGATAAATGTGTGTCACATGGGCTTGCACGGGCGAGTATCCCCAGGGTCAAACCCTCGGGCACCCACCACAGAATCCAGAGGAAATGCTTTTGTTGTTTCGTGTGTTGTTTTAGTAAACAGCCTGTGTGCAGAAAGGAAACATAAAAATGCTGCTGCCCTGCTGGTGCCTCACAGGTGTGTGTGAGTTTTTGTGTAACTCTCCTGCTGGTAATGAGAGTTTTCTGCACACTCACACAAACGTGTGCATGTGAGCTGGGAAATCCTGTTTGAGTTAAGAAGGTTCTTATTTAAGGCAGTGATTTTGCCTTGCAACCATTACAGATGCATCTCCAGCAAGGTTCCCTATTGCATGTCTGCTGAATAAACTGCTGATTTAACAAGGGGAAAGCCCAAGGGACCAGATTAAACCACACTGTGTGCCCTGCTGGCCCAAAAGAGCAGGCACGTGGGTACTACCAGCTTGCTCTGGGCTGTGCCATCTTTAGGAGTGTATCCTCTGGGCAGTGGAAATTATTAAATCCAAATTGCAACCAAAATATCTTGGATTTCAGAACATCCTAACCAATCCCTGCAGGATGTGTGCAGGGCCAGGAGCTTGAATCTTGTGTTCCCAACCAGCTTGGCAGGACCCTCATGGAGTGAGATGGGAATGCAGGAACCTGTGGATCTGCCAGTGCCAGTGAACAGCCCCAGCCAGGGGGAAGGAGTGGCAGCAGTTCGGGGTTACAGCTCCTACTATGACTCTGATGGACAGAATGTTATTAATTCACTGCAGATCTTGCAAGAGGCCTTGAAAGAGAAGAGAGAAGATGCTCTTAAATTGTTTCTAATCACATCCGAGACGTGCCAGAAGAAACAGGTGAAGCATTATCCTGGCAGAATTCCCTTCTGTTTTACCCAGGCTCCCTGGAGGCACAGGAGAACCCGGCAAGGCTGAGGTGCAACCTGTGCTGGGGGCACTGGTTACACTGGGGGGGCCGAGTAGTGGATGACGGAGTTGTAATCCGGAGGAGGGCTGTGGCATTCCAGGCTGGGATCCATGGGCAGCAGCACAGAGTCTTCCAGGGGGAAGTCCATGGTGTCCTCTTCCACCTGCACTGCTGGCTGGTACTTGACAGTCTCGTGGTCAGACAGGATGGATTCCTTGCTCCTGCTCACAGCTCTCCGCCTGTTGGGAACAAACATTGGGATGTGTCCACCCTGGCTCCGTAATTAATGGGAGAAATTCTTTCTTTAAAAAGTAAAGATATAAAAATCTCAGTTTACCTCTATGGCGCCCTGTAAGACAGTGACATCTTACTGATTGGATGAGGGAACTGAGATAGATATTTTAAATAACTCTGTGTTTTAAAAGTAGATTTAGGAGTAATTCCAGCTGTCCTTTCAGCTCACCACATTTCAGTGCACTACAGATCTCTTACTTGTAAAGGCACCTGTCCTGTACATACAGCAATATCCTCCCTCATTGTTCTGACACAGGTCAGTAAAAATTTGACTTTTCTGAAAGCAGAACTGAAGGCTATGACTTTTCTTGAAGCATAATAAGGGGTGAAATACTGAATAATCTCTGACAGACTCTAATTTAAACTGATACTGAAAGCAAGAGTGTGCATTGAACACACTCAGGCAGCGCAGGACAAAATCCCTTTTATATTCCCCAGCCCTTTAACATTCCTGAGCCAGGGGCTGGTGAGGGCAGTGCTTTGCAGCATTCCAGCTGCTTTTATCTCCTGTCTTCCCTTGTTCCGGGTGATGGAAGCGTGGGACAGAGCTTCCATCACATGGAGCAGCCTCAGGGTTAAAAGCAGAACCCTGAGAAGATTTGTATCACAAGGTGACCTTGAGGAGCAGCACAAGGGTTGTGGAGCACTAGAAAGGTTCTTTCTTTCATAGGCTGCCTTAAAAATAATGTTCTGTCAGCCTTGGTTTCTGCCCTCTGAGCAATTCACTGGAAGAGGCCTGGATGGCTGAGGGGTGGTTCTCAAAAGATCTCCAAAGTGTGAGAGTGGCTGTTGAGCTGCTGCACTTTTCTCAGGAGCCTTTAACAGCAGCTCTTGGGAAGGAACCTGAGTCACAGACTCATCCCAGCACTGCTCAAGTGTCAGTTCAGAATGACCTGGATGTGCCTGGGGGAATTAAAAACAGGCAGTGCCCAAGCACTTTGTGTGTGTATTTCACACGTGTTTAAAGTAGTATAAAGTTACATTTTAATGACTCTAAACCAAAGCTGAGCAGTCAACAGTTCATCAAATAATTGTAGAATTCATGACACTCATTCTATTGGCACTGCTGCAGTGCTTCCAGTCCCCAGCAGCTGCTCATGGGCTCACTGGGGTGCTTTAGGAAGAAGGCAGAGCCAGTTCCTGCTCCAGGCAGCAAACCAACAGCCAGGAGCCAGGCACAGCAACTGGAGGGAGGGGAGCAAATCCATGAATAGGAGCTAGCAGATCCAGGACAGGAACTGTGTCATGTTTTGTGGTGGTACAGCAGAGAGAGCGGGTTGGATGGTCACCCACAGCTCCTTTCAGCTGTGAAAGGATAAATCTGCCCTGCTGGGTTCTGCTGCAGGGACTTTACAAGTTGTGTTCTCTTGCTTCTGAATCTGGAACCTGTCAAAAGCATCAGGTTTCCCACAAGCTGCAGATATTGTCACTGGCTGACAGGACCAGTGTCACTATGTTAGGAAAAAAAAAAAAAGAAAATCAAAATTTTTTCTGGCTCTGGGAAGATCCCAGGTGTTCAGGGCACTGGCTGGAGTAGACACTGGTTTCTGCTCTGTGCAGAGCCACAGAACAGCCTGTAGGCTCCATCTGTGCATTATCTACCCCTGCAGTTCTCTGCTGGGGGTGAGTGTGTGGTGGTGTTCTGTACGTGCAGCCAAATTCAGCCATAACACACAGCTGCAGCTCTGCTCAGCTGCAGTGGGACATGGGCTGTTTGATTTTAGGGTCTGATTTGAGTGTGCTGGGCTGGCTTTCCATGGCAGGTTTGCATCTCCAGCTGTGGGAAGTGAACCTGAGCTGTAAGAGCCAGCCCACCATGCCTTGCATGTCTAGAATGAGCTTGGGTTCTATGATTTCTGCAGGGTTCTGCTGTTCCTGTGCTTTCAGACCTGCACAAGGCCTTGGAATCAAATCTGTGGAGTGGCAGATCCGAAATCCCAAAATAAATAAAAAGCCTGAGAACGTCAACAAAATTGTAGCACCCTCTGCCTTCACAACCAAGTCTTCCCTCGTTGTCCAGAGAGAAACACGAGTGGAAGCTCCTGATGTGTCCTGCACATTTGGCAGCTGTCCCTTCTCTACACACACAGCTTGTCTGCAGATAAACTCTTCCCTGACACGAGCAGTGGAGCCACAGCTTTGCCTCACTCTTTAATTATGTAATTCTCTTTTTGTTGCTCAGTTCCACTGACCCGTGTCGGACAATTCCATGCATGCTCTGGCTTCCAGTTTGCCAGGTATTAAAGCTGTCCCTGGAGACAGGGAGAAGCTTGAAAGTATCTGTTGAACTTGGCCCCCAAGGTGCACATCTCCGAGTTATTAGGGTTTGGTTTGGCCACACAACGGGAAATGTTCAGCCCCTGTAGACTCCCAGCAAGTGTTCCTGTTGGGTTCCTGCCCCGTGGGTCAGGAGATTGGATACCTGGGAATACCTCTGCCTGGTGCTGAAATCAGCCTGGGCTTTGAAGAGCTCCTAAAAGCTGCCATCTCCCATCTGCTCCAAAGACAGAAAGCTGCTGAGTTAGGTCAGCAGGAAGTTGTGTCATTTGCTATCCAATGGCAGACCAAAATGCAATTAACTTCCCATGCTATTCCTTTCATCTAAATGCATTTCCTAATGAAAGCTCCCCAAGGGGCTTTGCATTTTTCCCTTTCACAGTTCTATCACTGACACTGTGCCTGCTCTGCACGTGCTGCTCCTGGGCATGAGGCTGCAGCATCCCTTTTCCATCTGCCCTTGGCATCTCAGAAGCTGCCCCAGCCCCTCAGAGCTCAGCCTTGCCTGGGGCATGGTCAGTGCTTGGGGCTCCAGGGGACACCAAAAGCCCCTTTATGGCCTGGCCCACTTGGACTGCCCAGTGTGAGGCAGAGCCCTTCTCCCTGAGCCCCCCATAAACACTCTGTGGCTGGAGGGGTTGGATTTCATTGATCACACAGCTCTGCAGCTCCACAAGTTCCCAATGGTTCTGTAATGAAATCATGCCATTAAAAGCTGCCATTCCTGGGTCCTGTGCCTCTCCTGGGCTGGCACTGCACTGCCCACGAGGCCTTAAATGCCTGCTCTGCCTCTGCCTCTGCCTGGCCCCGCAGCGCTGCGGGAGCCCATCAGAGATGCTCACTTTGCACACATCTGCCCCGAGCTGGGACTGACCCAGCCCAGGCTCCCTTGTTGGTGTTGCCACCACGGCCCAGCACTGAGGATCCGGGTGGGAATACCCAAACATTCAGCTGGAATTCAGCTGCCCACTCACCCCAAACTGTCCCATTCTGCAGTGACCACCCTGAGAACTCGCTTGTCCTTGCACAAGGTGTCCTGTCTGGGGACACAGCCTGAATATTGAGTAATCTTCCACAAACTTTTTAGTTTTCTGAAGGTGCCAAAGTTGTTAGAAGACACCACAGAGGATAATCCTGCAGTAGCTTGAAGGCCTGAGTGACCTGCTGAGGCTTTTTCTTCCTACTGCACGAACCAGAGATTTTGGAGGAAGAAAAATACTGAAATCATCAAAGACTTGGGAAACCATTAGTGGAGCTGTTTATTTTATGTGAGAGGGAGCCAGTTTCTGTTAATCTAAATTTTGGGGTCAATGACTTGAAGAGGAGTGTGGAGAAAGAGGGATGGCTGCAGGAAAATCACCCTGAGCAGGGAGGGATCCCAGCCCCGAGTGCAGCACTCGCTCCAGAGCAGCTCCCACTGCTCTGCAATTAGAAACCCAAGTATTTTGCCCTCAGTAGGAAAAACTAATAGATTTTTCTGTCCATGTAGGAAACCTGGCCGTGTTCAGAAGCTGTGTTTAGGGAAAGATGAGAAATTGGGCTGACTGCTGCCAAGCAGAGCAGTTTGTCTCACGAATACATCTCCTAATAACATGTAGGAGCTTCAGGGCTTTGTAGGAGCTTTCAAAGGTGTTTAATGAGGCTCAGAGTAAGAGTGGTTATTTTTTAATTTTAATTTTTCTGCAATTAAAGAAATAAAAGGGTTTTTTTCCCCTTCTGGTAGCTATGACTGATTCACAGGTTGCTTTAATACATTTTCAACTGAGTGCTGTGCAGTAGGAATTTCATCCTGGGTTCCCCTCTGGCAGTCCCAGTACATCAGCAGTCTGCTGGCAAGGAGAACTCCAGGAGCTGGGCTCAGGAATTCATTATTTGGAAGCACTTTTAAATACAAAGTGCAGGTGACAAAGTTTTCCCAGGGCAAAGCCACCCTCGTGTCCCCTCACATGTGTGGCCAGGCTGCTCAGCTGTCCCTGCCCAGGAGCAGTGGGATGGAAAACACTGCAGTCAAATCCACAGCCTCTCACAATCCCCCTTCTAGTCCTTGCTATTGTAAGCACAGAGCTTAATCCTTGAAAGAAAAGTGGTTTACGTAACTCCTGAGTAGCTACTCGTTCCAAGTTCTAGTTTGGAGAGCTCAGATCAGGTCATAGTGCAAGGTGCTGCGTGACACAACAATAAATGTATTTATTATCTTCTGAACTCCATTCTGCCCTGGAGCAAACCTTTTCCCATGCCTCATTTCTCTGAGAAGGTGCAAAAGGGTTCCAGCCCAATCCTGGCTGTATTTTTGTTGTGTATTTTGTGTTTGGACACGAATGCCTGCTGTTCCTGAGCAAAATCCAGCATTTCAGTGTTCCTGACTTGCCTTAGGCCCAGCTTGGCTTTGGCAAAGGCAGAGCCCTCAGTGCTGGGCTGTGGATGCACATCCAGAGCCCAGACTGGGTCAGCTGAGCCTCAGCTGATCTCGTGGGCCTGGGCCAGAACCAGATCAGTGATTCCTGAGCAGCAGAGGATAATTGGGTTTGGGGGGAGAAGGGGAAGGGCTGGGGAAGGACAACTGAGCAGATACCAAACCTTTTGTCATCTTAAACAATAACTCAGTTATAGAGTCTCTGGGAGCATTTTCAAGCACTGCTTGGCAGTAGCCTGATAATATTATGGAATGGAACCTGACACCAGAGTCATCCCATCAGCAAATCTCCCTGTGCTCCCTGTGCTTCCCTGAATGCTGATCCCAGTGTTGTTATCCCAGTCAATCTTTCCAGCCCTCTCTGCAGCTACTGCTGTGACTTTCTACTTCAGCAGGAGAAAATGCTCAGAACTTTCCTGCTCTATTTTAGCAGCAGGAAATGCTCAGACCTGGTTAGTCCAGCCTAACAGTGAGCCCAGGCCCAGAGTATCAGATTCATCCTCACTAAACTCTTGACACTGACACTTCATGGTGTGTGCTGTTGGCAAATTTTAAACTCAACAGAGGAATGAATGCAGGATAAATAAACAGTGAGATTTTGGCAAAAATAATAAATACAGCCACCCTGGTTTAGAAAACATGCTAAGCCTTTGAACAGTTTTGTTTTAGAAAAGAAAGACTTTGAAAAGGATCCAGGGTAAATGTTTTCGATAGAGAGAGATACACAATTACCAAGGGTGACTTTATCTCCCCTGTTAAACCCACACTCCCTTCTGACCTCTCTAGGTTATTCCACAGGCTCTGGAGCCTTGTTTGTCCACTTATCAGTGCAGGAGCACCCAGGGGTGTCCTGCCCTCAGACGAGAGGGCTTTGGGGTGCTCTGCACTGTTAAAGCTGCTCTTTGTGCCACTGAGGGTCTGCAAGATTCCAAAAATAAGGCAGCTGACAAAAAAGCTTTCTCAGCTGGACCTCAAACTCTCAGGGAAGGATGTGGCTGAGGAAAACCACACCTCTGTCCGTGCCATGGGAGCCAGGGCTTGGGAACCAGGAGCCAAGGAGCACAGCTTGCTGCAGGCTCTGCTGGCATGCTCTGTCAGGGTCTGCCTGGCACACAAAGGCTCAGGAATCCCGTGCTGGATGGAATCCCTATGGAAGTATTGACTGGAAGTGGGGATGGTGGGGTCAGGCAGGGATTCAGAGACCCCCACAGAGCCTCACATTCACTCCCAGTGGGCCTGAGAGCAGTTCAGAAGGTTTTCTGGAAGTCTCTAAAGAACAGGCTGTTATGGAATTTTTGTGTTTCCACATCTGGCTGGATGTTGACTTTTCAGATTTCCAGGAGAAAGCCCAGAAGGGGCAGAGAGGGAACCTTCCTCTGCCAACTCTCTATCCAAACAGGAGAAATGCAATAGAGAAGAGCTGTCAGGGGTGAGTGACAGAAATCCTTGGAGGGATAAATCCCAGCGGGGAGGCTGCTGTGTTCGTGCTGGATTTGTGTCAGTGTGACATCATGCAGGAAAGAGGTGACTCAGCCCAGGTAAGGCAGCTCAGAAATGCAGCTCCTGACATTTGAGCTCCTGTTTTTAGAGCTGGTGCCATTTGGTCTCCATAGCAATGGATTGTGCTGGCAGGAATGCTCTGGGTGTGTGCAGGGGATAAAAACATGGAACTGGATTGGGATCTCTGCTCATCCCACCAGGTCCAGCCCTGGGACACTGCTGGGTGCCACTCCTTCTGTCTGAGTTAAATACACACACTGGTATGATTACAGATGGCAGCTCTTGGGTTAATAAATCAAGTTTTTCAAACTTCACTCCACCACTAGGAGAGAACACTGGGGAGGCAGTGAGCAGCTAAATTAGACCTGTATATTCTCATTTTTTCCTCCTATCATTCTCCATTTGCAGAATCTGCTGCCCCTTGATCTTAAAACACATTAGCCAAGGTTTTCTGGTTATGGGGCTGAAATTCAGAGTTCATCTCCTCTTAGCTTGCCTGGATATCCAGAGGTTTCCTTTTGGCATCAGAAACAAAACTGCAAATTTCAAAAGCATTTCCCTGAATGGAAGAACTGTCTGAAAAAGAAATCCCCCAAAGTACTCACGCCAGGGCCATGATCCCGTAGGGCCAGGAGCGGATTTCCAACCTCTTGGGGCTTTTTATCTCATCCGACGTCAGCACCATCCCACTGTCCGACTCCTGAGGGGCAAAAGGAAGGGAACATCAGGAACCCGTGCTGGGACTGCTGTAGGAGCTACCAATCCTTCAGGATATTCTCTTATCAAGGCCTGTGTTATCAATTTTTCTCCAAGTGTTCCCGATAATGCTGCTCTGGAGCCTGGGAATGTTTCCCTCGTTTTTGTGACATTAAAGTTTTTGATCTGCATTTCCAAAGAGCACCCTTAAAATGAACATATCAAAAAATAATTTGACATTTTCAAATTTGAAGCTGATATTAAGCATGACATATGGGCACCGTGTTCGTAGGATAGCTGAGATATGAATAGACTGAGATTCATAAAGAATATATCCAATAATTCTGGCTGGGCTCCTCCGAGGAAAAGCTCCCTAAATACCTACTGGAAATACACAATTAGAAACACTGGGATCTGAAGGAAGTGGAAGTTCAGCAGCATTTTGTAAATGCAAGTGCTTTGCAAAGATAGATGGCCCTGGCCTTTATGGGTTTTTTAATGAGCTGTCCAACAAAACTGTCTTGATTAAAGTTGGGGTTGTGCTTCTGCTGCGCTCAAAGCTGAGTCTGGAGGTTGCAGTTAAACTTTGTGCTGAGTTTATACAAATACACAGACATCACAGTCCTCATTTTAAGTAATTTAATAATATTAAGTGGTCTGGGGTTTTCTTTGCATTTGAAATATTTTGTGATGCTGGAAAGTTGCACATCTGTGCATTTGTCAAGACCAGGACAGCCAAAGCCCTCCACGCAGAAGTGAAACTCTACTTAGTCTTATTTTACCAGTCAGACTGATCAAGATATAAAAAATAATCTCATCAAACAATGAATAACAAGCAGAAGCCTTTTCATACATGCTCTGGTCATCAATCAGTTGTTAATAAGATCAGTTTATAAACGAGTTTATAAAGTGTAAAGTGAAATCCTGAATTAATGAGGTCTGTCAAACCCTCAGTAAAATCCAACTTGTCTCTGGAATTGACCTTGACTGTTTCCCCTTCACACTGTGGCCTAGGGACAGTTTATCTGGGGGCTGCTCTGCATTTTGCTTACACCTCTCTGGTAAAAGAATCTCCACAGAGATTGCAGATAATGGCACAATGGCAGGAAGGTGTGGTGGAGCACTTGGAGAGCTCTGGGCAGCTCTTTGAAATAATGACCTAATGACTATTCAGGGTTGAGAATTAAGAAAAGTTCAATAACCCAAATGCACTTACTTTGTCCAAAAGCAGATCACACACACTGATTTTGATTTAAAGATCCTTGTTGAAACATCATGTTTATTTCCGATCCCTTGATGTATCATCACCCTTTTTGGAAACGTTTCCCCCCTCATGTAAAGGCTTATTTGAAAATGCCACGAACAGGGAGCACTTAGGCAGGCAGTGCTCGTGCTGGCAGCAATAATCTCTTACTGAGACTGGACTGATGTAGCAAATGTCTCTGTGGGATTCACAGGGACAGATCTGATCCCGCAAGAGGGAAGATGCAGGAACCAGGGAAGTTTCTAAGCCTTCTAATCCCCGAGATGCACTGATAGAGAGGCAGAAATTCCACCTGGCAAAATAGGAGGCAATAATGGGCCTCAGTTTGTGCTCAGCAGAGAGCAAATGAGAAACAGGCTGTGTTTGTCAAGGATGTGAAGTATTTCCAGGGCAAGTTGGAGCTGGAGACTTGAACCTTCCCAACGGAGCTGCTCTGAGGAATGGCTCTGTCCAGGAGGGACTCTCAGCTGGAGCCTTTCCTTCAGCTGCTCCTCACCACCTGAGACTTCTCCTCCTGTGTCAGGAGGATTCCTGAGGGATTCAGGCCTCCTCCCTGAACTTTGATCCACCTGGAGCTTTTGTGCATTGCAAAGGTCCCTCCTTAGGGGCACAGGAGGTGCCATTGAGGCAGCAGGTGGGGACAGCACATGGAGCTGCAGCCAGGAGCTGCCTGAACCACAGGGAATTCAGGAGTTGTTCTTGCAGATTTTTTTTAAATAAGAAAACCCAGCCTGTAATTTCAGAGGAAGCCAACATGCAGAACCCTCATTCTGTAACAAAACAAGCCTCTGTTTTCCCCTGGAGGGAAAATTAAACCCTTTAACACTCTCCCACCCTGCAAGGGCATTGAACTAGCAATAAATACATTCACTTGCAGTGAGGAAAATGCAGGGTTAAAGTCACTTGTGTGAATCAAGACCAGGACCTTGAATCTTGGTCTTGTCTACCCAGAACTGAACACCTTCACCCCCACCAAGTGAGTGGCTGTCTCAGCCAGCCAGAAGGTGTTCTGGACACATTTCCCTCAAAGAGCTTCATGTCAGTGAGCTGCCACTTTCTTGTGGTGGAAAAGCATCTTCAAGTATGTAATATAAAGCCCCTCAGCCTGATCAAAGCCAGGGCAATCACACGCGAGCTTCTCTTTAAATTATTTGTTAAGAGAAATGCAGGTCCCTCTTTGTTGTCACACAGCTCTGGGTGTGAGATGCCACGGCCAAATCTTCTGCCTGATTTCAAGCTCTCTGCTACCAAACAGATCTCAAAAGCTCTAATGAGTGTTTCTGGCACTGGTGACGAGTGATCTGCAAACCTGCTGGGGAAGGATGCAGTCACCTCCCTTACCTCATGCATCACTTTCTCCTTTTCCACTGGCACCTCATCAAATGTCTTCACACTCAGGGGTCTCTTCTTGCTGTTGTTGCTGAAAGCAGGAAAGTTGAGGGGTCAGCATAAAACCCAGGCAGATGCTGCACCAGTTGTAGCTCAGTCACATCCTCACACAGCCCAGTTTCCTGGAGCACTTCTCTTTTTTCACCTCTTGTATCTAATAACCAACACCGTGATAAATTTGTCTGATGCTTTCACCAGCCATGTTAAGAGAGGGCACCAGACAGTGAAATGTTTCTTTCCCCCCATCCCTGTATCTGCTTTTCTCACCCAGCTTCCACTGCACTCCAGCGATTCACTCCGTTGTTCAAGTTTTCTTCCACAGGGCAGGTTTTGGAGTTGGATTCTCCATCTGGACACAAGGTGATGTTCAGTGGAATGTAGTCTTTGCCATCCTGTGAAATTAGTAACAGAAAAGAGCACAGAGCTGGTGAAGTTCATTTTGTGCCACATCTCAGGTGTAAGAGGTTATTGTATCCTACAGAGCTTTGTGCTGAGCAAGGACTAGATTGTGTTTTAACTCTGTGATGTTTGCTCAAGGTGATTGTGATGTTCCTCACACCCTGTGGGAGTGATGGAAGTCAGAATGCACACTTCATCCAAGATTTACTGTGCAGGAGGCTTTGTGAGGACACTGGGGCACTTTGGGACCCCTGTGATGTGGGATGGCTGAACACGGGCTCAGATGTTCCAGTCCTGGTCAGAAGCAATGGCCCATGTACAGACTGCTTTTGTTCAACTTCAGGGGCTCGGGAAGAGCCAGGCCTTAAAATGGAGCCTGGAAGGATTTAATTTCTTGTTCTTCCCAGGAATTGCTGCTGCACATGGTAATGAGCTCTGCATTGTCATTACCCCCTGCAGCAACCCTCAGCAATGACTCTTCCTTTAGCTCCTGAAACTATTTGTCCAAATTTCCCCGTGCTTCTTTTGTTTTGTTTTGTTTTGTTTTTAATTTTGAGAAGCAGTTAAGTGCCCTATTCCCTTATCATCTTTTTTATGTCTCCTTAATTTACTTTGGTTATAGAATCAAACCCACGAGCTCTTCATATTGCAGACTGGGCCCTCTTCAACTCAGCTCCACTAAATTTGTTTACAAACAGGAAGGAGCTGGAGGAGAGGGTTTGATTTCTTCTTGAGTTAAATTGACAATTGCATAACTGGTCTGGTTGTTTTTACTGAAGAAGGAAACAACTGGTTTAACTATCGTGAAATTAATAATGATATACCTGACTTTCTGTGCTTTAAGCTGCATAATTGTAAAGCTCCTAAGAGCACTGGTGAACTTGGAAATGAGACACCAAGTTCAGGAGGTGGAGAAAATCAGAAGTAAAATTAACATTTGAGTAGTTAACATTGTCTTTACTCATCCCAGCAGGCATTTTCCTTGTGAGCTCTGGTGGGAAGCGAAATCCCACATTAGTGCTCAATAACCTTCACCCCTGCACATGCACACACGTGTCCCCTACAAACCCACACTGGCTGAAGGTGGGTTGGCCCTGCTGTACCTGCTGCACGTTGGCCTGAAGAAGATCCCCCAAGCGCTCCACAAGCTCGGTGAAAGTTGGTCTCTCTGTGGGGACTCCGTGCCAGCAATCCAGCATGGTCTGGTAGCTGGGGAAAAAAACCAGGGTTTAGGAATGGGAAAGGATGGGAGCTTTTCTTCCAAACTGTTTCATTCCACTGCTGCTTGGTTTGGTCAGGTCTTGGATTAAGACAGGTTCAGATGTGCACGTGCTGAAAGTCTGGTTTAGTTTCCATGTGGGATGCCTTTTGCTTCCATACTGCTGCCTCAGCTGAGCCTGCAGGCTTTTGGGTTTCACCTAACTCAAGAGTCTGGCTGCTGGGCCCTGCTGATATTGCTGAAATAAGTCCTGGTTATGGATAGTGGGTTTCTGCCACAGAATCTGAAGTCTGAGCTCCATGAGCTACCGCTGGCATGGGGCATCTGGTCATCTTCTTGTTGGCAAAGGTCAGGCTGGCTTGGGCTGTGCTTAGCATTTGTCTGTGCTGTCAGACACCCCAAACAGACTCAGCCACAGCTTTCCTGAAAATAAATACACAGCTGTGGTCTCCTTCCCCCTCCCCACTGAAACACAATCCCTTCTGTGAGATGTGCCAGCCCCCAGCACAGCTCAGCAGCTCTTACACTTCGGGAGTGGAGTACTCTGGAGATCTCATCCGGGTCCCTTCCTTGAGCCGCCGGCAGAAATCCTCATCTATCTGCACTCCAGGGTATGGAGAGGCACCTGGTGGGAGAAACGAGGAGGCTTCAGGATGGCACAGTCCCTGCTCCCAGCCCAGGGAACTGGTGATCTCTGCTGGGCGTTCGAGGTTACCCAGAGTCTGGCAGTAACAGGAGCTCGAGCAAGGAAGGAGCTGCAGTCACTCACAATCTACAGTTTTTGTTTGGAAACCTGTTAGAGACTCACGCTGTCTCTTCAGAGATTTCAGTCATGCTGTCTCCTCTGCATTTGGGATACAGTCAGGACCACTCCGAGGTCAAATAGGGCAGAGGAGAAATAAACGTTATTAGTTTAAGACTTTAAAGTAGCTCTTGGTCAGTGGTAGAAAAGTTGCAGCTCATTCAATGGGTTACTTGGTGCTTTCCAAACTGTTACCCTGCCAGTATCCTGCACTAAGGGATACACACGGGGTGAGTGATTCCTGCTCATCCTTCACTGCCTTCCAACCCCTGTGAGTAGGTGCAGAGGGGGCTGTGGGCACCTGGCTCCTGCCACGGACCACGAGAACCTCGATTTAACCCCAGGTGTGGAACTGCAACCAACTACTGATATGCATTATCCTACAGGGAAAACTCCCTTGACAGTGACCTTCCTGCTTCTCAGCCTTGTTTTCTTTCTGGCTGTGTGTTCAGTGCTGTTCACCCTGAGTGCCACTCAAGTGTTGGCTGAACCCTGCAAGGGCAGCTTGTGGCAACTGGAATTGCTTTGGAGAGATTGAGAGCTGTGAAGGGCTGGGAGCTTTGAGTTAACTCCCACAAATTTTGGGAGAGTGCTCTGGCATCTGAGTAATCCCGACCTCACAGGTAAAACTCAGGAGAAGTCTAAGATGAGGTTTGAAATGTTACTGAACCTACTGTGGATAAACCTAAAAGATTTGTAACTTCCCTCTCTCCCTCCCTCCTCAGCAAAGGCTTCCTGTGCAGCACAACACTTGTCTTGGACATTTTGGCATCCCAGAGGCTGGATGATAAATTTGGAAACAATTTAATCGAGTCTTAACATAGGAGATTGAATGGAATCTGTATCCAGCCCTCGAGGAATCTGTGTATGATTTACTGTCTGTAACATTCCTGCATATTTCCTGCAGTTTTTTTCCCCATTTGGAAACACCATCATGTGCTGTGCACTTGGGGGCACAACAAGAACAGCAGAAATCTTTTGGATAAAGCAGTGAAGAGGGGGCCAAAATGTGGCTGCTTCCAGAATTATTCTACCCAGTGAACCTGACTGCTCAGTGAGCAGAACCTGCCCTGGGGAGCCGAGATCCCAGCACTGCCTGAGAGGGCATCTCGGCACAAATGGGCTCCCAGGACATCCAGAGCCCAGGCCATATCCACAGCACATCTGAATTCCCTGGAAGTGCAAGTGCCAGAGCACAGGACTGACAGTGTTTGCTGGAGTTATGGAAGTTATGGAAGTTGGAGACAGGCAGTACCATCATTTCTGCTTTATACTGGATTTTCCTTCCCAGTCTTGCCTTCGGCCCATCATTATGCTCAGAATAACCTGGTAATTAACTGCTCATCTCATGGATGGAGATTCCACTTGATCCCACAACCTGAGCTCTGTCTCTTTGGTTTCATCACGGATCAGATCAACTGCAGGATGTTGGTGAGAGCAAATACAGGGGAGGCAGAGAATAACAGTGATAGGATGAGGAGTACAGGGACAGACTGAAAGAAGGGACATTTAGGTTAAATATTGGGATGAAATATTTTACTGTGGGGTGGTGAGGCCCTGGCACAGGTTGCCCAAGGAGGTTGTGGATGCCCCAACCCTGGCAGTGTTCAAAACCAGGTTGGATAAACCTTGAGCATCCCGGTTTAGTGCCCGTGGCAGAAGGGATTGGGACTAGATGACCTTCAAGGTCCATTCCAACCCCTGAACATTCCATGACTCTCTGATTCATTTTTGATTGCAGGATCTTTTGGTAGTTTATATTTTGGCCAGTGCTGGCCTCCTACCAGCTGGAGGCAGCTCAGATCATAAAACTCTCCCTTTCCCACTTCCACTCAGCACCGTCTTTATCTGGACTCTGGGATAAGACTAATAACTTGGATTTGGAATGCTGAGACAGCTTGGGAGAAATGTAGGCTGGAACATATGGTGTAAGGCCTACACATGATGTTTTCCTTAGGGGAAATCTCCTCCAAAATGCTCAAAGATGTGGCATGCGTTGGATATGGGAGCCCTCTTTTGATCTTGGTTTAATTTTAGAGGGATAATGAGATGCTGATGTTACTACCAGGCCCTGCTTGTTTACATAATTATCTCTGATTGCTTTTGGAACAGTGCACATTGAAATTCCAGGAGACACCGACATTCTGTACCAGAAGTGATTTCAGGATGTGTTAAACACTGCTGGCACTACCTGACACGAGGTGTGCTGACCCCATTTGAATAATTTAAAGCTCATTGCAAACTCAGCCCCAGATGGAAATTAATATTCCCTCAAGTCCTGATCTCCCTGTGTATCACCAAAGCAGATCCAGGCTGCCAGCCTTTCTGCATGCAGCCTATTGTCCTTCACTCAGCTTCTGACCCTGCAAGGACCTAACTAAACTCTGCATTTTCCTAATCAGTATTTTTCCCTTTTTCGGAGGGTGCTCAGTCTGTGGGACCCAGTGAGAGCAGCAGCTGTAAATGGGAGCCAAAACACACCCTGTGGCAATGACAAATAACTTCCATCCCGGGGCTCCCAATGATCTGTGAAACTTTTATATGAGAGAATTCAATCAGTGACACAAATCCTTAATTAAATATTTATCGTTTGAGCTGCAGATGTGAGCAGTGCCAAACCACAGGCATGCCTGGATGAGCTGGATGAAAAACCCTCTCAGAGAAAATGACTGGTTTTGAGCCTGTGCCACCGATTGAAAAAGCAGTTTGTGATCTACGTCACAGCCAGGCAGAGGCTGCTGCACGGGTGGCAGCCCCTGCAGCGATCTGGGAGATTCTAAATTCAGAAGGGACAGTGCCAAGCAAGCACTTCCATTAAGAAAGGGGCTAAAAGAACCCAGATAAAATGTTTTTTAAAAATAGATTAAAACAGAGATGAATTTCAGTGGCTGGATTTTGATTTGTATTAGTGTTCAGTATTAAAGGCCATCTGTTAAACTCTGTCAGGACCTTTGGGAATGATACAAAGCTTGTTCCTGCAGTGCCCCTTGGATTTGTCAGCATTCCATTCCTTTGGTCCCCAGTGGAGAGCCTGTCCCCCTGAGTGTGTCTCTAGATGCTGATGCTAAAGCCTCTTCCTGAATAATCTGGGAAAACTGGAGCATTCCTGGTGCTTCTGGAGCTTTGCCTTTCTGTGGTGTTTCTAAACCTGCAGCAGGTGATGCTGTTACAGAGCCACGGAGGGGTCACCCCAAAAGAACGGCACCCTAAATAAACAGGGCTGAGCCCCAGGGAAAGCAGGAGCTGCCACTTGTTTCAACCACTCGAGTGTGAACTTTCTGCTTGGTGTGCAGATGTGGACTAGGGAAAAGTCCAAATCAAAGACTTGGACTGAGAGCAGGTTATGATTTTGCAGCCAACCCTAAATAAAGATTAGGAGAGAAACAGCTCCAGACTTCGCATTTTCACTTGGCATCTTGAGCCCAATCATTAATTTCAACTGATCCATGAACTAAAGATAGAAGGAGATTAGAGTTTGCTTTAAAATCCAGCAGCTTAAGTTGACAATGCTTCTTGTTTTCTTTTGTCTGCAAATGCTGATTAAAAAGCCAGAGCTGACATTCCTAAATTCCCTCAGGAAAACAAATCTTGCCACTCTGCAAGGAGAATCTGAGAGCAGCAAAGTCCAAGTGTCTGTGGGGCTGCTTGTCTAAGTTTCACAGCTTTATCTGCTGGACAGTAACCAGAGCTCAGGGAGGCTGAGATTTCTAACACTCGAACACACGAACAACATCATTATTATTCTTTTAGAAATGCTGTGGCTTGCAAATGATGCAGCCACAAGAGCCCACGTTCTACCTTTGGTCTGCTGCCAAAAGGGTTTAGGCTGAGCCCAGCACTGGTTCTTGTACCAACCCAACAGCAGCTGCTGCCAGTAGGTTTTTCTTACCTAGAAAATCTTGGATTTTGTGGGGTGGATGATCAAGCTGGGGTAAAACAGCGTGTGGGCTCGTGTTCCATGGGCTGCCAGCAGCAGCCCCTGTGCCCACAGCAGGGTGACCCTCTGCAGCCTTGCAGCTGGGGGGTTCCCTGAAGCAGGGATTTGATGGGAAACTTCTTCATTGCTCTCCAAGAAATCTCCCACTCCCCAGCAGGAGAGGCTGCATTTTATCTCCGGGCTCTGTTGCTTTCGGTGGGTACAAATGTCAGCTCCAGGGTTTGGGGTTTTTCTTCCCTCCTCCCCCTATTTTCATGTCCTTTGTCAGGTGGAGTTCTCATTGAAATTGGCTTTATTTTACACCTGTTCTGCTCTGTGCACTTGTCCTCAGCGAAACAGAAACACTGCCCCACATTATCACCTCTTGTGAAAAGCTTTTCTTAGCTAAGCAGCCATAAATCAGGGTGTTAAAAGGGTTTGAAACCATTCTTACCTAGAGAAAATATTTCCCACAGCAGCACTCCGAAGGACCACACGTCACTCTGCGTGGTGTAAATTTTGTCAAAAATAGCTTCTGGAGCCATCCACTTGAGTGGAAGCCGTGCCTGAAAGCCAGAGACACAACAGGTTGCCAGAGCTGCTGTTACTGACCTGCCCAAGCCCAACTTGAGAGTAACAACTGCAGCCCCTTGCACTCACATCTCCCTTGCGGACGTAGTCGGGGTCTTTATAAATATCCCTGGCCAGGCCGAAGTCACAGATCTTGACCACGTTGTTCTCGGACAGGAGGATGTTCCTGGCTGCCAGATCCCGATGGATGCACTGCCAGGGAATGACACAGGGTCAGAGGGTGCTGGACAAGGAGCCCCTGCCAGAGCTGGAAGCAGGAGAGCTTCTTTGGGAACGGGGAGAGAAATGAGCTGCTGTTGGGAGCAGCTTAGAGAAGGGAGTGGGAATCTGCTCCAAATGCACTGTGATGTGCAAAAGAGAGAATAACTCAGGGGACGAGCCAATACTGCAGTCAGTTTTCTGATTTTTCTGTCTGAGATAACTTTGCAGTTACAACAAGGAAGGGAGTCTTATTTTCTAGTTAGCTGATCACTGGGAAATCTGGGAGAGCTTAAAAAGCAGCTGCAGCTGCAGCTACATTTGCCAGTGCAGGTCCAGGAGGGTGTGAGATGGGGGTAGGTGCAAGCTCACAGTTGTGAGCACACTTTGGCCCGAGGATTACACTGCATTTACTCAAAAAGGTGTTCCACAGGCTACACACTACTTCCTGGAGTGTCCAAAGGAGGTAAAGGAATAGCTGGGTACTGCCTCCTCATTTTTCAGTAGTTCTGTTGACCACACTAAAAGGAGCTTCCTCTACAAGTCCTTTCTGCATTTATTTACGAGGCAGCTCCACAAACTGTCTCACAATCTGTATTCACTCCTCCTGTCTGAACCCTCCTGCGGCAGATGTCAGTCCCTGCAGCCAAGAACATGATGGATGTTCCTTCACAACCCTTCAGTGCTAATTACTGCTTAACCACCAGAGCTAACGTGATCTCCAGCACTCTAATGTAGGAGCAAAAAGCAGAATACTCAGGCTCAGAAGTGTGTTTGGGTTTCTTTGTATCAGGTACTCTGCGCAAGAATGAGCTCACTTTTCGGGAGGCGAGGAACTCCATGCCTTTTGCCACCTGGAAGCTGTAGCAAATCAGATCCTCCAGAGTCAGGGGCCTCTTGTACAGATCCTCAGCATCTAGGAGAGATCAGAGACGTGGAAAACTCTGCAGCAACAGCTCCAAACCTGTGTGCCACTGGTGCCACTGGTGCCACTTGTGTGCTGATGGCCCCAGCCCCGCACCGAGTGTTGGGTGTGAGACCTCTGCAGGGTTACAGCTCTGGGTGAGCAACCACTGGCCAGAGGCAGAAGATCAGATGATTAATAAAGTTCCCTTATCCATTAGTCACTCGTGGCTGTTGGGAAAACAACACCTGGGGTGAGAGTGAGGGAAACTTTACAGAGTACGTGAGGAGCCCAGGGACACAGTGACCTCACAAATCGGGTGAAACATTCCTATTTCTCCTCTCACACAACTTTTGTACACAATACAGTGCTGCCAACCTCTTTTTGTGAGAAAGTTGGAGTGGGGAACAGACAAGAGAAAGAATTTGCAATTTCAGGAACAAGCCAAGCTGTGTAAGGGCTTGTAAAGTGTGTGACAGTGTGTGGCACTAGCCAAGTGACAGGAATCTTCCCAGTAAAAGATTTGGGATGAGGTAGGGCTCTTTTACCTTCTTCATCATCTTCTGAGTCACTGTAACTCTTATCTTCAATAAATCCTGAGCTGGCAGAGCTGCCTGTGCTGGCCACACTCTCGAGGCGCCTCTTGATCAGTTCCGTCAAATCACTGTTGGACTCATCCAGGCTTTTCTCTGCTTGGTCAGAGTTTTCCTGGGACTAGAAATGGCACAAACCTGATTTTTAGCTTTGTGTGATGAAATGCTTGAGGATTCAAAATATGTGACAGACTGGCATAAGGAGAAAGGGTCTGCTGCAGATGAGCATGTTTGAACACAGTGTTCCCTGAAGAGCAGAGCTAATAAAGCCTGGTTTCCTATTTATTCCTGCTTATTATTCCCCTGTCACTGATAGCAATATTCCACATCAGAGTTAGCTGAAAGCTGGCTGGGTGAGCCCAAGAGGGGAGCAGAGGGAGGCTGTAATTCCCTGGCTGTCTTAGGAAAGCATGTTAAACATCCCCTCAAGGTGTGTGCACGAGGGGCACTGACGTGTCCCTGCTGGGGAGTGAGGCACAACCAGCCCTCAGTTCAGGGCAGGAGTGGTGAGAAGGAAATTCTGAGTGACTGCACCAGGACAATCTCCTCCACTCACACAAAGTCCCTCACGTACTTTGGTGCCTGCACACAATAGCTTTAACAACAATAATAATAATAATAGAATCATCTGGGAAAAGCATCGTGGATTTTCAAACTGGAGCTTGGTGAAGCTCCAGTTTCTGGCAGGGCTGGGATCATGTTCCATGCTGGATATTCACGAGGAGGAGTCAGTCCCATCCCTCCCCAGCACCAGTTCCTGCTCCTGTGTCCTGCTCCCATCCCAGCCCAGTCTGTGCTGGCACAGATGTTTGTGTGGATGCAGAGAACTGTTTGGGAACCGAAGTGTTTGGTTGGTTTGGATGCAGAATTATCCAGGATCCAGACTGTTGCTACAGCACAGACCTCAGGGCTGGCACAGGGGAAGGGACAGAGGATGGGAGTGAGCAGATGGGGGAAGGATGAGCTGCTTTCACTTGGGGGCGTGGGCCTAGAAACAAAAATCCCCAAACCAGGTTTGTATTTTGGGAGGGTTCACCTTCTCCCAGTTCAGTTAATGCCGGTTTTTCACTGCCACTTTGTTGCCCACCTTGTGCTGGGAAGTATCTCACGAGTAATTCCCTCTCTCTCAAGTGCACTGCAGTGTTTGGGTACTTGCAGCTAATTCTTTAAGAGGTGCTAGAGGAGATTAGCAGTGAGATCCTGCAGGGGAAAAAAATCCCTTTCCTTGCCTGTACAAATTGAAATGTGGTGAGAAAATAAAGTGCCCATAGAAATACCCAACTGCCTCAGTGCCAGTGCAGAGCAAACCCAGTCAGTGGCTGCTGATTCCCCACCTCGTGACTGTGAGAGGTCTCATTTTCTTACCTTGTATGCAATGAAATCTCCTCGTTTCCCTCTTAGATAGTTGGACAGATTTCCATATTTGCAATATTCCACTATGACCATTAAAGGACCTAAACAAGACAGTGAAAGTCAGATGAGTTTTGAAGCACTGCAAAGCACATAACTCTCATTCATCCTCCCAAATCCTCTTCAAAATAAGTGGCATTCCTGTTGTAGAGATGAGGAAATGAGGAAGCAGAGGAGTGACACTCCAGAAGGACACAACCAGTAGGGATGTGGAGAGCAGGGAACACATTCTTAGTCTTCCCCACTGGATGGTAACAGTTGGTATTTATTCCTTATTTATAAACAAGGAACATCCAGGATGATCAACACAATCCCAGATGCTGTTAAGGCTGGTTTGCTCTGTACATAGCAGGGAGCAGTTTTCATTTTCTCTGCTGGCTTCACAATTGTTTGTTTTGGGTGGAGCTGATGCCACTAGAGGAAATCAAAGTATGCAGGCCCATAGACAGATCTAAATGAAAAGCTGCAAAAAGTTTTTGAAAGCCTGGAAAGGGCTCTCAGTTTCTTCCTTGCTCCTGTGCAAACCACTGCAGATTCAGTGCTGCTTTTATGCAATTATGCAGGTTTTTAAGATCTGCTTGAAATGCTTTTATATTGCAGTGTGAGCTGTTAGCAAAGGGAAAAGCTGCATCCTGGACCTTTGGTGTTTGTAATCATCAAATGGAGGATAAGGTGAATTCATGGGACTGGGATGTGGATAAACACGGATTATTATCAATCCCAAACAACGAGACTTTCATGTCCAGAACCTTTTCCTCTGGAGAGGGTCTGTGGTTCAGACTTAGGAGTTTGCACTTCAAAGGGAAAGTGCTGAGGGCTGCACTTGGCCCTGGGGAAGGAGCTCAGCAGGATTTCTGCTGGCTGCATCCTCCCGGGCACAGGAGCGGGGCTGCAGCCGGCTCCTTGTGCAGCATTGCTGGGGACAGCAGCCAGGAGGGAACAGAGACCCTGGGATAGTGTGGGCCAGGGAGAGGAGCAGCCTTTGGGAGCACAAGGTCCCACAGAAAGGGAGATGCTGAGTTCCTGCAGTCAGAACCAAGCCCGTGGTGTTCCCTGTGGGCTCCTGCCAGGCTCTGTCCTCACCCCAGCCCTACAGCACTGCTCCCTTGGGGCTCTCCAGGACCTCTGCCTGCAGCTGGAACAAGTTCAGCCTGCAAACCTTGCAGTGGCTGCAAAAACCCCAGCCCCAAATCCCCAAATCCCCAAATCCCAGTGGTTCCAGCGCTGACCTCAGAGCGCTGCTCACCGGGGCTCAGGGCACCAGCACCGGGGTCCAGCAGTGCTCAAGAGATTTGGCTCTGAAGAACCCAAAATCCAATGTCCCTCATGGATGCCCTGAGGAAACACAGATTCCAGAAGAGCTTTAAAGCTCTGCTTAGTGATTTATTCATGTTTTTGAAACAGCTTCCTAGACATGGCCTCCCCATATTTTGTTCCCTCATTGTAAAGCACACACTGTGCATTAGTTCTGACTGCTGAACATCAGACACTCCGCCAAAGTGTTAAAATCTGTTATTTGGTACCTTGTTAAAATAATGTATGTGCATACTTAATAGCAGTCTCCGTCAGGAACACATGGTTACATAAAGCCTACCAGGGGAGGGGAGAGCTGTGCTCTGCACTGGAATTTCACAGGAACTCGGATCCGTGTCTGCCTCTGGAGCTCAAGGCTGTTTTTCTTTAGTCTGCGCTTGCACTGCTCAGAGGAAAACAAAGCAGTGCCTGCCCCGAGGCTCCTCCGTGCCCTGTGAGGTCCTGCTGCACCCCTCTGCTCCAAACTCTGCCCCCCAAACTTCTCCTGGCAGGGAGGAGGGAAGGTTACCTCCCACCCAGGATGGGGCAGGCTGGAGAATGGGAAATTGAGGGACTCGTGGGAGAAAATTTCTCAGAAATTGGACAGTCAGAGCCTTTGATCAGGTCCTGGGGCGTGTCTTGCTGTGCAGGCAGAACTCTGGGGCTGCTTTGGTTAAGAACCAAACCCCTGGTCCTGCTGCCGGGTTTGAGGCACCTGTTTGTCCTGAGCCACCTCAGGGACCGGCCAGCACAGGAGAGTCACCAGCATTCCCAGTGTTCCTGCCCCTCTGCTCACAGCCCCAAGCAAAGGCTCCTGGCTGCTGCATCTGAACCCTAAATCCCTCCAGCTGGAGCTGCCCTTGCTCCCACACAAGCTCTTGGGGTCCGGAGTGCTCCAATCTTTGAGAGCTCCCCATCCACGGCTCCCAGATTCCAGCAATATCCACGGCTGCTGGTTGCTGCTTCCTGAGGAACTGGAACCACCTTGCTGGAGGGAAGATTTCTCCCCTGGCTTCCTCCCAAATCCACCTCACTGAAGTTTTCCTTTTCCCTCATGACTGCACAACAGCTGTTGGAAACTGATGGTTTTGGGGTCTCAGATGATGAGTGCACCGTCCCTCTCACTTTCCCCCCTTCATTCATTTCACTCTGGGGCTTTCCTTGCCCTTGGGTCACCTAAATCTGTCCTGCAGGGATGGTTGGGAGGGTTCCTGGCCAGCAGTGAGGAGCCATCCTGGAGAGCTGCTCCCCTGGAGCTGGAGCCCAGTAAGAGGCACGGCTGCTGTGTCTGGCAGTGTGGGAAGGGATGTCTTAGTGACAGAGGCCTGGGATTTATGGGGCCCTTTGTCTAAGTGCACTTTGTGTGCTGCAGGGCCAGCCCTGCCCGTGGAAGTCCCTGCTCCTGCTGCACCCAGGGCCAGCCCAGGCTTCCTGCACACGGAGCAGAAACTGCTGTGTTTGCCTGGGGAGGGTGAAGTGCTGGGAAAGGAGGAGGCTCAGGCAGACAAGTGCTCAGCCTGGTGCATCCTCCTGATAAGGCAGGGAAGGAGAGGGAGAAGAAGCCTGGGAATGGCCACTGGGAGGAATTGGGCACCTCACTGCAACCCAGCACCCTCCTCCCTTCAGTGCAGAATCCCTTCTGGGAATGGGCTTCCAGGGAAAACAGAGGAGTGACACCACGGGTGGGAGATGTTCAGGAGCCCTGGATGGGATGAGGCCACATCCTGCAGGAGCAGCAGCAGCTCTCCTGTGGGCTGGAAATGGCTGTACCTGCATTAGCTGCACCACAGGCACATCCAAACACCCAAAAAGTGTCTGAAAAGCGGTTTCTTTTTTTACCCCTGATTTACTGAGGGTTCCTCACCTCCAGCTTTGGTGCAGGCTCCCAGCAGGTTGACCACATTCAGGTGATGTCCTATATGGATGAGGATCTTCAGCTCAGACATTAAAGCCTTGCATTCATTAGTAGTTGCACATTCTGCTTAAGATAAACAGGAAAAAAATCATCTTTACACAACAGGATATTTTTAACAGGACACAGCAAGATCCTGTTTATACTTTGAAACAAAACCCACCCAGGTTACTTGCAGTATCTTGGCTTTTCAGACTCTCACACAGATAATAATTCATCCGTTTCATTGTCTGCTGACCTTTATGAAGTGGGATAACACTTTATCTTTTGGGTGACTCTTCCTTTCTCAGCATGGTTATGGAGGGTTACGGTCCCTTCCCCCACAGCTGATCCCACAGAGCCTTTGCCAGGACTCAGTTTTGCAAGCTTAGCAAAGCCACCCTCTGCAAGCCCCCACACCACACAGAGCGTGTCCCCTGCTCTCTGCTGGGCTGTGCAGTGCAGCAGGGCTTGGTTACAGTACCTCAGAACTGCATTTTCCACAGCACTGAGCAACATCACAGCACTCCACTGCAGGCGGTGAGGAATCCACAGATCTGGAAGTTGTGTCCCAAAATGTGCCAGGGAACGCACAGCATTACTAAAGCTCAGCCCTCTAAGATCTTACTGACCCAAGAAATACATTTTCCAGTATCTGTGTGTGAGCCATGAACCTGACAGGGGAGGCCCTGCCTGGCTGGTGACTTTAATTTAAGGCAGGCACCCTCAGACCAGAAGGATTTTCAGGTGCTGCTTCACCTTCCCAGCCTTCTCTCCAAAACTTGGATGAAGTATTTTAACAGGAGAGGCTTTGGCCTGTTTCCTTTGCCTTATGTAAGATTTAAATATGAAGTTACCTAACAAATCATTGGGTGTGACAGGTGTGACCTCTTTATCTGTTTGTAGATTCCCCAAAATCTTTCCCCAAACTGTGTCACAAAGAAGGAGCTATTCCCAGATTCCTTCAGTCAGCAGCGTTAGGGGCTGGGTGTGTCCATGGGTGGTACCACTCCTGATTTCCCCTGGCCTGTGCTGGGACACACAGCCAGCTCACAAGTGGCTCAGATAACCCTGCACACTGAATTTTAGCCTTTGGTACAGAACACACCCCAGCCTCCTGGGCTGCATGGGGATGACACACAGTGCTGGGATGGCAGAAGTGCCTTTCTAATTCCCTGGATGGATGGACTGATACCAGAGAATCTGCTTTATTCATGGAAGTGATGAATTATGGGCACATTAGCTGGGGAGGGGCAGACCTGAGCACGAGGCAGCTGCCTCCACTGGGGGGGGGAGGTGTAAAACGATGGAGAATCTGCCAAATATTGCTGAATGTGTGCTGGCAGGGCAGAGCTGACATGAGGATCAGTTGGGAAGCGCAGCATGGAAGGGAATGAAACCCCAGAGCTGGCCAGGGCAGCACGTTTTGGATGGAGATGGGAATATGTCTGAATCAGGGGCTTCTAGGGAATTTCAGGGATCTGGAAATGGGCATGGAACAGAAGATACAACAGCAGGAGAGGAGATGATCTGAAGGATGAAAATAGAGAGGGGAGACCAGACCTGAAGGAGGTGCAGAGAGGTGATAAATGGGTGGTTTTGTGGTTTCAGAGAGATGGGAGTAGCAGAGCACCAGGAGAGGCAGCTGGTGGCAGAAGCCGAGTCCCGTGGCAGCAGTTGCTGGCTGGTGGCATTGCAGGGGTTAAAGGTGTCATGCAGCAGCAATGGAGCTGTGAGAGCCATGAGAGCGTGGACTGAGCCCTTGGAACCATCCTCAGGAGCTGTGAGGCCATGGGAGCATGGACTGAGCCCTTGGAATCATCCTCAGGAGCTGTGAGAGCCATGAGAGCATGGACTGAGCCCTTGGAATCATCCTCAGGAGCTGTGAGGGCCATGAGAGCATGGACTGAGCCCTTGGAACCATCCTCAGGAGCCGTGAGGCCATGGGAGCAGGGACTGAGCCCTTGGAGCCATCCTCAGGAGCTGTGAGGCCATGGGAGCAGGGACTGAGCCCTTGGAGCCATCCTCAGGAGCTGTGAGGGCCATGGGAGCATGGACTGAGCCCTTGGAACCATGCTCAGGAGCAGTTACCAGCCGTGCCCAAGCAGGCAGTGAGTGGCTGATGCATTTATCCCTGCTCTGCAGAGGCTCTGTGTGTGAAGCCAGCCTGGAAGAGCAGGCTCCGAGTTCCCTCCTTCCCTCCACCGAACAGGGAGAGCTTTCCTTCATTTCAATAATTGCAAACAAGATGTCTCTAATTTACTCCCCTGGCACTGGGGTTTTTTTTCCAGCCCCTTGAACTGTTCTACATCTGGCCGGGCTGATGGAAGGCTCAGCTCCAATTTCAGGCTATCTGGTGTAATTACACGGTGTAATCTGTTTCCCTCCTCACCCCACAGCCCTGGAAGCTGCTGTTTTCTTCCTCGAGGAACACGAGCCTTAATCAGCAGCGCAGCACATCAGAGCCTGTCACTTCCTCGCCTTGCATCCATCCAGGGTGCCTAATTGCTCCCACAGGGAAACCCACTCCCTCCTGGCCACTGCCCCCGGGTTCCCTGAGCGCTCTGGGGAGGATCTCAGGGGGATTTTTGTACCTTTCAGCATTTTTACGGCAACTGTTTTGCAGGTTGAAGATTTATCAATGCCAAAAGCAGACGCCTCCACCACCTTCCCAAAAGCACCATGACCCAGAGTTTTACCTAGAGAAGCAAGAGTCGAGAGTGAGCCCAGGCTGCATCAGCCAGGAGGGGACATGCAACCTCAGCTGTGCAGGGAACCAGGCACAAGGCACAGCCACAGTCACAGCAGCCTGTATCACATCCTGCAGCACATGGATACCGGGGCTCTATCCATGCGGCCTGGATGCAATACAGCACGGGAGGGAACAGAGCAGGGGGGATCAGTCTGCACCCACTGAGGGCAGGGCTGGTACCTGTATGGATTGAGGGGAGAAACACAACCTGGGGCTGTGCTGGAGCCCAGGGAAGGCAGAGTCTGGGTTAATTGTGGCACCCTGAGAGAGGCAGCAAGGCACTCAGGGAGTCACAACCCTTTAACCCTTCAGATATTGACACTGATCAGATGGAAAAGCTGCACTAAATGGAATTTAGGATGAGAACTTTTCTTTATTTTCCCTTTCATTTGGATTTTCCTGCCTGTATTACCTGGTGTGACCCAGCGTGGCTTTTAGGTTCTGCCAGTTTGAATCTGTGTCCCACTATCACCTCAGATTTTGGGATTGTTGTCTGTCCTCTCCTCCTTCCATGTTTTCCTGCTGCACTGAGAGCACACACAAATACAGATATTTTGCCTGCACTCCTCAGTGCACACAGATGTTACAGTTTCGCTGTATAAACACAGCCAGCTTTTCACATTTCCTCACTCCATCAGCCAGGGAACTGAGCTGTGCAGTGAAATGTGGCTCATTTTTCCATGAGAGCTTTTTACAGCTCAAAGCTGAGTTCTGATGGTTGATAAGGAAGTGATTATTTGATGAATTGATAGCTTTCTTCAAAAGAAAATTCACTTCCCCTTTTCCTCTGTGGGAATGAAATCACACTTTTGGCAGGGACAGTACCTGGAGGTCCCTTTCTTCCCTGTCAAGAGTTTGGATTCCCTTTTCCAAGGAAAAGAGGTGGCAGCTGTTTTGACAGAGTCTTTCCAAATCCCTCATTTCACCCTCCATTCAGGCTGATCTGAACTCTGTGATCCCAGACCCAAGGGTGGCAGTACCCTGGCACCGTGACAGGCTCTTCCCGGGTTATCCAACTGCTCCACTGCCATGGGGAAGCATTTGGGATCATCCTTCCCCCCAGCTCTGAGCCCCAAACCACTCACCCAGGCGCAGCCTGTCCCTGGGGAACTCCCATTTACTGCTGTCGTAGGGCAGGCGGTCACACTGCTCGTCCAGGGGCATCTCCTCTGGATCCATGATAATGGACAGGTATCCTGTTTTAATGTCTGTGGCATCGGGCTAAAAACAGGGCGGGGAGAAATTATTCAGGGGTTTCACGCCGCAGTTCCGAAGGGAGGGAGCTGTCTGGCAGCCCGGGGAGCTCCCTGCCTTCCAGGCAGATTTATTCTGAGCCAGGAGTGCATCAGTGCAGCTTCTGCCTCTCCTTTCCACGGCTCAGACACAAATGTTTGTTTATGTGTGGCTGCCACTCGTGGCTCTTGGGGAAGAGGCGCTGATTGATGCTGGGAGACACCAAATCTATCGCTGCCTTCTACCTGGAGCAGCCAAAGGAAATCCCTGATTTTCCTTGGGAGCTGCAGGAGCTGCACTTCCTGGTGCATATTTGGGTATTTTCACCGTGTTTTGTTCTGCAGCTTTGATTCTCCACTTCATGGCTACAACTTACTGCCATTTAAAATGGGTGGGAAGCTGCTGGGAATCGCTATTTCTGATGCTGCCAAAGTGAGAAATTGGGGTTGGGTGGGTCCTGAGAGCAGACTTGCACAGGTGTGAAGTGTAAGAGGAAATTCAGTGTTGTCCACAGCTCTGTTCAGCTGAGGTCAAGGATGAAAACGTGAATTTAATCCCTGTATTTGCAAGAGGAGGGGAAATTTTAATATTGGAGGTCAGCACTGGGCCTGCAGTTTGGTGAGAGCAGAGCAGAGAGCTGTGCTTGCCTTTCTGTTTGGCTGTTTGTTACAGGAAAAACAGGCCTCAATTCCTTGGAACTTCACCGCAAGTTTACTTTTGGAGTCACGAGAGGGAGGTGAAAAAAGAGCAAGGAGATCAAACCAGCTGTGTGGTTTGAGCTCATTTCTCAAGCAGACAGCCTGGGATCTTTGTTTAATATATTTTAGAGACAAGTGCTGAAATCAAGCCCTCATTGTAGAGGATTTAGAGTATTTTTTTGTTATTCTCACAAGCCAGTTTGACTCATAAAGAGGGAGGACCCTGATTTTATGGTTCCACAGAAGTGGATGGAAACGTCACAAGTGCAAGGGATCTCTGGAGAAGTCAACGGAAACCTTGGACTGAATTTTACAGGGACATTTTTCCCAGTTTTTCTACCATCTGCCCCAAACACTCGGCCCTAAACTCTGCTGTCCCACTGAGCTGAGGCAGATCCCAGACCTCGTGCAGGGTGGGAGCTCTCTCACCTTCCTCAGTTTGCGAATGAAGAGGGTCAGCAGGAGCCAGAAGAGAGTGGCAGCCAGCCCCGTGCACACCAGGATGATCACCTCGATGTTGGATTTCTCCTCAGAACCTGCAGGTGAACGTACAGCCAGGTGGGAAACGTGTCCAAAATCCATGACTGAGCCCACTGGAATACCTGCATTCCCTCAGCCTGGGCCTCACCTTGGATTTTGATGAAGGCTGATGTGCTGTCCTGGCCCAAGTCGTTGGAGGCCCAGCACTCGTAGAGCCCCTCGTCGTCCTTCTTCACTCTCTCAATCACCAGGGTGTTGTTTTCCATGGAAATTCCTGCTTTAAGGCATTTTGGTTAATGTTGGCACAATAACCTGCGTGCCAAAAATGCTCTTAGGAGACAGAGAGCTGAAGGTCATCTCCCATCCATGCAGGCCTGGCATGTGCTGGTGTTAGGACACATTTTAATCCTGTGCTCCTCCTGGTCTGGCAACAACCTTTCCCTGACAGTTTCTTTTCCTCCTCGACACCTTGAAAAATTATTTGGCATCGTTTAACCAACAATTTAGAGTGGGCAGAGCCTGGAAACTACTCCAGAAGTTAGCAAAGGGATGGAGGATTGGTGTCTGACAGCAAGAAGATGCACTAGGGAGAATGGGAACTCGGTGGAATTACTGGAGGCTGTGGGAAGGGATGGGACTTCCCACATGGGGACCATGGAACTCAAGTTAGGCACAACCCTAGAAAAAGAACTGTGTGGAGCAATCCTGGGTTCCCTGGCAGCCAGGTGCAGTGGGAAGAGAGAGGCTGCCTAGATATGACCTATGAGAGACTTTCCTACATTTAATTTTCCCAATTTCATTTTTCCTGGTTTGTGGCACTGCACTGAGAGCTCCTCTGTTTCACTGAGGGGATGGCTGGGGTAGAAATAGGGAAACGGGTCAGGCTGGGAATCCAAAAGGGAAGGACATCTTGAATTTCTGAGTGTTCTGCCTGTGAATCCCGTTGTTGTTAACCAGAGTACTGCACACCACTTGCCAGGCACTGTGCTGAAATATTTACCCTGAGGTGTTTTTTCCAAATATTTTATTTATGTTTCCATTGGTTGGATGAGTTACATGCTTGTCCCTCTAGAATTATTTATAAAATTTCAGTAGCTATAAAGAGTTTCTCTCAGAACATTCTGATCTGAATTATGGATGATCCTAGATTTCCTACCTAGTCCAAGTTGCAAAATTAAAGTCACAGGACAGGCTACTGACATGGGATTCTCCATGATTTATGGGAGGACTCAAGACACACTTAACTCTGCACTGGGGTGGCCTCACCTTGAGTTCTGGGGCAGTTTTAGCACCAGAATATAAAAAAAGACATTAAATCAAACCAAAGGAGGCCACAAGGATGGGGGAAGGTCTGGAGGGGCCTGGAGGAGCAGCTGAGGGCACTTGGTTTGTTCAGCTGGAGAAGAGGGGACTGAGGGGAGACCTCCTTGAGGTCTTCAACACCCTCACAGGGGACAGCTCCCACCTCTGCTCCCAGGGACAGGGACAGGCCCCAGGGAATGGCTGGAGCTGGGCCAGGGCAGGCTCAGGCTGGAGATCAGGGCAAGGTTCTTCCCCCAGAGGGTGCTGGGCACTGCCCAGGCTCCCCCGGGAATGGGCACGGCCCCGAGGCTGCCAGAGCTCCAGGAGCGTTTGGGCAGCGCTGCCAGGGATGCCCAGCGTGGGATTTGGGGTGTCTGTGCGGGGACAGGGGCTGGGCTGGATGGTCCTTGGGGGGCCCTTCCAGCTCAGCACATCCTGTGATTGTGTGGCACAGGGCTGGGAAGGAGCCCTGGGCTCAGGTGAGGCTCCCTGCCCGTGGTAGCTCTGTCCCTGTAGGGCTCTGTCCCCACGGAGCTGAGAGCACGTCCCCATCACTGCGCTGTGGGAAGTGAAGGACGTTCCACATGCCAGGGGATGCCCTGAGCCCCTCTGCTGGTGACTTTGCTGCAGTTATCATCACCAGGAGAGCTGAGAGCTCAGGAGAGCTGTGTTGCCAGACCCACCTGACAGCAGGTGCAGCCTGGACTCAGCTTTGTGCCCAAACTCTGGTCTCACACAAGCAGCCTGAGCGGCGCTCCCCGATTTCCCAGTGCTGTGCTAACGTGTGCTGGGCTGGCTCTGCACACAGGAGCTCCCTCTGACCTCAGACTCCAAGCTGGAGACTGCTGCAGTGCTCTGACATCCCTGGAGCTGTGTGTGTGTGTGTGTGTGTGCCCCGAGCCACGGGCACAGCCGCAGGTCCTGTGTGGTGGTGATCCATTATCCCACCTCCCACGAGGTTCTGGGGAGCAGGGCCCACCTGATGCTGCTGAGATGGGGTAGCCGTTCTTCCTCCAGGTGACCTGGGGCTCTGGTGTCCCGCTGACCTTGCACTCCAGCAGGATCTTGCCGCTGATGTTGACCTCCAGGTCCGTGAGGTTCTGGATCACGTACGGCGCCGCCTTCGCTGCAGCCACAGAGGGAGAGAGCCCCCGGTCAGCCTTGGGGAGGCACCTCCCTCACCTCCCCTCCTTGCACGGCCTCTCTGGGCTGGATGTGGCAAAGGTTTGGTTGATCAGTAGAACAAAAATCCCCCAAAAGGTTCTGGGAGGAGTGGGGGAGTTTATGGGGTTTATTTTCACACCAACTAAGCTTAGGTTGGGCTGCAGCTCCAACTCCTCATCCTCTGCAGAAAACAAAGGACAGCGAGTGGGAGGTGCACATGCAGAGTGAAGACAAAAAAAGAGAAGGGAGGAGGCAAAGAGGAAACAGTTCCAAAGGTTTTCAGGAGTGCAGTTTTCTCCTTACTACAACCATGGTAACCCCCCCTTTATATTCATTTATAGAAAGTGCAGGACAGCAATGAATAAAATCACAAGCACAGCATAAAAAATACCCCAAACCTGCAGTAGGTTTGGGACAGAACATCTGAGGGCTATTAGAACACTGAAAAGACCTTGTTTGAATGGGGAAGGAAGGCAGGTTTGGAGGGGCATTTCCATGTGTGCTCTCTACAAGAATTGCCTGACATATGCCAGACAAATAACAGACCCCGGTCATTCTCAGAAGAATGTGATCCTGATTCCAGTTCTCCATGGATGTATTCCCAGTCTGGCTGTGTTTTTCCCACAGCCAAGCCATCTAAGTGTGTGTGTAGGTGGAAATCTGACTGACTGAATAAAAATATCTGCCAGGGGAGGGCAAAGGGAAGTGCCTGAATGCAGAGTGCAGAGCAAGGCCGGTGCTCACGGCAGGGGATGCTCACGGGTGGCCCTGGTGCTGTGGGGACCAGCCAAACCATCATCACTGCCCAGTACCTGAGTGAGAAGTGCCCTGCCCTTTGTACTCCCACAGCCAACAGAACCAGGCTGGAGGATCTTAGTGAAATAAAAGAGTCGAGGGTTTGAGTATAAGTAAGAAAAGAATTATTGTAACAAAGTGCATCCCTCTTACCCAAAATAAATGGCACATGTCACTTGATTTTACACTTGCCCAGGGACATTTGGGATCTGCTGGGTCCAAATCTATTCAGGCACCTCATCCTGGCAGCTGAGAGCGGGTGCCAAAGTCATACAGATCTGGGGTGAGCATCCCAAGTTACAGTTGTGCTGTCAGTAAATGGTGGGTGATGCCTTTTGTCCTCAGTCAGCTCTAAACCTGCACCCAGCACGGAGCTGGGAAGATGAAATGCGGCTGAAATCACCTTTAGGTGATCTCCAATATTTTATCCAAACCCAGCAGTGGCTGGGTGAGTGTTATCCCTGTCAGGCTGTCAATCCACATGGAGTAAACACCAAAATCAAAGCAAAGCAGGACACCAAGTTTGTATCAGGACACGTCCCAGTGCTGCTGTCCCCTGGCACGTACCTCTGACCAGGAGCTGGCTGTGCTGCTCCAGCGTGTCCGTGCTGTTGTGCTGGTTCTGGGCTCGGCACCTGTAGAGGCCACTCTGCTCCCTCGTGACGTTGGGAATGAGCAGGGTCAAAGAGATGGAATATTTGTCCATTTTCCTGACCACAGAGTGGCTGGGAGCTGGCTCTGAGGAGGGGTAGTACCAGGCCAGGTGGGTGTAGATGTACTTGGAGGCCCGGCAGGTCAGCTGGACGTCATTCCCCACGATGGCCGTGACTTGGGAGGCTGTCTGCAACCCAGAGGGCACATCTAGGAGGAAGGGAAAACGTGCTTAGAATTAAATCCCAGCTGAGAAGATCTTTGGCTGCCTGGCTGCTACTTGGGGGTCAGATTTCCAGCCAGGCTTAATGAGGCACATGTTTGCATGTGGAAACAGGCACTGGAGCTGGGAATTAGGGAAATGAGGGTTCCTCTCACTGCCCAGTGCTGACCTGGGCTGGTCCAGCCCTCAGCATTCTAAATCATCCCATCTCCAAGTAATGAATTGAAAGCTTATAAATAGAAGGAGCTAATGGACTGAGAGAGTTTAATCAGGAGCTGTTTCTATCCAGGTAGATAAATGTGTTTGGGAGCTCTTCCCTCTCTATCTGCAATCAGGGCTGGGAAGCATTAATTGCAGAGGAATAAAGAATCCGTTCCCATCCCTCAGGAGCAACATCTTCTTCCCCACTCAGAGAAAGAAAAAAAAGCAGTCTCCTCAACTCTCTCTTATTCCAACTATGCCAATATTTATTTTCATCACATGTGAATGGTGCATATTTACTTGATCACTGATGGATTAACTGATCTAATGATGTCTCAGTCCTTGAGGCCCTTAAGTTTAGCAGAGAAATACTCTGAGTCATGACTCCGACCTAGCCACAAAAGGGTGAGCTGTTTCTTGCTATATTTTTAGTAACTTTTCACTCCAGAAAAGAAAAAAAATCAGTTTTCCTCAAGTGGTGAACTGAATCCATTTGAGAGCAAGAAAAACTGAGTGGAAGGCCAGAGCCTGCCCTGCAGACACACCCTGCAGTAGCTGCCAGAGACCTGCAAGTAAATTGGGGCTGGGAGATCCTCTATTCCCTTTTGATTCTGTTAATTTTAGGGATCTATCCACCTGAATGAAAGCTCATGGATAACCACAGTGACCTGGAATTATTCTGCTGTCTGTTAGGTCAGGACTTTTAAGCAGCTGAGAGTTCTGAGGAATCTCTTCTCAGTGTTATCAGGGATGGGACACCTTGGGAGGGCTCACTCTGGGTCACCTTCTGAGCAGGACCAGATTTGCCCTAAAGCTGAGAGATTATTCAGAGCCAAGATGCTGGTGAGATGCTTTCTCCAGCCAGGCTGAGCTGGGTGGGACTTTGAGAGGGACAGAAACTGAAGCAGAACAAGTGTGCACTGCACCTGCCATCTGCAATTCCACCTGGAATTTGGCCAGGGGCTCCCACTGCAAAAGGTTCTGCAGAAGCTGCAGTTGAGCACAAATAGTGAGGCTGCTGAAATAACCAATCTGCCTTATAATAAACCATATATTCTGTAAAATACAGAGGCCTGGGGGAGCTTTCAGATGTGATTAAAAGTATCCCTTCTTCACGAGTCGTCTGGAGTAGAACCCATGAGCTTTTGCTTCATGGTTTTTAAAGACTGGCACCAGAAATCCTTCACAAAAGATCCAAAAAGAGGAGAGACCCCCTCAGGCCACAGCTGTAAAAACTGTTATTTTTGACTTCTTTCCTTGCCCTGGAACTGCAGTTTGCTCTCTGCAGGGTGCTGTTGGGCTCAGTTGCTCTCCCTTGGTGCCAGCTGTGTGCCCAGGCTGCCTTGGTAACACATCCACTCCTCACTCCTCGTGTCCTGTGCTTCCAACATGTCCAGCTGCTGCTTAGCAACACGGGGGGAAAGTCTGAGGCCACCAAAGCCTCTCCAAACCGGAAAATTGAGAGCCAGTGAAAAAAATGGGGTGTGGCACGAGCAGCATTTCAGCATCTCCTGAACCTCTCCAACCAAAACGTGGAACAAGTGCTGCATCCCTTGGGATAAGACTGCCTTGGGAATGGCACAGCTTGGGCTGGAGCATTTGGGTGCAAATTCCCAGTGAATGGGATGTGTCCATTCCCAAGCCCTGAGTTTGGAAGGATGCTCCATAGTTTTGCTTTGCTGCTGGACTTGAAAGTTTTTTTTCTACCAACTTAACATTCTGGGAGCAGAGGCCTGGCTTGTTTTTCTTATCATTCCTTCTCCTGACATTTTTTATTTAGCATTTTGAATATTTTTAGCCGGAACCTGTGCTGTTCTCTCCCATCTTGTTTGCCTTTCAAGCAGCTCTTTCAGCTCCAATAGAATATTCATTGATTTTCATTGCAGTGGATGGAAAAAGAGAGGGGAAAAAAAAAAAGTTGCTCTGCTCTCTCTTTCTGTGCTCTCCTCTCTCTTTTCTCCTCCTACCTGGATTATCAGGGGAGTGAGTGCAGCTTGGAGAGCACATTATAAATCAGTTCATCTCTCAGACAGCTTTGCTTACATAATCCTGAACCTGAGCACTGATTAACTCCCTCCCTCTGAACAGATACCATGTTTTAGAAGGCTCCTAATAAGTTGGCTAAAAGAATGCACCACGGAGGCCTTGTCCCTTTTATCAGCAGTCACCAAACATTTGTCTTCGGGATTGTGTTACAGCGTAGTAGCTGCGAATTTCCCTCTTCACCCTCCACCGTGAGGGATTCCGTGGCAAAAGAGGGAAAGGAGCCATGGGGGGAGCTAAAAAGGCAGCATAAGTCAAAGGCAAGTCTGGCTCCATTTGTATTTACAAGGAATTAATTGTTTTTCATTTCCTGTGCTTTGCACAATAATCTGTGTAATTCAAAACTTCTGCTCTTGCCCAAATTCCAGCCCTGGGCCTGGCAGGGGGGGTTGCCATCAGGAGCAGGGATGTAGGGAAGGGTGAGCCCCGCTGTGTGAAACAGTGCTCCTTGTCAGGAATGCTGTCAACACGTCGGGAATGAGCAGTTTGGAGTGGCACAAAATCCTAGAACAGCCCAGCTCATCCATTGTTCTGCTATCTGAGAGCAGATTTTTATCTCCTGCTGGAAATGCAATATTTTCTTTCGGGTAGAAATCTTTAACTCCATTTTTCTCAGCTGTTTTGGCAATCAGATAAACCCTTGAAAAAAGGGCTTTGGTTATTATTTGTTATTCTTATCATAATTCATTTATATTCCCAGAACATTCAGGGTTTTCAGATGGGTGTGATCCCACTTTGCTGAATGTAGTGCAGTCAGACAAAGGCTGGGGTTTGATTTACTCTGGAGCTGCAGCTCTGTAAGCTGCCCTTTCCAAGGTGCAGAGCAGAGATTAGAAGGGAAATCACACTTGTCCATGGCAGAGAATCCCTGCAGGAGACACCAGGGCAGCTTTTCACTGCACTGGGGAGTTTGCAGCCTGCCTGGAATGTCCTTTGGAGCTGGAGGTGGACAATGACATTTGTGAGCATCTGCTGGCTCACCCAGGGCTGAAGTGGGAGCTCTAGAGTCAGGGCAGTGGTGGGAAAGGCAGGCAGGGCCAGGTCTTGATTGGACTGACCCAAAACAAAAATCCTGGAATGTCCTTTGGAGCTGGAGGTGGACAATGACATTTGTGAGCATCTGCTGGCTCACCCAGGGCTGAAGTGGGAGCTCTAGAGTCAGGGCAGTGGTGGGAAAGGCAGGCAGGGCCAGGTCTTGATTGGACTGACCCAAAACAAAAATCCTGGAGTAAGAGTTAGGGCAGGGCACGATGGAGAACAAATCCCTTTAGGAGAGACTCCAGAGGGCTGCAGAGGGACGGTGACAGTCAGGACATCTGCAGGAGGGGCTGTCACTGCACCAGGAGATTTCTCATCACACTGGACCCCTTATAAGGTTTGGATTCTGAGTGATCTCCAAACCCTGCTGACCCTTCATGAAATGAACTCTGCTGGCAGAGAAATGATTTGAAAATAGAGCCCAGTGCTATTTCTGGTGTCCGTGGGAGTTTTTGTGGGGGCTCTGCAGTGGAAGAACAAAATGGTTGCTGACAATTATTCCACAGGGATAAATTAATTTTTCTGAAATGAAGGTGGTGGTGATGAAAACCTCAGACTGAAGTGAGCACGCCCCCAGAGAGCAGCCTGGACAACACCTGGGGAAGTGTCCCTGGAACACTCTGCCGTGTCCTGGGGAAACATCTCAACCCTGCCCCAGAGGAACAGGGGTTTGAGGGAGTTCAGCCTCTGTGCCACCTTCAGGTTTCTTACCAGGGCGAAGTGAGTTAAGCCCAGTTCAGCCAAAAGGTTTGGCAGCAGCTCAGGGAGCACCAGCTCGTTTGTTGGTAGGAGGTAATGGGAGAGCAGGTCTTTGAAATCAACACATTGCTGAATTAATTGTGGGGTGCCACAGCTTGCAGCTGCTTTGCAGAGAGCTGTGAGGTGCCACAAACATTTCCCAGGTGTCCCAAAGTGCCACGTGTTGCTCTCAGGCCCTACCCCAGCCTTTAGGTTCAACCTGCACAGATTTAACCACCTCACCTTAATCAGAAAGTGACTGGGTTAGAGCCTTGTGCTGTGGGACTTCCTCTGCCCAGAACCCCACAGGGTGTCCCTGAACGTCCCCCAGCACTGAGACAGCAGAAAACTCCTGGCGAGAGTAACCTGGAGCCTGCTCCAGCTGTTCCAGCTGTGAGGACAACCTGCAGAACTCTCCCCACAGCCTGGCCCTGCTGGAGCAACACCCAGAGAGGACCCTCCCGTGGAGGAAGCCAGGCTCAGGTCACTGCTGCTGTTCCAGTGCTGCAGCGTGACCCACTTTAGCAGCAGGACAGCCACATTTAGAAAGTTTTCATTCCTCTCTAATCCATAAACACCACTATTTTTAAATACAGCACTTCCAAAAGCCAGTCATGCTCGGTCAGCATCTGCCTCTTCCCCAGAACAGCACAGACTCCCAGTTTTCCCTTCACAGGCTGGAATTAATCTGTCTTGCCAAGCCCTGTGCACCTCCTGGTCTGCTTTGGTGGAAACATTCCCACCAGAACCACTGTCAGTAATTTCACCCCGTGATTCATTTCCTTCATAATTGAAACTGCATGATTAAAACACTTGTGTCTCAAAACATTGCTAGACGGATCTTAAAATAAAAAATTTGAAATATTAGCTCACTGTGGGTGGGAAAAAACCCCTACATAACTTTATTATTAAAATAAACCAGAGTTGTGCAAGGTGCAGGGGATGATCCAACCCTTTGGATCTGACCTTATCCTCGTGGCTCATTGAGTTGCTGCAGCTTTGGGTGGAGTCACCAAGTGAGGCAGTTCTGTGAAGAGCTTGGATAACCCACCCAGACACAACAGCTGGCAGAATTTACCAGCAGGACACTCAACACTTGGAAGGGGTGAGGTGTAAAATTCATAGCTGGTCTTCAGCCTGCCTTGGACATGTTGAGGACCTCTTAAATCCAAAAATGCACCTTGAAGGGCATTTTCCTGAGTAAATAAGAGTTAGAGCTTTGGGAGATACCTTTTGGAGGCTGAAGCCCTCTCCTGTCCCCGCTGGGGCAGCACAAAGGAGCTCTAATGGAGGTGAAACCTTTCCCTGTATGGCACCAGCTTTGTTATTGTTGGATTTTTCCTGCTGGCACTGGCGTGTAGCACCAGTGGGAGCAGCGTTTGGTGAGCCCTGTTTTGGGCAGCAGGATTTGAAAGGTGCTGGATTCCTTTGGAGCAACGAGCCAGGAAGGAAGAGAGGCACAGGAGTGCAGGTCCCTGCCACCAGCGAGTTCTGCCCTCCCAACTTGCTTCACGGGCAAGGAACCAAGCAGTGAGAATCAGACATTTACTTTCCAGGACACTTGTGCACTCTTTGTTCTAAAAATCGATATTTTGATGCAAATCCTGCCAGCCAACATCCACTCATCCAGAAAGTGAGCACAGAAATGTTTCAGTTTGTTCTGGGTGAGCACTTGAACGAGGCTGTCCCTGGACTCTCCTCTCTCTTTGAACTGCCATCTCTCCTGAAAGCATTATGTGGACCTTGATCTCACTCCTAAAGAATTCCTGTGTTGAAAGGTTAAGCAGATATTTGTTTGGATTTGTGTTCTTTGGAGAACCTCCTCCCTGCACCAAGGGCACAGCAAAGGCTCCAGTGTCACCCTGCTATCAGCCCTGGACAGGGCCGGATCCTGGCCTTGCTCACCTTTGCTGTGGCTGCTGATTTCCATGGAGACCAACCTTTCTCCTGGCTCAGGGAGAGGCTCCAGCCCTCTGGAACACCACAAAGGCCTCAGCTTTGCCAGAGGTTTCCTGAGGACAGCGCTCAAATGTCACCAGTGTTGCTTTAAGACACAGAGGGAGGGACTCGGGGCTGCAGCTGCAGCTGGATAGGGCAAAGGGACATCGGGCCCGATGCTGGACATGTCCAGCTGAGCTGGATCCTGCCTTGTGTGGGGTGAGGAGCCCGGGATTGCTGGATTGGGAGCGCTCCAAAACACAACACACAGCGGCGGCCGGGAGTCCGAACCAGCACTCACCAGCCACGCCAAGCTTCCAGGGAAATCAGAGCAGCAGCATCTGCCTTGGGGAGGTGTTTCTGCTGCTTACCTGACACGTAGAACTCGATGCTCCGCTCCTCCTCGCCCACCTTGTTGGAAGCCACGCAGTGGTAGATCCCCGAGGCACTGCTGTTCTCCGTGGTGAGGGTGCTCACGATCTGCCGAGAAACAGAAACCAAGGAATGGCTCTGAGGGTGGGGCAGCCTGGCAGGGTGTGTGTGAGGGTAGGAAAGCTGTTCAGAAAGTTGTTTCTAGTTAATAATGGGTGAAAGGCCCGGACAAGTGCTCCTGCTTGGTTTTTGTCTCACATCATCTCAGCCCAGCTAATTCTCCTCCCTCCTCATTCCTAAACCTTCCCCTTCCTTTTTTTCCCCGTCTCACCCACGAAAAGCAAAGTCCTCCTTCGAGACACTGCCGAGGTCTTTGTGCGACAACATCAGCAAAAGCTGAATGAAGGAGCTGGAGGATTTATCAGAATGCAGCCCCACATCCATCTGTTCTCCCTCCTGCTTTTCAGCTCTGGGTTATGTGGGGAATATCCACATTTGCACGGGAAGCAGGTAATTCCTGTGGATGGGGTACAAAGACTGCGGGGTTTTGCTTTTCTCCTCAGAGAAGGGAGGGAAGGATGTGGCCCCTTTGGGCTTGGGAGCCTCTTTATTCCAAGGCCCTTCCTTGGAGCCGTACAGGACTCGCTCAGTGAGGAAGGAAGCTCTGGAGAAGCTGCCAGGGCAGCACCACTTGGCAAACACAGAAAGGGAGGATCACGGAGAAGGAAGGAGCACTTATCTCAAGCTTCACCACATGGGAAAAGGAGGTGGTTCTGTGACTCCTGGGGCTGAACTCAAACATGTCCTCGAGAACCTGTGCTCCTTAAATCTCCCAAGCCCAGGCTGGTGAGGCCCAGCCATGTCCCTGTCACGCTGCAGCCTCTCAGGCTCACACAGGAATATCCACAGGCCATGGCTTTAATTATTCCTTGTATTCCTTTGGAGTTAGCAGGAAAGCAGGGCCTGACCCACCAAGACAGAGATGTTCTTGCAGGATTCCTCTGCTTCCCCTGCAGCCATTCACCTGAGGAGCTCTGAGCCCTCACATTTGGAACAAATATCACTTTCTTTGCCATCCTCTCTAAGGCCTTTGAGAATCAAAACTTATAACACCCTCTGGCCCTTTGTCCTTATCTCCAGAGAGCTCTTTGAAGTGCACAGAAGCATCTCTGGGCTTTCTTTTTAATATCCTAAACTAAACTCGCACAAGACATTCCTTTGCCCCTCCTAAAGCTGCCCCATGAGTGTGTCTATAGCTGTGTGGGATGTATTCTCTGAGTTATTTAAGATTTGCTGTGATCTGGCACTTGAAATCCCACAGGGAAATGAGTTCCAAAGGTTTTGATCCCACGTGCATTTGACATTCTGATGGTGAGCATTTGCAGCAGAATAAGGGCTGGGTGGAAAAGCCTCTTCTTTTCATGGGCACCGACCACAGGAATGGGGAACCCCCAAATTTAGGGGTGAAACAGGAGAGCAGCACACCCAGCTCCCTCTGGTGCCCACCCCAGAAAGAGCCGTGCAGTCCTGGGTGATGTATGATGTGAAAACAGCTCTGCCTTGGCCATAAAATCAGCCTGGCTATAAAAGCAGCCTGCTCCTCCTCCTGGTGCTGTCCTGGAGCAGTGGCCCAGTGCCACGGGCTGTGAAGGAGCACATGCTCAGAGCCCTGAGCAGCAGCCACTGCCTTTGGAATTCCTGCTGAATCAGGACCAACGTCTTTCTCCTCACGACTGCTGGATCTGAGCATCTCATGCTTGGGAATAGCAAGAGCCAATGTAAATGGACGTGCTGAGGACACAGGGGGATACATTTGGACAGCTCTTTAACAGCAATTAGTCTTCCTAAGTGACAGCTCTAGCTGGGAAGTGGAGGATAACGCTGTAGAGCCAGTCAGAATCATAAAATATCCATTTTGGGACATGTCCAAAGTGTTCGGGGTGACACTGTGGCTCTTCTAAACACTGATGCAATGCCTCAAGCTGCTTGGTGGCCCAGAGGTAAACGCTCATGAGCACACACACACAGACAGATGCTGACATCTCCAGCTCCATAACTCAGGGGAAGTCTGGCAGGGCAGTGGGAAAACAATAAAAAAAAAGAGCAAATAGCTATCCTGAGACCTCATCGGGGCTGATCTCAGTCCTGTCTAGATATGAAGGTGACAAAGATGGTAAATGATGGTGGGAAACAATCTGGGGACAGATTCTTGGGGGAAAAAAACTACTGAGGGCTAGAGAGAAAGTAATTTTCTTGTTTGGGTGCTCCAGTCATTGTTGTGCACTTGGAGATCAGCTCGTTGCACACCTGAGCACCAGAGATAAGGCACTTTGCTGGCTTGGCCCAGAGCTGGCACCTCCCAGAGCCCTCCAAACTGTGACTTTTAAACCAGCAGCATCCAGCAGAGATCTGCATGTGATCCCAGAGCTGGCAATTCAGGATTTTGAGTGATTTTCTCGTAAGATGAATCCCTTGGAATCGTTATGGATCATCCTTTCACTCCAGCAGTGTGCTCCTGGGTAAATCCCTGAGCCTGGCAGCCCAGCTATCTTTCCAACATCTGAAATAAAGTTCTCAGTGGTCAAACAAACCTAATCCTGGTTGGTTTGGTAGCTGAAATTTGAAATTTGTGAGTATTTGGTCACGGTGGCAGGTCAGGATAAGGATTTTGTTTTCCTAAATGCCACCTCTAATGAAAAAATGGTTTGAACTTGAGCACCCAAACTCAGGGATCTTTTCCCATTGTTAACAGTGCAAACTGTTGCACTCTGCAGGGGCACAGCCCCTGAATTTGGGGACCTTTAGTAGACAGTGGAAAAATTCTGAGGGGATAATCCGTGTATGTGCTTAGTCCGTGCACCTGGAGAAGTATTTTCCACTCCCTGGAATCAGAGCCAGGGTAAGAAAGCTTGAGACATATTGGAAAGAGTGCAGAGGGGCCACGGAGCTGCTCCCAGGGCTGGAGCTCCTCTGGAGCCAGGCTGGGAGAGCTGGGGGTGCTCACCTGGAGAGGAGAAGGCTCCAGGGAGAGCTCAGAGCCCCCTGCAGGGCCTCAAGGGGCTCCAGGAGAGCTGGAGAGGGACTGGGGACAAGGGATGGAGGGACAGGACCCAGGGAATGGCTTCCCACTGCCAGAGGGCAGGGCTGGATGGGATATTGGGAAGGAATTGTTCCCTGGGAGGGTGGTGAGGCCCTGGCACAGGGTGCCCAGAGCAGCTGTGGCTGCCCCTGGATCCCTGGCAGTGCCCAAGGCCAGGCTGGACATTGGGGCTTGGAGCACCCTGGGACAGTGGGAGTCCTCCCTGCCATGGCAGGGGTGGGACTGGATGGGCTTTAAGTCCCTCACACCCCAAACCCCTCTGGGATTCCATGACCAAGGCAGGGCTCACCCCACAGCTGCTTCTCTTTCCTTCTACCCAGAAAACCCAGAGCACAGCACCCCCTGCTCAGCTGGATAATGATGCTGATGTGAAACCTGCAACTGCCTTAAAACTTCGTGTCTGTGCACTGAAAATGCCATTAATGAGCTATTTACAGCCTGGAAATGTGCAGCTTCCAGTTCCCCTGGCACGTCCCCAGCTGCCAACGTGCTGCAGCCACAGGTGGCTGTCCCACCCTCAGCTCCTGTGCAGGCAGCACTGGGCCCAGGCTAATTAATAACAAATTATTGGCATGTAGTGTCTAGACATCCTCCTGGTGGGAGCTGGATGGGATCCTGGCAGTTCACTGCATACCAAACACCACACATCCCAGTCTGGATTGCTGGGGTTGGGTTTGGAATTAAGGGCTCCATTTCCAATTACTTAACCCAAAGGCCACCCAATACTGCGAGCCCAAGGAAGGGATTATTAGCTAATAAATAATTACTAGGAAAGAATAAACTAAGTTTAAAACTCAATAAGCGAAGGAATAAAATGACTGATCTCTGAAGAACAGCTCTGACAAGTAAATAGAGCTTGCTGCTGGGAAAACTCCTAATGGGATAGTTCAGTAAAGTCCATATGTAATGTTCCCGAACTGATAAAAATAAGTTATTTTAGAAGCAGCCAAATAACATTCCCCAGCCGTGCACCATGAGTGTTTTAAGACATCTTGTAGTAAGGACAGAGCAACGAGACCTTTTTTTAAGCTGGAGCCAGCATGAATTAATATCTCCTGTTACTCCTTGCTTTCTCTTTCCTTTGTCTAATCCCTCCCTCCGAGAGCTTTGGTTAACAATTCTTCCTCTTTCACTTCGTTAGCTGCCCGTGGGCGAGGATGAGGAGGGGAAAACGTGGGTGGAAAACTTCTCAGCTGTCTGACTCTGGCAGAGCTGGGCTGGAGGTGGCTACAGGGAGATGGAATTATAGGAACTCGACTTCACCAGGGACCCTGCACAGAAAGCGTTCGACTCACTCCTAATCCATCCACTTGAGTGGCACACAGTGACGCTTGTTTGCATAGCCTGACAGTCCTGATCCAGGATCTGAGTTCATCCACTCCAAACATGCTAAAGGATGGACTGAGGAGGAGTGATAAGAGAAGTCTGAGAGCTGGCTGAGAACTTCCAGCTTTGCTCTCATCTCTGGCAGGGGGTGTTTCTCTCCCTGGGACAGGGGAGCAGCCGGTGTCTTCTCAGAGTGGGCAGAGCTGGTGGCAGCACTGTGTGGTCAGGAAAGCTGCTGGACTGGGCTGGGAACCGGGCAGGCTGGAGGTCTGAGGTGCCTCTGGAGGAAGTGTGGTGTGGATGGACTGATCACCTCCAGCCCCGGAGCAGGTGGGTAAATCCTGGCCAGTCCTGAGCAATTCCCACCCCCTGCTCCTTCCTCAGCGACTGCGGCTATGGAATTCGGGAGTCAGGGAAGACCAAGGGCCGGTTCTGACGTCCCTGCTGCTGGCCAGGCTCTCACCAGACCCACCAAGGACAGTGCCATGTGCTCCTGTGCCTGGGCAGTGCCTGAAACACCTGGGCTGGTGTCCCAGGGAGCGGCTGCTGTGTCCCAGCCCGTCCCTGTGCCCCCTCCCTGGCACAGCCTGGCCTGACAGGGCTGGAGGAGCTCCCTGAAGTGACAGATTTGAGCAGCCCAGCTGAGCTGCTCACACACTTTTCACCACACACACCCCACTGCTCTAATGTAGTCTTTTTGTTCCTTCAGGAAGGCTAAATTTGGCATTTTTGGGTCAGTTTCTTGAGTGGTTGTGAATTTCACCAGCAGAAATGCCCATGTGGCCCGGCCACTCTCATATAGACATGAAAGGGAGAAAAGAGATGAAAAGAACCCCCCAGTGAGGACTGAATTATGCATGAGTCTTGCTATTCTCTTCTGCTGGTCCCAAGCTCAGGCCAGTTTGTTATTTTGCTAACAGGAAAGAAAATAAAATAGCAACCTAGCTCCTTGTGGCTTGAAAAGTCAGGCAATTCCTGCAGTCACGGGTGCTACACCTGGTGTAAAAAGCAGATTCAGAGGAACCATGCAGTGCTTTAAATCCCAAAGTGAGAAGTTCAACATGGACTCAAAACCCCAGGGAAAATGAAACTATCACAGAGCAACTGCCTCAATCCCTGTTTGACCAAAACTTCACTGAAGCCCATCATTACCTCAACCATAACCTCGTGCTTTTCCTTAGGAATCAGGCTTAGGAAGGCAGGAGGAGGTGAAATTCACTTCTCTATCTGTGGAATACTCATGGAATACTCACCATGAGGATGATGACAAGAGAGCTGGATTTTACATGGCACTTCTGCCAGGAGATGTCTGAAGAGCTTCATGTGATCAAAGAGCACCAGTGGTTTGCTGGAAAAACCCAGTGCTCGCTGCCCTGCCAGCTGGCTTTGGGCTGCTTTCCAGATCTGCTGATTCCAGGGGAGTTATTCCCATCTTTTTAGCAGCTCTAAACGGTTAATGCAAGTTCTCACATGTGGCTGGACCAGCTTTTATTGCTGCAGCTCCCAAGGGTGAACTCCTGGGTGCTGACAAATCCTAGAGCCCAGGTGAATTCCACCTTCTGCCCAAGACTCCAGTGCTCATAGGACAGGCTCAAATCCCACGGGAAAATCCCAAACCTCAGCTAATCCCGGGTTCCTAACACAGATCCTGAAAGCTCTGACTCCAACATCTTTATTTTTTCATCTGCTTGGTCAGTGAGGATGAATTATTTGCTGGGATATGGTGGGAATGGATTGGGCTGTTTCCTGTCTATTCCATTCCTGGTGGGAACAACCACTGATAAAACTCAAGGAAAAGTCTGAAGACTTTTTCCTCAGTGTCTTTTTAAAAAAAATTATATTCTATAATATAAAGACTCCAATTAACACAGAGCCTTGGGCTTCAGGAAGGGGGAAGGACAGGAATGGTCTGCAGTGTAAGCAGGGAGACCAAGTGCTGAATGCTGAGATTCCTATAATTTAGTTATCTTCATTTGAATAAATCTTAATCAGGACATAAAAATTAATAGAAAATGCCTCAGACTGTGTTTTCAGACAGGGAGAAAAATAATGAATATCCTATAAATTGTAAAATTATGTAGCTGGTAACTTTAATCATGAAATATGTAAAAGCTGCAGTTAAAGGGTTGTTAAAGGCCTTTAGAACATGTCTAAAAATGAACTCTTGGGGATGCCAGGGGAGTGCAGAAAGAGCAGAGGTGTTTGTGCAGGGCAGAGCAAGGAGCTCCTGGGGAACAAGGAGACTTTTGAGGCCTCCACGGGGTCCTGGTGTGGAGGTTCCCTCGTGGTCCTCACTTCCACAATTCAGCAACCAACAGGTATTTTTTGAGCCATGGCAATTGTGAAACCCTTCACTTTTATACGGGGACTAACAGAACTTGAGGACTGATCTTAAGACACAGACTAAGCTCTGGGACACCAGATCATACATTTAGACAGACTGAATACATATATATATATATAGATATATATCTGGGGACAAACAGTAGCCCTGAGAGTCTCAAAGCTCTTGTCAGCCCATGCAGCAACCAGAAAGTCTTAAAAAAGAAGAAACTTTGAAGGTAAATGTCACCAACCTCCATTTTTATAAATAATCAGCACTTTTTAGAGAGTTGCTTTTACCAATGGTCTACAATTCTTGAAGAATACACTAAAGCCAGAGCTTAAGGGGCACTATGCCATCTAAATAAATCCAATTTATAAATATCTCCCAGTGATGGAAGAACTCAGGAAGGAGAGGCGAATGCTGATCTTCTCCTTCCCAGCCCAAGCTCCATGTTTTCAGAGCTCTGGTTTGGATTATGTTTAGAACTGGAAAGTCTCCCTGAGAAAGAGCAGATGGCTGAGGCACTGATCCTGCCAGATGCTGATTTAGTCTGGACCCAGTCCAGAAGAGCACTTTAGCTTTGTGCTTAACTTTAAGCACAGCAGTAACTCCAGAATTACCCTTTGCTCCCAGGTGAGCCAGGATCCCGCCAGCAGCGCCCAGCACCTCGCAGGATCACACACTGAACCATGGGGAGCATCCACCTCCGAACCTGGGGCTGCAAACCCGCTCCTGGAGCCTGCAAGGCCAACAGGTAATCCCAGGCAGAGCCCAGCAGAGCCAGGAGGCCCTGAATCCACAGCAGATTCCCAGCTTGGACGTGTGGAAATCAGCCAGTACCACCACAGGCACCTGGGGGACACTGGATGGGTAATTCCTGGTGGGATCTCTGCAGCTCACGCAGGCAGGGTGATCCCAGTGCTGCTGGAAGGGGGAGCAGGCAGGGAAGTGTAGGAGGAAGGTTTTCCCTCCTTCCTTGTCCCAGTGAAGTGGTTTCAGCCCAGGACCTGCGCGCTCTGGAAATCAGAGCAGGTACCTGTGGCCCTGCAGGGCTGCACAGCACACACGGGGTCAGCTCCTGCTGCTGGGAGTAGGGAAAACAGGGCAGGACAAAGGGGGGCAGGACAAAGGGGGGCAGCACAAAGAGCTCTCCGAGTGTTTAATGAGCCCGGAGTCCTTATCAGCGTTCATATCACAGCACCCCTCACACTGAACCACTCTCACACTTTCTCAAGACTGAGGGAGACACGGAGGGTTTTGACCCCAAAAGTCTTGGGAGAGTTTTAAACAGGGCGTGTGACATCATTCCCAAACAAACAGCAGAGATCTGAGATGATCCCAGCGCTGGGGAATTCCAAGCATGCAAAGAACCCTCAGCAGCTTGGGAACCACGAATGAGCTGGGGGTGAGCATCCCCTGACATCATCCCCATCATCCCACACGTACCTTGGGTTTATCCCCCAGCCCCATGAGGGTGTTCTCAATGCTCCTGATCTTGTTTCCTGTGACCGTGTTCTCTCGAACCACAACTTTTGGTCCCTCAGGATTGCACCTGGAGGTAGAAAAGCAGAGATGGTGTTCAAGGTAGGCAGGGAGGTGTGTTGGAGTGAGACAATGTCAGTCTTAGATGACAGTCTTAGGTCTTAAATAACTCCCAAAAGCTGTTGCTGCTGGAGTCTGTTACTTCTTTGTGAAATTCCTCCATTCCTTCTTTGCAAAGTTTCAAAATTATTTACAAAGCACCTTGACAGAGGCAAACAAAAGCGGTACCTGGCCAGCAATGAGCCCCCCAAACTTTCCAAAGATTGACAATGGAAAATACTGGACAGCTAATTCAGTCATGTGAGTTTAATCTGGCTATTATAAGTTGTATTTCCAAATTCAAAATGCCAGTCACTCCAAACTGCGGGGAGGGGGATGTTGCTGAGTGTCTGTCTGTGCTCAGCTTCCAACAGGAAGTGTGGGCTGAGGGAACAGAATGGATAAATACTGGGATAGAACAGCAGAAGGCCCCTTTGATGCTGCACATTCCACAAAAGAGTTATCAATCTTCATTTTGGAATACAGGCAAGGAGCGGGGTGTGAAACACGTCATGTGGGAAGGTCCATCTGCACCAAAAGCTTTCCTGTCATCCTGAACTTGGAAAAACTAAGCAGAGACACAGCTCTTCTCATTCCTAGAAATGCAAATTTCTAGGAGCCCACCACGGGGTTTCAGCAGGTAAAATGAATATGGACTTTTATAGGTGCTGACCAAGGGCTGATGCTGCAGAAAATCCGCCCATAAATCAGCTGTGCCTTTGCCAAAGCCACACAAAGCACAGGGGCAACACCCTGGGTCAGGGGAGGCTTCACAGCTCGCAGAGGGGCCTAATTAGAAGATGTCTTGAGGGACTTCCTGCAAGGCACAATCCTGCCCTGAGGACGAAGGGGAAAAGCTCAGAGGAAGCAAATCACATCCCAGCTCTGAGGAACAATGCTGGTGCTCAGGGATTCAAAGGGCACTGCTGAGGCAGAGTCGGGGGAGAGAAAGAGAGAGAGAGGAAGTCAGACAACAGAAGGAAACGGGGGCTGTGTCATTTCCCACAGGAATCCTCCTCCAGCTTCTGCTGCAGAAAGATAAGGCTGCCCCTGGGGCCAGCAGAGGTAGAGCAACGCTGCGATTGTATTTAAACTGATAAGATCTGAGAGCCAGAGAGCTGCAGCGAGGGTTATGTGAGGTCCTCTGCCACCAGGTCACTGGTTTGGATCTGGTTTAATTCGGCACTCATGGCCAATTCTCTCCCCCTAGGCACAAAGGTCTGGAAAAGTTTTCGGGTCACCTCTGTGGCTTTCCCAGAGGATGCAGAACCTGTTTCCATGCGGGGTTTCCAGGTGGTGTTTGCACTCTGCTCTTGTGGAACCCCTCCCAAGCAGAGCCCCTGTGCCTCCTGCTGCCCTGCAATCCAACAAAGCCAACAAACCCCTGAGTTTGTTCCCACAGGAGCAGAGTAACTGCGGGATACCTCCCTGGGCAGGCATACAAGGTCACTCCCAACATCCCCGTGCTGCACCAGAGAACCTGGGAAAGGACTTCTCCCTGATTTTCCCCTTCTCGTGGTTTGCCATTCACAGCAATAAATGAGTGAGAAAACAAGGAACTATCCAGCAATTTCCCCTCTTGCTTTCTAGACCTGTCTTAATTTCTTTTATGGATGGAAAACCTGATTTCATCCCTCTCACTGCAGGGGGGAGCTGACATGGTCAGAACTGTCAGGACCTGGCTCCTGCACGTGCCCAGGGGCTACCACAGAAGCGACTGGGCATCAGCCAAGGCCTCTCTGTGCAGACCCCTCTGCTCAGGGAACTCCAGGAGCAAAGGGAATGTCTCCTCTAGGCAAATCTCCAAAGGCATCCTGGCTGTTCCCTGGCCTCCTTCCTCTCTGGCAGCTCTGACCCAGTGACTCTGCTGCGTGTTCACACCTCGGCCTCCGGCACAGAAGGGTCCCCAGTAAGACACAATTCCCCTCTTCCAGCTTCAGGGACATGGAGGCTGCCACAGGAGCCTGAGCCCAGCGTGCACCAGTGAAGACAGCCCTTGGGAAGTGCCACGAATCCCACATGGATTTAAGGAATCCAAGCCTTCAGCAGGTTGGTCTGGCAAAGCTTGCAGGGCAAAAGGTTTGTTAGCTCTGGCCACAAATCCTGCTGGTTTCCTTTGTCAAAGCACTCACAGCATTCAACAGGGCTAAGGAAAGGTCTGGGAAAGGCACAGGGGCATTGCTGGTCAAGGTAAAGGAAAATCCAGTGATCTTTAGTCACCTTAAACTTATTTAACACAGGTCAGGTAATACACAAGGTGCACAGCCACCAGCCGGGCTCAGAACCCTGGAGATCCTCACTCTGTGGCTTTAGCTCAGATAAATAGGATGGAGTGGAGAGAAAACCTGCCTGGAAACCACCCAACAATTGAGGAACATGTTCAGCCACAGGGATGGCACTTACAGGGTGTCTGTGAGGTTGCAGGGCTGCCACTTCCACTCGATCCTCGGCTCGGGATTCCCGCTTGCCGTGCACTGGATTTTGTGTTTGCTTCTCAATTCCACCCGCACAATCTTATCAAAATCTGTTTCCTTTTCATAGATCTTGGGTCTCTCTAAAGAAAAATGCAAATGAGCAAATTTACATCCACGATCGTGTTTCTATAAAAGGTTTTGAAACATTTTGCTGGGAGAAGTGATGATCCAGAGAGGCTCCCGGTGTTGTGGGGAAACTCCCAGCAGTTCTGAAAATATTCCTTCACAGAAACAAGGGTGTTGGTCGTGGCATTTCACGAAATACATTGCAGTGCTACCACAATCATCCTAATCCCTTTCAAGCGTTGGTGTGGACCTGCTGGACTCCTGGAAAATTCATGCCATGGAACATCTCTCGGTCAGGGGCTGCAGGATCAGGATCAGTCCATGGACAGTGGGCAAAATGGGATCGGAGTGCTGATGTCACCTCCTGAGAGGAACCTTACCAGGCAGCTGCTGCTCTGAGCACAGCCACCAGGTCCTCAGGGCTTTGGGAAAGAACATATTTTTTCATCTAAAACCTTTCATTTTCTGTGTGTGTGCAACGTGCACTGGATGGAGGGGAGAAGAAAGCGAGGAGGGAGCGGTGTGGGGAGAGAAATGCTGAGAAATTCTCACCAACCACAGGCCCATTAAAAATGTCACGGCATTACTCACGTCTGGAGGGGCTGCAGGATCACACCCTCGTGCTGGAAATCTCTCAGGAGCAAACTTTTTGTGACACTTTCAGGGCTGCTCGTTGCCAGCAGGAAAGAAACGCTTTGTCCTGTCTCCTTCCAGCTCCCACGGGAAGGCACGGAAAGGAGAAATAACGGGAAAAAAGCCCCAAAGTGAACTGAACTTTTCCTAACCTCGGACAGGGTGGGTTTGGGTTTGGGGTGAAAGCACAGGCTCTTCCCTTGTGCAGACAGCTCTGCCCATCCCTGGCCCTATCTCTTTGTCTGCTGCTCATAACAGGAAATCAAACAGATTTATTGGTGGGGTCCCTCCGTGGGACACCCCTGTGCAGCCAAGGGAGGCTGCTCTGCACCGAGGCCTTCTGACAAGCTGGGAAGTGAATGTAGATTAGAGTTCTATTTTTTTGGGTTAACTTATTTTTTCTGCTGTCAGGGAGGCCCCAGATATGTAAATATGAGCTATTGCCCACCTCATCAATCTTGAGCCCTTTCCCTCGTTTTTTTAAATAGTATTTTTTTTGCCTTCCAGCCCTCTTAGGAGAGGACTGACCAGGCTGATCCCGGGTCTTGGTGGGACTCTCACTTGGCATTTCTCATGCTCAGACTCCGAAAGATCTTCTGACCTCATCAGTGCCTGAAAACACATCAGTATTTCCTTCTCCACCCCGTGGAAGCATTGACTGGAGTAGGTTCAGCCATATCCCATCCTGTCATAAAACACTGGCTGTTCAAAGGACCTCCAGTAGGTCCTGATTAACATTTCCCCTGAGGAACCCAAGCTCTGCCCCCTGTTTGGTGTGGCTCTCATTGAGCTGAGCCCTGGGATTCCAAGTGCCTGGAGATTCCTGAGCAACTCACAGGGCAAACTATTGGGACTAGCAGTGAATTTCCTCAGCTGGCACCTCATTTCCCATCAATAAATTATTTCTGATCATAAAATTAATTCTGTAAATTCTCCCCAGAGGGAGAAGCACTTTTTTTTTATTATCTTGGACGTTTTTCTTTTCACTCTCAGATCTGTGTTTGACATGTCTGGACTGACCTCAAAAGTGTGATTTTCACTTGGAGAAAGACTGGAAGTTCAGTGTGAAAGGTTACACAAGTGTTATGTGAAAGGTTACTCAAGGGTTGTTTTTTGGGCTGTAAAACCAAAGCTTTACACACTTGGGCTGGGGCACTGGTGTTTGTGTGTGTGAGAGAGCATGGGCAGACAAGGGTTGATCACAATCTCTTAATATCAGGACATTTTTCTATATTCTTGGTTGACTGTCATTTAAATCATCCTTCTAGAAAAGAAATCATAATTTAACTTGATCCAGTTCTAACAAGAACATACACGAGTGAGGAGTGAATTCTTCACACCACAATTATGGCACTATTAAATATGACTCGAGACCTAAAATGAGCCAAAATGATTCATCAATTGAAATAATCATTATTTATGATCCAGGAATTATTTTCTTTAAGTGTGAGGGGCTGGCTAGAAACGCCTCCCTATCTGTACTTTCACAATACCCAGAGTGGGGTGGTGGCTGCTTGTGGGCACGAATTTGGAGGTTGGAGCAGCTTTTCCAGGTGCCCGTGCCTTCCCCCTGCAGAGGTGGTGCTGGAGGTGGTGGCAGCCTGCAGGTGACCCTGCTCAGCCGTGCAGGATGGGGACAGGGCCCTCCCACACCCCACTGTGCTCCCCTGTCCCTGCAAGGTGCTGGCCCTGGAGCACTGTGGGTTTGTGGGGGGAAGTGGGGTCCTCCTCTGGGGGATATTTCTTGGGATGAAACCTTTCCACCCCTCTGCGCGCTGCCACGGCCATTTCACCCCTGACTGTGCTCCTGAGGGCAGCTGGGGCTTTGCCCTTCCCCTTGCTGGCTCAAATCCTACTTGCAGCACCTCGGTGGCTGATGGAAAGCCAAGAACCGGTTTCTGTGGTGGGACTGGCCCTCTGGATGGGCTCAGGCTGGCTGGTTCCTCGGGGCTGGCACCCACACGGTGTCCCCTGTGGACAGGCTCTCCCGTCAGCCTGCAGAGGGGTTTGGAGCCCAAAGCCTGGCACCACTGAGGGTGTGCCTAGCAGAGTTTTCAGGTGACTCTCCCCATCCCCCTCGGCCAGAGCTTGGCTCTCCCTTTCACTTTGCTCACTGAGCAGCACGGGGGTTATGCACAAGCCCTCATCCCTGCTCGTGTCCCGTGTGGGGAAGGCTGGGGGTACAAACCCCTCTGCAAGCGCTGCCAGAGCGGATCCTTCCACACCCCTCCTTCCTTCTCCATCCCCCTGGGGCTCCCCACCCCTCTCCCCGGGACCTGCCTGCTCCCTCCAGCCTCTGCTCCCTCCAGCCTCTGCTCCCTCCAGCCTCTGCTCCCAGCCCTTGGCCACAGCCCTCCCCAGGCTGAGCTTTCTCAAGCAGAAGCCAAACAAACCTTAAAAGCTTTCTGGTCCCTGGCTGCGTGGGGAAGGCTGGCCGTGCAGACGGCTTAAATGTATCCAAATAAATGGCTTTTCTAGCTCTCTGGCTGGAAGTGTGATCGTATCCCCAGCTCGCCTTGCAGGGGTGCAATTGCTGCTGTGAGAGCTGACCTGAATAACTAAAGACTTGGCTGCTGCTGCACTGGGAAATGCAATCAAAAAGCACTTCTGCTTGCTGTGGGTTTCAAATTGATCAGCATTATGCAAATCTCACCTTCCTCGCTGCTGTTATCTCCAGTTTGTGGCGTTAGGAGCAGATAATCTGTACAAGGATTAGGATGTTCACCCCTCTGCAAGAATCTTGTCTCTCTAAATTCCTTGCAGGTGCCACGAGGGGTTGTACACCTGCCACCCAAAGGAGCATCCAAATACAGAGCACAGCACAGAGAAAGTTCCTCTGCCTTTTTTAGAGAAACTTTGCTTTCCTTTCAGTGACCTCTGACTGAACTGCTGTTTATGCACCTTCCCCACTGCCATTCAAGCTGCTGCAGAAAATCTTTTCACATTAAGCACATCATTGAAATAACATAGAGAGGCCAGTGAAGCATTGCTCTCAACTTTATATACTTTGCTGGACATGGGGCTTCATTACAACCCTTGATGGAGTTGCAACTTGTTTTCTATCTATCTTTTCTGCTTCCCAAAACCCAAAAAATACTTGCACTTGGGAGCCTTCCATCTGATGTTTGCACAGTAATGGGAATACAAGTGAATATTCTGGGAGGTACAGAGGGAACTTCCTAGTGCAGGCTTAGACTGGGAAAGGGCGAAGTTTCCCCCAAAGTGAAAACAAAACCCAAAATGACCAAGCTGGCTGGCTTCACATTTCATTTCTTTCCTTTTCATTAAAAGGAAAGAAAGAAAAAATGGAGTGAAATGACCTGAAAACACAGCTTTTGTTTCAGACTGACCACTGCCTTGTGTTTGACCCTGGCTGATTTTGGCTGGGAGCTTTCCTGGGGCTGCTTGTTGCTGTTTTGTTGTTTTTCCCATAGCCTGCACCCAGAGCTGCTCTCAGGTGGGTGCATGGCCCTGTCCCCACAGTACCTGCGAGGAAACAGCTGCCAGGAGTGGCCAGAACCTCTCTGGGAGTCAACACCAGGGCCAGGAATAGGATTAGGGTCAGGATTATGCCCCTGCCTAATCTCCAGCTGCTCCATTGTGACCTGCTGGAACGGGCTGGGAATGCCAGGGCTGGAGAGAAGCAGGCACTTGGGTCCTGGAGGAACAGATATAGGAAAATCACAGAGAACTTGACCTGCCCCATAGGGAATTTTGGTGTTAAAATGGCAGTGCAGCTTGGTTTGGGTTTTCCTGACCTGTGTCATTTCTGGATGTCTCTCTCCTCCCAGAACATGAAGAAATCTCTTTTCCAGTGCTCTCCCAGACCTGTCATTCACCCCCAGTGCAGCTTTGGGGCAAAAAGGGGTTTCTCTCATCTGTCTTTCCCCATCTGATTTTTTTACAGAGTTCAGAAGCAAATGGGTGATGATGAACTGCTCATTTTAAGCAGAGCAGGCCGTTTTCTAGGATTTTTCTCTCTGTCCTCTTCGTCTGCTTTCCAAAAATCAGCTAATGTACCTGCAGGTTGGCTGAGGGACAGCATGGGAAGCACGTGCTGCCACTTCCCCCCTCACTCTGGGTTTTAGGGGCTGTCAGACAGAGATGGCTGCTGCAAAGCCGAATGCTTCGGGTCCTTCTGGCAAACTGCAGCAGGCCCCCACCTTCCCCTTCCTAAAACTGCTTTGGCAACTTCCAGCAAAATGAAAATAGCTCACCTGACTTTTTCATCAGGGGCTCTCCTGGGAGCTGCAAGTGTGCAGGGCTTGGATGATGTCAGGGAGAGAACTCCTCGGGATTTGTTCATAAATGTGCGGGAAAGGGCCACTGCAGCCTCCTTGTGCTGCTGCAATTTTTCTTTCCTTTCATAAATCCCCCAGACAAAGTTGTTTCTCTCCTGCCTGTGCCTGATAGCTGAGTGTGTCCTGCATCCATGGGCTACAGACATTGCTCCCAGAACCCAGGAGGAAAGCAAAGCCATGGATTTGGGGAGGCACACATTGAAACGGTGGCTGGAAGGGCTTTATTTTGGCATTTCTAGTTTGCTCGGCTGGCCCAGGAGGTGGAAAATTCGATTTTCTACTTTGACTTTTCCTGAGTGGCTCATCCTCCAAGGAGCTGGGCAGGAGCTGGATGTGCTCCACAAAGGAAACCCAGCCCTGGCAGGACCCCGGGCCGTGCAGGCGAGGGAGGGGACAGCGTTTGTGGGGCTCAGCCCTTCAGCCTGAGCATCAGCTGCATTTCACCAAGAACCCAAAGAAAATCTTTCTCACAGAGTTCAGCTCAGGGGTTTCAGTGACCCTTCCACACACAAGGGACTGTGGGATGTCCCCTCTGTCCTGCCCTGGCTGGAGCTGAGATCCCCCACCCTCAGAGCTCTTTTCCTCTGCCCTGGCAGAGCCCTGAGCTGCATTAGACTCGTCCTCAAGGCTCCTTCCCCTCTCCCTGCTCTGGCTCTGGCTCTGGGGGAGGTGATGGGGCTTTGTTCTCATGGATCACCACATATTTCTTGGCTTCTGTGGAGGTCACTGGGGACTCCTTAGATGTCCACTCATCCCTTGCAAGCCAGGGAAGGTCAGACACAGAATTGCCTTTGCCTTTGATTTTTAAGCCAAAATAAGAAGAGCTGGCCTGACTACAGAGTAGGGCAACGTGCATCGTTCAGTGCTGTGGAGCTGCTCCTGCCTGCTAACAAATCGAGGGGTAACCAGTACCAGGAACCCCTTTTATTCCAGTCCTTCCCAGGAGAGGGGGAATCATGGGAGCCTGAGTTTCTGCTGCCCACGGTGGAGGTTATTTCCAGCACTTAATCCTGCTTTTCTTACAGCTACAACACAAGACTGGGAGATCAAGGGCTCCAGGAGGGAATGTAACTTCAGTTGGCTGGAGCAGCTGGAGCCCAAAGCAGTATTTGCTGGAAGAGCCTTGAGGGAGCCACAGGAGAGAAACTTTGGGACAAAGAAGAAAGGCAAAGTGGTGAAGGAGCTTATTCATCCCACTTTTGAATTAACTCGTGCTTCAGTACACTCCTCACTCCCTAGGTGGTGGCCAGAGCACGCTGGCTGCTCCAAAAGGGCTCAGCAGGAACCCTGATGGACGCAGATGACTTGGACAAGGGTGAGGATGAAACACAGTCTGCTTGCCCAGAAATAGATTTGAGGGGGTTGTTGATGTTTTGTTCTGAAACCGCTTTGCACTCCAGCCCGGAATAACTCCTTTCTCCTGCATTTCTCCTTCTTGGCTGGCTCAGATTTTCAGCCACCAGCTGTTTGCTAGGATTGTTCCTTCTCCTTGCTCCCTCCCTTCCAAATTCTTCAGGACATTATTTTCTTGAAGCTTTTCTCAATAAGAATTTAATCAAACAAAACAAAACCGCAGCAACCCGCCGCTTCTTGGACAGTGTTTGATGTGTAAATATGTAAAGAAGGAGTGTTTTGAAAATGCAATCAGCTACCTCCTGGGGACTTGAGTCCTACAAAGAGCCAAGGTGACTCCACACCGAGATATGTGCTCCTGCAAGATTAAATTCCAGCTGCAGTGGGAGCAGGGGTGACCAGAGGCACAGCTAAGCCACTTCTTACAGAGGCATTTTTGGAATAGCAGCACGATTCCCCTCCAGGCCAGGCAGCTCCTGGCTGGCCCTTGCCCTCTCACTTCCCACCCTGCAGCTCTGGAGTTATGTGCCCGTTTTGCTCCCTCTCCACTTGATCCCTCCACAGGTACTCCTCAGTTCTGTGGCCAAACCAAACTTTGGGGGAAATAGCTCCTGATGTTTTACTCATTCCCATGGAGTGGAACTCCCTGTGCCTGCAGTGGGGCAGAACTCTGGGACTGCTCCCAGTTAAACACCCAGGAGGTGACTCCAAGGAAACCTGGAGCTGTGCAGGGCAGGAGAGACACTGCCCACAGGGCTCAGGCAGGGGACTTCTGATCTTGTTCTCATCCTGCTTAAAGGGTTCTCCTCTGCTGCCATTATCAGTGAGTAAAACACTGCCAGAATGAGTACCGTGCACTTTGAGGGCCGAGCCCTGCTGCTGTTTATCCTTTGTTTGTGAAAAACAATTCACAACAATATTAACTTCAAACTTCCTCTCCACCCAGCCCAAATATGCAGCTGATGGCTCTGTCACAGCACGCTGAGTGCCAGCTGAGTACCTGTGGCACATTAATGATGGATTGTTGTGAAGAGACTCTCAGAAGAGGGGGCTGTGTGATTACTGATCATTTCTGCACTGCAGTGTCCCCTTGCAGCAAGAGAAAACATCCAAATGACATTTATCTCCTCACTCCAAGGGCTGGTTATGTAATTTTCCTCTTCTCTTTAGCACTGTGGATCAGAACCCACTCCTTTTCGCAGATGCACCTCTGAAATGTAAGGCTGGCCTCGGATTTGGGGAGCAACGCTGTTATTCGCACAGAAATTGCTCCTCACTCTCGGGGTGTGTGGTCATTACTCAGCAGGAGGTTTAGCAGGTGCTGAACTGCTGCAGGCTCCACCTTTTAGCTGTGATGCAGAACTGATACTCCAACCACTGCGTCCACTTGAAGCCCAAGAGGATTTTTCCATCAACTCCACTAATCCCTGTGCTCAAATCTCAGCTGCAGTAATTGCAGGCTGCCTATGGCTCCAAGCAGAGGCATTAATCACACCTCCAGCTCAGAGGTGGTTTCTCTCAGGTAATCCCTGCAGAAAGGGGCTACAAAATGTGCTTTGGTCTGCTTCTCTTGTCTCAGAGTCTGCTGAAACTCCAAGCAATTTGATCTATTCAGGTGTGATACCCAGATATCAGTCGTGATGGCTGGAGATAAGTGCCAGGTTATTTGTGGAGAGTTAAGGGCAAAACTCCAATCTGCTTTCAGTTTGGAGCTTCAGAGTGTACCTGAAAGGAAAGCGAAGGATGCCCAGATCTGAAAAAGCAGCTCCCAAAAAAGCTGCCCCTGCCCTCTGATGGGAAGCACGAGAGAAAGGGCAGTTTAGAGAAGCTTCAAGAGCCCCATTTGCCCTTTTTGGGCTCTACCCACATGAATCTCAGTGAAACAAGTCTCTCCTGGGCTGAGTGCTTCGCTCACAGCACATCGGGGTGCTGCTGCGGGGAGGAGCCTGGCAGGGATGGCAGAACGCCCTGGGTGTTGGGTGCCAGTCCTGCTGCAGCCCAGCAAACCCTCCCTGCCTGCAGCCTCCAGCTTCCACCCACGGCCCCCCTGGGCAGGGGTTTCCCTGGCCTGCTCCCATTCCCCGACTTTCTGTCACACTTGCTGGGTGCTTTTCCTGTGCTCCACCATGGCACAGCTGGGAACACTCCTGCAGCTGCAGGACTTTGAGAAATGGGGGGGTTTGCAATTAAAGAATTAATAGCTGCTGCTGAAGCCTTTGCTGACCCCTGGAAAGGCTGAGGATGAGCAGCACGGTGTGAGAGATGGGATGCCCCAAGCTTGGACACACCATGGACATGAAAAGCTTGTGCTGGGCTGGTTTAATCCTGAAATAGCATCCTGCTGATAGAAAAAGGCTCTGTTTGTTTTTGGTTGCCTATTTGGGAACGGCGGCTCCTCAAGGAAACGCTCTTCTGCACGCAAACACCAATATTTACCTTGACAAGATAGTTTATTATCATTCTTAACTCTCTCTTCCTTTGAACGTTTCCGTTCTCCGAAGAGGCAAAACCATTGTGTGGAAAAACAATCTCAAGTGGACAAATGATGCAGCTTAACACGTTCCTCCTGCTCAGCCGAGCTGCAGGGCCTGACTGTGAGCATGTTCTTGGCTCCTTCCACTCCTCAATCACACATCTGTGTATGTCTCATTTAAGTTTTTTTAAGCTACCCTATCTTATTTACTATTTTTGATAGGCCAGATATGCCTGAGTCACAAGTTCTCCATTTTTTAGGCATTATTCCTTTCTGAAGGGTAAAATGAGAAAAACACAGCTGCTGGAAGTGACATGGGGCAACAACACTTAAGTACACACAAATTGGACAACTGGGAATATTTTTAGGTGTAAAGAGGGTAAGGAGAGAAGAATTCACCACAGAAAAGAAAGCAAACCTGTCTCAGTAACTACTCACTGCCCAAGTGGAAATACAAAGGGAAAGCAGAGCTAACTTTTGCTGAACTCCTACTTGGCCTCATAATTCAATCTCTGTTGCCAAATTCAATGGATTGAAAGAGGCAGTGGATGTGCAAAGAGACAGTGTGGCTCTGTCCTGCATTATCCCAGCAAGGGAGGTTGATAAATGGCATTCCCATATCTATTTTCCCTCTATGGTAAGTGGGCCCGCTTCAGTGCACACCATGGTTTTCTCCAAATTCCCGTGAAAATGAACCTGTCCCTCAAGTGCTGCCAGCAGAGAAGTGGCAGGACAGAAACTGCAGGCTCAGAAAGTGGATCTGGAGCAGGATGATGGACAGACATAAAAGCCAGGGCAGCTTCTCCAGTTCCTTCCGCCAGCCCCACTGGGACCCTTCCTGTCCCAGCAGATGTTCTCCAGTGCTTTGCCCAAGCTGCTTTTAAATCTCAAGGGATAAAACTTCCAGCCCTTCTCTTGGGAAACTCTGCTCTTAGTTCTAAGACCTCTCTACTCGATATCCTCCCAAACTCCTATAAAAATGAGGAGTTTGTGCCCTTTCCAGGCATTTGCACCTCCCTGTGTGGAGCCACTGTCCCGGCACTGGGTGCTGTGGCTGTGGGAGGTGCAGTGTCCCAGGGGAGGGGACCTGAGTGACCCAGGGTCACACTGACTCCTCAGAGCAGCTCCCCACACTGCTGCTTCCATTTAACACGTGGGGAAATGAGGGTTCAGAGGTTCCTGAGGGAGGAGGTGATCTCTGGGCAGTGCTGCCTCAGCTCTTACCAGCTCAGCACTGGGAAATGTCACCCGTTCCTGCTGGCTGGCACAACAGGATCGTACAAAATAGGACAAATAACCCAGTCCTTACCTAACACCACCAGCTGCATGGTGAGGTTCTTGCAGAGGCCGTATTTGGGGTTGCTCAGGACGATGGTGTAGTTCCCAGCGTGTTTTGGTCTCACATCTCGTATGCCCAGTCTGTATTTCAGTGGATCTGGCTCGTAGCAGGTGTGGTTGTCCTTGATCAGTTTGCCATCCTTGTACCTGTTTGGGAAGTTCCATCAAGGCTCATTATGTCCCTGTCATCCCTCAGAAACCCTGTCACCCACTTCAGGGGGGGTAAAGGGCCATCCCAGCAAGGGGAATGCAGGTCTAGAATCACTGCTCGGACTGGATATTTATTCCTATTATCCTTCCACACCAGAACTGATTCACATCTGCAGCGCTGTGGGATGGATTCATTCCACACAGGAAAAGGGTGTTTTATCGGGTCTGAGAGAACAGAGCCTCTCACATGCTCAACTCTGATCTGAGTGCCCCCAGATGAAGCTGGATGGGCAACACTGAGTGTGGAAAACATGGATTAGCAAAATGCGTGTCCTCAGTTTTAAAGGAAGAGATTAATTCAGCAGAGTTGTCTCTCAGGATGTCTGCGTGAGCCTTTAGTGTTTCTGAAGAAGTTAAACTGTGGCCTGGAGAAGGTTGGTCCATAGGGAGGCCAGTGAGGAATATTCCCAGCCTGGAGTATTCCCTCAGGGCAGGAGAGCAGCATCTGCAGGAGAGGCTCCTCTGCGCTGCTCACCCCACACGCAGGTTTATGGTTAGGAAATAGGCCAGGCTTTGCCACACACGGAGCTTTAGGCTTGGTGGAAGGATGCTGGGGCATCTCCCACTGCCTGAGGATGCTGGAAACTTCCTCTGCAGCCGTAAAAACAACCATCCTGAGAGACCTCCAGCATCAACAGCTGGGGCTCCGAGGGAAGGCAGCTCTGGTGGTCCCGGGCAGCCACCAAAGAGCTCCACGCTGAGCCCAGGAACAAAGCCTTGGCAGGGAGAAGGGGTCGGTCCCCACTTCAGCTCCAAAAACATCCCCATCCCTAAAGAACAGCAGCAATTAAAAAGACCTCCTGGCACTGATTCCACTAAAATCAGAGGATTTCATGTGATTTCACTGCTAATAAAATGCAGCAAGGCCAGCCCTGAGCAACCCTTTGCTGCCTGCCAGGCTCTCACCTGGCCAAGGACAGGTGCCCCAGGGAAATGCCACCTTCTCTGCCAGGACAGGCACCCCCTGCCAGCTGTCCCGTGGGGTTTAATGCAGGTAAAGGTGTAAAAGGCACTGGTTGGGGTTGTTAAAGATGGAGCAGGAGAGAGGACAAGTGATGAAAGGGTAAAGAGAGACTCAAATGGAGTTGCTGTTGTGTTGCCCCTCCTGTTTAGTAGATCCACTGGTGGAGCCTTTAGTTTGCTCAGGAGGATTCACTGCACTGTCTGCAAGGATCTGCTGGCACAGGATTGGAGGACATTATTTAAAAATTCTGGAGAGAAACAGTTTCTTATGTTGAAAATGTGTCCTTTTTCCATTATCGCCCACCCCCTTGCAGACTGACCTAGCACTGCTGGGGGTGAGCAGGCACCCCTCCCCCGAGAGCTTTCTCCTTGGATCTCCCAAACAATTCTGTGTCCAGGGAAAGGGAAACACACATTTTTCCTGGAGGGACCTTTCTTGCATGGCTAGGAGAGGAAAACTGGCTGGGAATGAGGGCTGGCTTGCCCAGCCTCCCAGAGCTCAGGCAGCCCAGAGAGGAGCCACAGCCCTGAGCATTCCCAGCTCCCATCTGTGATCTGTGTGGTCAGGAATGGGGGTGATTTATTCCAGACAGGATCCCTAAAGGAGGCCAGGCATTCCTGCTGTTGCTGGGGGTACTCACCAGGTGACAGTTGGCCGAGGAAAGGCGTCCACCTTGGCAGCCAGCTTCAGGGACTTGTGTCCGGAGGTAATCTCGTAGTAAGGCCCTTTCTTGTGTGAGACCGTGATGTAGGGTTTTTCTGGGAAGAGAAATGAGCAGGGAGGCTTGGAATGGCAGCTCTGCCACAGGACAGAGCTCACACCTGGGAACTGCTCTGTTCCCACGTGGGATTTTTTCCAATGCAGAGCTGCAGAGCTGCAGGGATCCGAGTGGATCAGCTGTTCCCTCAGCTCGCCTGTGCAGCCCAGCCTCAGCCAGGAAGGGCTGCTCCCACGTGAAGGAATTCACGTGGAAAGGAGAGGATATCCACCAGCATTGCCCCTGGATCGGTGTGGGGAATGCCTGGGGCAGCCCTTGTCCATGTGGAGCCAGCAGGATGGATTTTCCAGGGCCTCAGCAACCACACTCTGTGCCAGCTTTTTCAAACAGTTCAGCTCCCTCAGACGTCACAGAATCCCAGAATGGTTTGGGTTGGGAGTGACCTTAAAGCCCATCCATTCCCACCCCTGCCATGGGCAGGGACAACTTCCACTGTCCCAGGGTGCTCCAAGCCCCAGTGTCCAACCTGGCCTTGGGCACTGCCAGGGATCCAGGGGCAGCCACAGCTGCTCTGGGCACCCTGTGCCAGGGCCTCCCCACCCTCCCAGGGAGCAACTCCTTCCCAATATCCCATCTAAATGTACCTCTTGAACTTATTGGAAGAAAAAGTGCTGGGAGCTGATTCTCATTGACTAATTAGAGGGTATAGATAATTAATGGATGTTTTAAGTGGTTGAATTTCTCCCTAATGCCATTTCAATCAGCAGATTTAACAGCCTGAAATTATCCTTTAAGCTTAACTGGTCTGTGGTACCTCCTGGTCTGGCTGCAGCACTCACCATACACAGTGACAGTGACATTGGCCTCCAGCCTGGTGGCATTGAATGTCCTGCAGATGTACAGGCCCCCATCTTCCATGGTGACATTTTCAATTGTCAGGCTGCTGCCGACTTTGTACACCACATCACTCTGGTCCATCGCTCTCCTGGGGTGAGGGTGCTGGGAGGCACAAAAAACAGGGTCAAAAAAGCAGAAGAAACTGGATTATTGTGTTCACCCTTTCGAAGGCTGCCAGGAGAGAAAAGCAGTGATTCATATCAAAATGATCACATCTCCCCATCACTGAAACAAATGATATAAAAGGCAAATCAGCAGGAAGAGCTCCTGTGTGAAGTTTCATTATCAAGTCTAATAAGAGAGAGAAGCAGAGTGGAAATGTGGCACTTTGTGCTGAAATCTGGGCAGGAAGGTAAAAAAGGGGATGCATCCCAGCCCTTCTCCAGCAGCAAATCCCAAGGATCTCGGGGCAAAACTGCTGCAGGGTCAGAGCTGTGCTCTGAGGTTTTGGGTTTGAGGGTTTTTTAATTGATTTTGGTCACAGCCAGTATTTTTTCCTCCTGCTTTCTAAAAGAAATATATTATGACAGAAATATAATATATTATGACAGCCCAGAGCCAATGCAAATTCCTGGAGAATTTTAGAAAGCATTATCGCTTTCGATAGGATTTTTGATCCCAGAGATTTGGCAAAGAAGTTTTACATTTATAATGTTAGAAATATAAGGAGAGGTCATAGGAAAACAACTCTTTTCCACCATATGGGGTTCAAGAACCCAAATTCAGTACCACTGTAGTACTTGCACCTCTAAAAATTCTGTGTTATATTTTCTGTAGTTTCCTCACCAAGACAAACTCAGACATTCTTTATTTTAAGGAAACAAGTCAAAATTAAACAGTTTTTAGGAATCACAGTTTACACCTTCCCAAGAGGCTTAGATGCTTCTTTACAATGTGTGTTGTGCTGAACCAAAAAGAAAAGAAAACAATTATTTTAATTCTCAGCACCAAACAGACCCATGAGCAGAATCTCAGATAAATGGACTGATCTGGGAAATAACCCCCTCTGTATTAGTTTTTTTTTGGGAGAAGTGACAGGGTTTGGTTCCTCAAAGGTTCAGTCTCTTACTCATTTCTGTTTCAAATTTGGCACTTTTTTGTTGTATCCACAGGAAGCTCAAGACCCTACACACAGAATTTCGATTTCATTCTTTGGGGATGACTTCCTCAGGTTCAGTTACGTTTTGCTTTGCTTTTTCCTACTTCTTAAATACCAAAATAGATGGGGAGATTGACAACTTACAACCTGCACTTGAGACTTGTCACTGTGAGACAGGCAGGCCAGAAGGAATGAGGGAGTTTTTCTTCCCAAAAACAAGGAAACACTCCTGGCTTTTCTGGCCAGGGTTTATTTAGCCTGAGCTTTGCAGTTTAATCTGCAGGTTCAAGAAGGGCAGAGAAGTTTTAGATTCATCCAAACAAAAAGTTCAATCAATGAGAGGCTTACAAATGGTTGGATAGTTTCAGAATAAATAAAAATTGTGTTTTCTCAGCCCTGTGGATTTTGGGAAGGGGGGAACACAGGAATTCCATCCACTCACTCTGCCACGAGGACACGTCCAGATGAACTCGACGCGCCCGTTGATGAAGGTCTCTGCTTTGCACTCCAGATGCAGAGTTTCTCCAACCAGCAGCTTTTTGGGAGTTGCCTTCAGGGCCAGGTTCTGTATTCTGCCCTCTGCAATGGAAGAGGCAAAGCTGTGACCAGCAGCACTCCCTGCATCACCCGTGCAGGGCAGGATCCACCAGCTGATCCCTGATCCCACGGACACAGTCACTCAGGAATGGCTGCTCTTCCATGTGCCATGCTCCAGCCTTCTCATCAGCTCCACAGAAAAGAGTTTCCAAAGGTCACTCATCCTTTTGAGGGCCTCAGCACAAGAGGATCCCCTTTTGTTGGACATGAGACACGTTTCTCCTGCCCTCTCCTGTGCAGCTCCCTTTCCTTCCTGAATGGGAGCCCCAAATCCCTGAATGGGAACCCCAGATCTTGCTCTTACACATTTATCAATGCCTTAAATACATCAGCTCTGAAGTCTCATCAGTTTTTGGTGCCCAATACCGAAACCACCCCTGACCACTGACAGTAACCCAAGAGAGAAAGGGATTTCCTGGGTCCTTTTGAGCTGCAGAGGGATGGCCTAAGGAGCTTTGTAGGTTTGCATTCATGATTTTAGTAAAAAATTACTCCAAAAAGGAAGAAGAAGGAGAAAGGGAGAGATTTACAAGACTGTTATTTGGCTGCCACACAAATTTACAAGGCTGTTGTTCAAAGCTGAGCGCTGATTGTATAGAAGGATGCCATGAGCTAATGGCAATGAAGTCCCAGTAAATAGAAGATATATGAGGAGGTAAAGAACATACATGGAAAACAAAAGAAAAATAAATTCTAATTGGTTTCATATAAATGCCCAGCACTCAAAAATTTAATGTTTAGTTGCTTCAAATTCAGATTTTAATAATGAGCTGAAGCTCAGCCATAAATGCAAGGGAAATGGTGTAGTAAATCACCAAGGAAAATCTATGAAAAAGCAAGGATGTGAATTAGTGGTGTAGTGAGATTTTTATATGATGATCACACGTGGGTAATGACCAGAAGCAAAAAGAAAGCTGCTGTTTGGTTTATCCTGAACCAGCAGTTGTTTTCATGTAAAAACAGCTCAATCCAAGCAAACAAAGCCTTGGTGGGGTTTGAATAAAGCCCTCCTGTTTTGTACCACCTCAGCACTTGGTCATTTTTCAAAACCAGGAGTGGCTTCAATCCAAGTTCTATTGAATAGGGCAAAAAAAGGAAGAACGAGTTTACTTTTAGCATTGCAGCTTGGACTTGCTGCAGGTGCAGACCAGTGAGATCTATCAAATATAACCGAGGCCAACCAAGGAACAACAGCCAGGAGCTCCCTGTGAAACAGAGGCTCTGTGGTGGTCCCAGGGCACTCACCCAGTCTCTGGGCCAGGTAATAGGAGTTGAAGACGCTGCCATTGACGTGGGCCGAGCACGTGAGGATCCCAGAGTACACAAAGGAGTGGGAGGGGATGACAAAGCCTCTCTTGGGGTCCCACAGCATCCTCTTGAAGTTGATCTCTACAGAAGAAGGGTACTGCAAGGGAACAGACAAGGAGTGAGGATTCCCGTTCCCCTCGGAGCCAGGATTTCTTGTAAATGCTTTTGAAATAATCAAGCTGTGGCATCTCTGTTCAGAACCATGAGGAAAAATAAGACAAATTACAGAAAGAGATCTGAGACCTGAGGCTTCATCATGCTTTAGCATTCCTGAAGGTCAAAGCTGGAAGTGGCAAATGCACACTGAACCAGATCAGTGACTAAACAGATCTGACAAGACTGAAAAAGCTTTTTTTGCTCCAAATTAAAATCATGTTAAGCAAAATTAAAAGCCTGAGTTGTGTGCCTTAGCATGAATTTCTTAATAACAAAGATGATAAACTGAGATGGCTGGGATCTGCTTGGTATTAGCAAGAGGTACCTTTCTCTGTGCATGTTTAAAGAGAGTGCAGTGATTTTAAAGTATAATGGTAACACAAGGAACTTAATTTACGGTGGCAAGGAGTCCATTTTCCACAAGAATAATAAAACGTGATAAAGCTGAACTTCAGGGTTTGGCAGCTCTGCTCCCCAATGCCTGGGGGAAGGGGAAAGAAAAAATAACCCTGCTCAGGAGGCCCTTTTCAACACCACACACAGATTAAATGTCTTCATAAAATATTCACAAGTATCTATTTAAACAGTCAAACAGAAGAGCGTCAATGCTGCTCGAAGGAAATCACGGTGGCTTTCCTCCCTTTGAAGCGCGTTGTCTCCTGGAGATTGAATTTGGAAGGAGAGGATGTTCTAAATTTGTCCGCTCACCTCTCCTCCCCCGTGCTCACCTCCGCCCCTCTCCCGCCCCGCTTCCTCCCGGCGCGGGAAGCCGCCACCTTGGCGCTGTGGAATTCCCAGCCAGGGCCAAGCCGGCAGTGCTGCCCGCGGCTGGATCCCGGAGCTTCCCGAGGCGCGATGTCCCGGCAGCTCCCGGCCCCGAGCGCTCCCTTTGGGAGCCGTGCCCAACCTCTGCCTCCCTGCCCTGCGCTCCAGCTGCTCGGCCTTGGACCGGGAAATCTTCTGGGGACACCTTCTTGCGGGAGAGAATTAGCTGGAGATTTCATTCCAGCAGCCAGGCTGCAGTTCGTGCTTGGAGAAATGACCAGGAATTAGGAAGAGCAGGGCTGCCCAAAAAGAAGGGAATAAACGTGGAGGTGGGGGTTCCAAGGCCACCCCGAGGCTCACGTGATGGTGCCAGGGTCAGCAGCACCGCTCCAGCCATGAATTTGGTGGAAGCAGGCTCAAATCAGATGGGGATGTTTCATTTTTGTAGCCGAGGAGGGAAGGTGACAACACTTCTCCAGCCTAAAGTGATAACTGGAGAGGAGCCTTGTTCCCGCCTCTAATCCCTGCTGACAAGATCTAAAAATAGAGCTCTCCAAAGCCATAAGGCCCCTGCTGTCCCTCTGCACCTCTCCTGGGAACGTGCCATGGAGCCGGAGCGCTGTCCCAGGCCCTGTGATCCCCTGTGCTGCCTCCCAGGAGGAGGGGACATCTGAGGCATGGAACTGCAACGAGGAGCAGAGGTGCTCAGACCCCTCTCTGCCATGTCCAGAATGCCCTCATCCCTCGCAACCCCTCCAGAACAGGCTGGGAAAGGGGCACAGGATGAGCTCCCATTCCCATTAGGATTTCCCGAGCCGTCAGCCTGGCAGAGGAATGGAATGGGACAGAATTCCTGACATAAAATGCAGGATTGGAGCCAGGAGACCTCTGTCCTGTTCCTCACTCCATGACAGGCTTCCCTGGAGAGCAGTTCTGAAGCCCTTTAAATGAGCGACTCCATCGACTGATCAGGGCCCAGACCTTAAATTTCCATTTTTATTATCCCAAACAGCCTTCGCCTGCACAGACCTTGCTGTAACCTTGACATTCAGGTGTGACTGCTGCCAAAGGGATGGATGCTGGAGCTGTCTATTCCCAAGGCTGAAACTTGGTTTGAATTGATGAAATGAAGCAAAAATGGGCAACTGTTCTGAGGAGGTTCAAGGTATAAAGGAGTGAAGCTTTCAGAGAGAGCCAGGTGTTACACAAAGAATTTTGAAGGAAAATAGTGCTTTGTCATCTATCTCTGCCAATTTATGGAGGAATATCAAACCACAACATAAAAAAAAAAAAATGTGATAAACACAGCCTAATCCCCAAAAATCTTTGTACCCAGTTAAACAGTAACACACTGCAGGAGCACGTTCATGTTTCTGGATTTTCAGTGTCTTTGCTAGTTTTTATTGAATTTACCCAGCTTCACACATCTTAATTCGTGTTTTTCCCCACTGTGTTGGCAGCCCAGACGTTGAACTGAATTTCTCTGAAGCCATCTCTTACCTGGGTGAGCTTGGGTCTGATGTCTGGCGAGGTGACCCTGCAGGGGACGACCACTGTTTTCTTGTCATCTACGATGTAGATGATTTCAGGGTGCTCCGAGTGCATCTCCACAAACGGGTTCCTGTAGTCTGCAGGGAAGAGAAGGTGGGTTTGGAAAGCTGCTCAGTCACTGGAAGGGCACTGCCATGTGAGCACTGAGCTCCCTCGGAGTCAGGACATCCAGTGACATCCTGCTACTTGTGCAAGTGCCACTGTCACGCAGGGACTCGGGCCGATGACCAACGCCTTGGATTTAGCCTCAGTCACCCAGAAATTGCCCAGAGTGGCACATTTCTGTGCAGACACGTGAAGAACTTCATGGATTACCAGCTCAAGATGCCAGGATACTTGTGGGCCTTAGCAGCCCTCCTGTCCTTCATCTGGAGATACCAACGTGCATTTCTTGACTGATGGCAACAGCTCAAGAAATGCCATGGAAAGCGCTGTCACCTGGAGTTAACCCTCAGAGAATCAGCTTGGTGCAGAGCTGGAGCTCCTTTGCTCCACAACCCACCCCAGTTTCATTCCCAACCACACCAAGGCACAGACAGGCACAGCAGAGTGGCCCTGCTGCCTTTTGTGGGGTTTGGAGCTTCTGAAGCTCTGAGAGCTGGGAATTCTGTCCTTAGCAGATAAAATGTACCATGGGCTTCACCACAGGAGACCGAGTGTTGGCTGGGGCTGTGTGTGTGACTGAAAGGCCACGTGTGAGGTGACGATGGTGTTTTACAAAGGCACTCGGGGCCCTGTGCAAGGAGCAGAGCTGTGGGATTCGTGTGGGGAGCTGGGACGAGGGGCTGAGCAGGAGCACTGGGCATGAGGCAGATAGAAATCCAAAATCTGGATGATTCCTCTAATTTCTAGGACTGTCTTTCCACGCCAGTTTTTCTTCCACGCCAGTGGTTTATTCTGGCTGTGCTTTGGCGTTAGGGCATTGCAGGAAACGTTATGTGAGGAGATTAATTTGAATTAAAACACTGGATCTCTAATCTCCCCACATTTAGGAAGTTTCAGATACACATCTGAACTTTCTGGTCAGGCAGGTCCTGGTTCTAATCAAGCCTTGAGCTGAGAAACCTGATCTTTGAACCGCAACTTTGTAGCTTGGTCCAAGCCCCAAAACAAATAGGAAATATTTATACTCAGTGCAGTGTCTCGTGCACTTTCCCAAAAATGCTAAATTCTCCTGTTGAGTCACATTATGAAAATGCGTTTAGTGTTTGTCCCTGAGCTGCTTAATCCCTCTGCAGTCATGCTCTCCAGCTGAACCACACTGGGAGGTATCAAATGTGATAATATTTTTATTTTTTTTCCACTTAAAAAAAAAAGAAGACACTGGAAAATTAAAAGAAGCTCCTTGGGTTGTTTGTAATAGGAAAAACCAGAGAAAGTAGATTTTTGTGGATTTGCAACAAAGGGCAAAAAAGTGTCAGGGGAAATGTAATCACAATTATTTCTTGTCCCCTGGAGAAAAGAAGAGAACAAGGAATGTGCCACATGACAGGGGATGGACAAAGGCATAGGATGGATGGATAAGGATATAGGCCAAGAGGAAACTTGCTGGGGAAAAAGGAGCTTCTTGGTACCAAACTGTTCACAATTCAGGATCAAATCTTGACTGAAAGGATGGAAGCACTGAATTCTAAAATATTTCTGCCAGTATTTTTAGAAAGAATTTCAGAATAGCACTGTTTGTTTAAGGAGTAACAAATAGCAAAAGAAGGCAGCTAAGCAAATATTAAGTAATCCTAAAATGCAGGAAAATATTGAATTGTGCAGTGATTGATGCATCGTAGTCAAAACAGAATAAAATGTCTCAAAAATATTTCCTGTTCAGGGAAAAAAATATAATTATTTAACCCCCTTCTCTCCCGAACTCCAGGACTCATCGCTACCAAATTTTCAGATTCACAAGAGACCTAAGATTGATCTACCTTTTCCCAGCTGCAGATAGGACAGATCTGGTGCTACTGATTCACCTAACGGGAAGGGAAGCAGGGATTTACAGGGTGTGTGACAGAAGCTGTATTTCAGTCCTAATTGATTTTTAATAGCAGCCTGCTCCTCAGTTGCCATATGTCCAACCAGGGGCTGCAGATAAGCTATCCCAGATAAGCTACAATCTGAATTGGAAGCCAAAATAGATAAATCTGGCCTTCTGCCATCACTATTTGAAATCTTGATGGTATCTTAAAATCACTGTGCACTTAACAGCAGCAAGAGGCAGTTTCTGGGTGATAAAGATTGGGAGAAGGAAAGGATGGCTTCTGCTGCATTGATTGTTAATCACTCGTGGATGTCGGGTCTCCTGGGCATCATTCTCACAGTGTTTTGGAAAAAAAAAGAGAAAAAGGTTTCTTATTTTATGGGTTCTCCTCTTTGCTAAGCCAGTGGGGTGTCCTAGAGCAGATGGCTGTGATTTGTGTTATCTCAGGGCTTTGTGTTATCTCAGTGATTTCTGTTATCTCGCTGCTCTGTCCAGTTTCTACCCAAGCCTGGAGAGTTCTCTGCCTGTGAAAGGGCTTTTCCCTCCCTGCTTCCACCTGCAATATCAGAGCTCTTAAACAGGTGGGGATGCCTGTGGGCAGATATCTGTGGGGGGATACCAGTGGGGGGATACCTGTGGGGGGATACCTGTGGGGGGATACCAGTGGGAGCCACTGGGATTGGCCCATTTGGTCAGAACATGGTGCTAATAAAGCCAAGGCTGTGGTTTCGATCCCCATATGGGCCGTTCACTTAAGAGCTGGGCTTGATGATGCTTGGGGAGGGTCCCTTCCAACCAGGAATATGCTGTGATTTCAGCTCCTGGGGTGAGGGTGCTGCTTGTAGGGCTGCCCTGCTACAGGTTTGACATGAGAGCTCAGCCAGGAGGTGAGGGCTGAGCTTTGGCCATCAGGGGACAGTGGCCCTGCAGTGACAGGGCCAGGCAGCTGCAGGGGAAGGTCAAGCACCTGGGTATGTCCCTGAGGCCAGAGAGGCTTTGTTTTCCTCCCTAACTGTGGAACTCTGTGCAAAAGGAAAAAACAATGTCATAGAATCCCAGAATGGTTTGGTGGAACCTTAAAGCCCATCCAGTTCCCCCCCTGCCATGGGCAGGGACACCTTCCACTATCCCAGGTTGCTCCAAGTTCCATCCAGCCTGGCCTTGAACACTTCTGGGGATGAGACAGCCTCAAGGATCTCAGTCATCAAGCACTAGAGAGCCCCAGGACACAGAGAAGAGCTCAAACCTGGTGTGTCCTGCTCCAGCTGCTCCAAACCCCCTCCTAAGCAGGAGCAAGGCAGTGCCATTGGGAAGGAGAAGCTTTCCAGCACTTTCCAGGCAGCTGCACTGCTCACTTAGATAAGCAAATATAAAGTGACTCAGCTTTGGGGCTTAACAGAATGACAAAGAATAAATTCTGAGCTAATCAAGTGCCAGCTGATACCTTTGTTATGGTTTGTGCAGACAAAAAACCAGATCCTTCATGAAACTCCTCAGTAGTTCAGACTGACGGTGGCGTGGAAAAATGATCTGCTGGAACATCAGGAGTGTCACTGCCAGCTTTACAAACACGCTCACCGCCTCCAGTCCACCAGCAATCAGTTAACTCCTTGTAAAAAAGTCTCTCAGAGACAGAACTTCTTGAAACAAAAGGGACAGGGTCACTTTTCTTTCAAAATGATAACCTCAGCCTCGAGGAAGATCTCCAGTTCCAGGTGGTGTAAATCAGCTGCACTCAAGTGTTGCAATCTGGAGAGCTGTGGCATGGGAAATGCAGGTGGTGTCCTCTCCACAGTCACCAGCACTGAACTCTGAGGGAGAATTTCTCAGCAAAGAAACCGTTTATGAAAACAGAGTATTTCCCTGTAGCTTGGCACATCTGTTCCTCCCGAGCTGGGAAGGTGAAATGCCCTATGAATCTCACCCAGAAAGAAACCCTGCAATTCCCAGAGGACAATTAAAAAGAATGATTTGCTGTGACCTGCAAAGCTCGTTACATGTGAAGAAAGACAAGAGCTGAAGCACGCTGGGGACTTATCAGCTGCAGCCGCAGCTCGGAGGCGAGGGAAAGGCCCCTTCCCCTGGGTCTCAGACTGGATGTCTGGCTCCCAGGTCGGTGGAAGTTTGCAGGAAGCTCAGGCAGGCCAGGGTGTTGTGTTCCCTCCTCAGCAGGGCTCAGGAGGGAACACAAACAGCTCAGCCAAGGAAGCCGTGGCTGAGGGATGGGGAGGGAAGGGACCGTCCAGCCCCGGGGACAGCCAGGCCGGGGATCAGGCACGGAACACACAAAAGCAGCTCAAAGGTCAAGTGTGTGCAAGAACGTTGTTTTCCTTCAGGCATCGAAGCCCTTCATGTTTAGATGCTCGTTGTGTCCAGGAGGAGATGAATTGCTGCTCGAGATGAGCTTTGGGGGAGTCCTTCCAGCTCAGCTGGGCAATCTCAGCTGTCCCCTCACACCTCCGCGGTGGCAGCGGGACACAGGCCCAGGACACAGGCCCAGGACACAGACCCAGGACACAGATCCAGGACACAGGCCCAGGACACAGGTCTGGGACACAGGCCCAGGACACAGGCCCAGGACACAGATTCAGGACACAGGCCCAGGACACAGGCCCAGGACACAGGCCCAGGACACAGATTCAGGACACAGGCCCAGGACACAGGCCCAGGACACAGGCCCAGGACACAGGTCTGGGACACAGCTCCAGGACACAGATCCAGGACACAGGCCCAGGACACAGGTCTGGGACACAGGCCCAGGACACAGGTCTGGGACACAGATCCAGGACACAGGCCCAGGACACAGACCCAGGACACAGATCCAGGACTCCCTGTGACACCTGCTCTTCGTTCAGTGTCACCTGCAGAGCAGGAGCCTCTCTCCAGGGGCTCTCCACTTGAATGCCCCTCTCAGAGACATCACAGCCCCATCCTGCCCGAAGCCGAGGGACTCAAACCCCTCAGCACTGCACTCAGCATGGTGCAGATTCAATCTCTCCTACATCTCTGCTTCCCAGCACTGTATCCCCTGCCTGTGCCTCTGAAACCTCCTCCTGACACGCACACACAGAGGATTTTATACAGGATTTTGGGTGCTTTTCATTCCTGCCCGTGTCTCCTGCACCGTGACAGCGATTTGTCTCGTGGTATTTGTCTCACACCCCAAGCCCTGGAGTTGACATCGCCTCTCCCTCCAGGTGCTGTCAGCCCAGGAGGATGATGAGCACTAAAAGGCCTTTGAGGACAGTCATTCACGGCTGTTCATGCCCGTGAAATTCCTGCACATTCTCATTTTGCCTCTCACTTTGTTCCAGCTAAAGATAATTCTCTCGCCCTCACCATTTATTTTCTTCACTCAGCCATACCTAAGCTGGGGAGCCTGGGCAGAGTTTCACAGGTTCTTTAAGTTCATGTTTTGACATAATCCCCATGAAGTTTGTCTTCATCAAGGTCAAAACCACCGAGAGGAGGTTTATAACCTGTTCTTTACAGTAATAGCAGCATTAGCAGTGCAGTGACACTTCGGGCAGAGAATTTTGGAAAGCTTCACGAGGAAACAGCCAGGTCTGCTGAATTCCCCCTGGTGACCCATCAAAGCTGCCTCTAGGTACAGGAGTAACTTCTATAAAGGCACTTGTTTTGAAACTGGATCTTTGAAAATAAAAGACCTTTCAGTTTGGCAGGCCAATGAAAAGAATTGATGGTGGAATGTTTAGATTAAACAGAAAGCAGAATATTTTCTCTTCAGGCAAAACAGAAGTGACTGCAAAGCCCCCAGAAGCCTATCTGAGTCAACATGAAGCATTCTGTTTTGGTCAAATGAAATGCATTCTTCCCCTGGAGATTACTGTTAGAAACACAGGAATATTTGTAGAGGAAAAAAATATTACTCTAAAAAATGTTACTTCAAAAATTGTAGAAGCAAAATGCTTCTCACTGCCAAGCAAATAAAGGCAAAATGAAAGATTTATTTTTAAAAATCCCAATAAAACACACAGAAAAAGAAGCCTCCATGCTTTGTCTGGAATTACGTTTCAAGCAGCAGGAGAATTTATAAATTCTGACTCCCCCACCAGGTTTTAGGCAGGCTTTGACTTTGTGGAAAATATTCCCCAGCTTTACCTGAAGTCCCATTAAGAACAGGTCTCCCACCTCGGGGAAGGCTCAGCAATCAGCAGCTGCTGAGTGGATAAAGACCAGGAAGGAAGCAGTGGGGGAAGCGTGTGTGATTTTGGCCTTTGGACTTCCATTCAGGAATTCTTGATCCATGAGGAGGGATCGGCTCCTCTTCCCGCTGGGCTGTCAGGAGCTGTCACTGACAGTGCCAGGAACTTCTGCTGCTCACTCATCTCATCCTCCAAGGCTCCTCCGCTTTAAAGTGAGGCCCTTTAGGATACGATTTGAAGCTAATGCCTTGAATCAGAGCTAAAAGCATCTCGATTTCCCTTGGATGCAGCCCTCCAACCTCGAGGGACAGCAGCGAGGGGCCTGCACCAGGCACAGCCCGTGTCCCCTGTGCTCCGACACTGAGCTGGGACGTGCGGCCAAGCCCTCCCAGCGGTGCTGTGGGACAGGGACAGCCACTTTATCTGCTGGGCAGGCAGCTCAGCAGCTGCCTATCTCAGCTGGCCCAGGCCCTGGCAGCAAGTGCAGCTGTCTGTAGCCTGAAAGGAAGGAGAAATGCAGCTCCAACTCTGTTCCCACTGGTAATATCTCGGGAAAAGTGAGCCAAAGCCCAGAGCTGTCACTGTGGCCCTGCAGTTCTGCTTCTCACTTTTAGATTATCTTTGTGAACTGTCTCTGTGAAGAGGATTAGGGAGGCAGAAATCAGCTTCAAAGAACATCAGAACCAAAGTATGATCTCATCTGAGGGGTGCTTCCATGCACTTCCAGCCTCTTTAGATTTCTCATGGTGGGAAAGGGCTGAGGGCGATGGGGCTGCACATCCCTGGGCTGTGCTGGTGATAAGGAAGAGGCTGTGGCTGATGTGAGCTCCACCCTGGTGCAGCACTTGGACCACCTCTCCTCACTCTTTGTAGCAGCAAGGCAGAGCTCCTGCCCTCCCCTGGAGCTGACCAGCAGGGAGATGCTCCAGCAGGACAAGTTGGTTGGATGCATCCCCCTCTTTCCTCTGGAATGATCTCAGCAGGACTTGTGCTCCCATGTCAATGTCTGTCTTGCTTCAAATTTGATTTCCAGCCCTTGTGCTCTGGACTCCTGGCAGGACTGCACTGTGGCTGCTGCCTCCACAGTGCCCACATGGGCTTTAGAAGGAGCCAGAACTCAAGTTTTCTGCAGGGGCATCTTCTGGATTTCCTGTGTTCCTGTGAACATCAGTGCTGAGAACCAAACGGGTGGAAGCAAAGGACTCCCTCAGTCCTGTGTGCTCCTGCCTCACACTCACACTGAGGTGGTGAAACACCAGCAGCTGATGGCTCTGGGTGGGCAGACACTGTTAAATTCACTATTAAAATGTTTGTGTGCTCAGAGTGAGCCCACTGGGAGAAGCAGGAATTGGGGAACCCACCCCGCTGTGCTCAGACCCTCATGGGGTCGCACACAAGATTTTGTGCCAGTTGCAGAGGAGGTGGGACTCGAGTTTCTGCAGCAGTTAACTGAGAACCAGCATGACCATGGCCATAATCACTTCAAGAAATAGAAGAACAGCCCTGCTTTGCATGAAAGATGCTGAAGGATGTGTGTGGCTGGCCCCATACATTGAGGAGGTGCCTCTTTTAGCCCTACAGTTGTGGCACTGGGGAGTGGGCAGGAATCCCAGTTTGGGAACCTGGATGAACTTTCCCAGACACTCTTTGGCAAGGTGTGCCCAGCTCCAGTTACCTCAGCACTGAAGTCACACAAGGTGGAGGCAGCAGGACTGGGTGGGCTCGTTCCTTGCTCTGATCACCCCCTGAGGGGTACAGAATGTGCAGCAAACCCTTGACTGTGACACAGGGGCTGCTGGGGGAACTTGGAGCTGAGGCAGGATTTGAGCCAGGAGCTCTTCCAGCTGACACCCCCAGGACTCTGACTTTGCTGACACTGACAGTATTTCAAACAGCTGAGAGCTGCAAGTCCTGACTGCTGTCTAGACTGGAGTCTGGGGTAGCCCTTTGGGAAGGTGGAATGAATCTTTGCTTGATTTGTCTTTTTTTTCCCTCCTTCTCTAAGCCATGTTAAATTTTACATGTGCCCCAGTGTCCTGGTTTCAGCTGGGAATGAGATCTGTGTGTGTATGTAAGATAGGAAAGGCAGTGGGGTCTTGGAAAATGTGGGATGTGGGACCTGGCATGATGTAACAGATATGGAATAAGGGGTGGATGCTGACCTGGTTTTGTCTGAGATAGAGGTAGTTTTTTCTAGCTGGAACAGTGCTGTATTTTGGATTTAGTGTAAGAATGAGGTGGATAACACACTGAGGGGACTGCTGTCAGGAGGACTGTCTGCATTTTCCCACAGCCTGCCCTTTCCCTCGGCACAGGGATCCCAAAGGCTGGAATAAACCAGTGTATTCCTCACAGGGAGGCATCCCTTGGTCAGGAGGGGTAGCTGCAGAAGGCAGAGGGAAGCAGATGCCGTGGCTGGGTGGCTGTGGTGGCATTTTCCATGGAGCTGCTCTGCCCATCCAGCCCTGCAGCGTGGGACCAGACACTGCCTTTCCCTGCAGAGATTATCCCTCAGAGCTGAGATGGAATTCACGCAGATAAAAACTCCCAGCTATTTCTGTTCCAGCCCTGGGCTACTCTGTATTTCCAACAAGGAGATGGGCAACAGGAGAAGGGGTTGTCTTCCTCTTTAATTATGATCCTTGCCATTTGCAGCTGCAGCAGGAGGCAGAAAAGGCCTGGGGAACAATGAATTCAGGATGAAGCTCCTGAGCCGCACCTCCCTCCGTGCCAGAGCGCAGCTGAGGGGTGGCAGCTGCCCCTGCCACCCCCGGGTCCCTCCTGCCCCCAGGGATGTGCAGGGTCACAGCTCCACCATCCCACGGGGAGAGCTGTGAGTGCCAGGTCCTGCCAGAGCCCACAAACCCCAGCAGGGAGGCTGGAAAAACAGGAGCCAGCACAGGAAATAATGGCCAATGAGCAGGGCTTCCGACACAATCATGTTCTCATTTCGGTGTCAAGCAGCCGGCCAGGAATGAAGGGAAAAATACCATTCCCCTTCCTTTTTTGGCAATAATGGCTTGTAACCTTGGAGGAATCTCCAGCCTTCAGGGGCTGGCTCCACGTTTTCTCCCTCCACCTGGCTCAGCCTCACAAACACCCCGCTGAGCACTTGCTGTGTCCACAAAACATCCCCAGAGGTGAGCTCTGGGCCTCACCCCTGTCTGGCACTCCCAGGGATCTGTGAGTTCTCTCACTTGGAGACAGCTGATGGGTTTCTCAGGGCTGCCCAGACACTGTCACAGCAATTTCCTTCAAAAGGCACGTTTAATTATTGAAGAAAGCCATAGGTGTGCTCTGAGCTCCTTGTTTAAGTGCAGAGCAGTTTCCTCGTCCCCAGGACAGCCTGCTGGCTTCCAACAAATATCCACAGGAATTGAATGGGAGGAAGAGCATGCCCTGAGGACAGATCCATGCTGAGATATAAATAGCTCCATTTCACTGGGCCAAGCAGCTTCCTCAGCCTGGCAGGCCGGATCCCAGCAGGAACCTGCAGCTTCTGGGCTGAGCTGCTGGGGCAGAGCCCTGCTTTGGGCTGCACAGGACAAACTGGACCATTTTGCACCCATTTTCCTTCCAGGGCTTTTTCAAGCACAGGAGTGTGAGTAAGACTCCCTTTGGAGCAGGGAGGACATGGGACACAATTAAAGTGCACCTGAGAGGGGGATTTTGTGCTGTTTGTCAGGAGAGCCTTGGCACAGCAGTCTCAGCAAGCAGGAGGACATCCTGCTGTTTTTTTAGACCAGCTCTGTTCCAAGAGCATCCCCAGCGACGCATTTCATAACTTGGGATATTTTCTTCAGGAAAGTGCTCAGGCAATCCCAAAAGATCCACAATGTTTCCTGCACGTGCTCCTGCCACAGAGTAGTGAGGGGCTGGGTAGGCAGCCAGGGCACTGAATCAGGAGAGAGAATTGAGTTTCCTGGAGTGTGGGACGGGCTGGGTTAACAATGTTGGACCTGGGGCATCTGAGCTGGGTGTAATGGGAAAAGGAAACAGCTCAGCACAAGAACCAGGGTGGATAAAGCAGCCAGAGCACCAAGAAAAAACAGAGAAAGGAAATAGAAAGGGAGGAAAAAAATGACTTCAGGAACTAAGAAGTAACGCCAAAAAGCCGCTTTCCAATTAGAGGAAAACTTGCTGGGAAAGCAGGATAAGGGTAGAAAGGGACTATTTTCAACAGGCAGGAAAGTGTCACCCACTTGAATCGAGCAGGTGTGTTCACCTGGAGGTGCAAAAGCTGAATTCAGCTGTGTGGGCGTATCAGAGTCCCCTGGGGATGGAAGTCACTCCTCGTGCTGGTTCTCCATCATTAGCAACACCCCGAGCCCCTGAGTCAGAGCTGCCCAGCAAAGATTTGTGTTTTCTGGAAGTGTAGGTTTGCAGCACTCCTCAAATACCATCAGACAAACTCACTGCCTCCCCAGCATTTGTGTGAGTAAGAGGATTCAAAGGACCACATTTTAGCATTTACTATGAAAATGAAATTATTTCATCCCCATGAGTATTTGTGGGGAAGCGAAGGCTGAGCCTATCCAGCACCAGAGGAGTTCATGTCATCCCCTATTCAAGGCACTAAAAGTCAGCTCCTTCATCTGAGGAGTCACAGTCTCAGCTTGGAAGATCCAAGGTGATTCAGTGCTTAGTAATGCATTTCTCAAGTAGATTTGAAAAAAAGGCAGCATTTCGGGGGAATGTTCTAACAAAAATTCCCATTATTGGAATGGTTGTTCAGTAGGTTGCGTTCACTTAACCACAGAGGACCACACTCCTCTGAAGTTCCTGCTTCCATTTATTCTTGGATCTGAGCTCAATCATTCTGACACGTGGGGGAGAGGCAGCTCAAAGGGAACAAAAAATGAGCAATGGGACATTTTTTACAATAAAATCTGTCCCATGCAGTCACCCAGCTCTGCTAGGAATGCCTCACAGCTGTAAGGACAAAGCAGTACATAAATCTGTAGGAGGGGAGGAATCACAAAGAATCCTGTTGAGAAGGTCCATGCCTGAGGAGAAGGGAAAGATAGAGGGCTTGGGCATTCAGGATGAATCCTTAGAAAGGCAATGTGACAGCAAAACCCTTTAGGATTGAAGAGTTGACTCTTAAAAGGAAAGGATATTTGAGGAAGTGGGTGGATCTGTTACTTGGGACACTAAAACATTGGGACAATCCAGCATTCAAATCCTGGAACTGAGCAGGATGAGCGAGCTCTGGTTCTCACATCCACGTCCCTGACAATCCAGCTGCCACGAAAATCCAGCTGCCATGAAAACCCAGCTGTATTTGGTCTGCTCAGAGTGCCAGAGCTGCTGCTTCCCCCTGTGCCGGTGGGATCTGGGAGAGCCCACCCGGATTGCTGGTTGTGCCTCACACCGCTCCCACAGCCGCAGTTAGAAACACAAGTGGAACCCTTACCTTGGACAAAGACGTAGATCCTGGCCACGAGCCCCTGGTGCTCGGGGGTGCTGCTGAGGGCACAGCTGAGGTAGCCGGTGTCATTGGCCGTGGCTCTCCTGAGGACGAGCTGGCTGCAGCTCAGCCCGCTGACATCGCGGCAGCCGCTCGCGTGCACCCGGGGGTTGTCCTCCCTCAGCTGCCAGCTCACAGACGGGGCTCCCCTGCCAGCACAACACAGCCAAATCACACAGGGCTCGGGCAAAACTGGGGCTTCCTCCTGGCCAGCTGTCCCCACTGCTCCTACCCTCATCATCCCCAAATAAATGGTAAAGGTCGCTGGGTGTTTGCACTTCCACCCATCAGGAATGGAGCTGGATCACCCCACGCTGTTCCCCAGAGCAGGGGACATTCCTGAAATACTCCCTGGGAACTGCAGCAAGCTCCTGGAGGAAAGTTGAATTTCTCTTCTAACACACTGCCTGAACACAAGTTTGTTTTTATAGCACTGTATTTTAGCCTCTTCAAACATTAGAAAGCCTCAGATAAAATTATGTGTTTGTTCCAGGCGGAGGACTTTGCATATTTTACAGCTAAATGAATGTATATTTTCTTACACTGAGGCTGCATGGAGAGAGGAAGGTATTTATGTAATTTCACATCACCTTTCTTGCTTGATCAGCAGTGACTCAGTCTTGATTTTTGTGAAGGGCCTGAAGCTAATCAGGTTACAAATCTGGGAATATCTGCTCAGGACACATTTTTTCCAATTCCCCTTGTGACAGCAGCCAGAACATCGAGCCAGGAGGGCAGAGGATGCACATTCCACCCATCCAACCCCTCTGCTGATGGATCTCCAAGCACAGCTCGTGGCAAATGCAATTCCATGGAGTTCAGGACAAAAAGCAGGGCCTGGGTGTCACCTGCTGCAGGACCCACAGCTCCCAGCTGGTCTAAGTCACAGCTGGACGTGCTGGAAGCATCAGGCCGTGGCAGCAGGAGCTCCTGGAGCTCCCTCTCAGGGCTCCAGGGATGGACCAGCACGTGCCCCACAGGCCAGGGAGATGAAGATGATGGTGTTTCTTAGAGCAAACTGGTTTTCAGTGTGGAAACTGGTGGGCTGGGGGGATAATCACCCATGGATTTTCCTGGGGAAGAGGTTGGTGCTAGAGAGAGGGAGTTCCGTGTGTGTTTGCAGAGGAGCCACTCTCCCCGAGGACAGGGGGGCTGGCTCACCCTTCTCACTCCATGAATTTCCACTGGCATTTGCTGAGCTGAGGAAGGAGTGAGAACCCCTGGATTTCCCCAGCTCAGAGATGCCAGGGAGAAATCCGGTCTGGACACGCTGACCCAGGACCGAGGTGGCAATGCCCAAAGTGGGATCAGTGTGAAATTCCCAGCTAGCCAGTAACTCCAGAGCTCCAGTGGCCTGTGGTGGTGCAGTAGATGCAGTCAGAGCTCGTCTACCAGGACATCCAGTGACATTTCCACAAACATCCTCTTGGCCCTCGTTCCTGCCCGTCCCTCTGTCGCCTTCCTGGAGAGGAGGCGGACGTGGAGCTGGGCCCTTGAGGTTATTCCCAGCACAAGGCTGAAGGAGAGCACTGGGAAAAGTGGCAATATCCTCTCTGCTGAGCCGCCTCGCCCTCGTTCTTGGATGCTCTGGTGGCTTGGACAGCCCCACCCCACGTCAGAGCAGCTTCCCGTCCTTCCGAGCACCCGGAGCTCTGTCCCCACCTTACCCACGTCACCAGTGACTCCAGGACTGGGATTCCTGGCCCGGAATAGGGAATAGAGCCAGTTCACATGGAGACACAGCTCCCAGCACGTCACCGTGTCCCTGCCCTCCTCACCCACACCCACTCTGGTGTCCATCAGCGCCGGAATTCTGCTCTGGTGGCCCTGCAGGGCAGCGCTGGGATTTCACACCTGTGCTTCCTTAAACCTGCCCACTTTTCCCCTCTACACACTTTATCCTGGTGGAAGGTGAAGCCTCTGGCTGTTGCTTTGGGATTTTCACACATCTGGCAGAGGGGAGTGGCAGCAGCAGCTTCGGCCCCGCTACCACAAACCAGGAAATCTTGGCCAAGAACCTCAAAAGCCTGGAGCTGAAGGGAGGAGAGACATTCCCACAGACCTGCTGGGGCTGCTGCCTCGTGCTGTGCCCCACACAGCCCAAATGCCTCTGGAAGCACAAAGAATCCCAGAGCTCCCCTGGGCCAGGAGCTAACCCGTGAGGGTGGCAGAGGGGGCAGGAGGGCAGAGGGGGGATCTGCCCAGAGGGGCTGATCCAGGGAATCTTGCATTCAGAAACCACACTTCCCTTCTATTCCCAGCTCCTGTGTGACCTGAGCCAAGGAGCTGAAGGGCACCAGGCCCTGGTCCCGTGTTCTATCCCATGCTCACATCCTTTCATGTTTCTCAGGCCTGTTATGGGGATTTTTGCTTTGCATCCATAAAGAACGTGGGACTGACCTGCTAACAACTCCTTCAACTGTTTATTCATCTGGTGATACAGAAAAGGTAGGGTGCTCCTCCAGATTAAAAAGGTGGTGGATGGGGAACTGCTGGGAAATGTTGATTTAATTGGCCTGGGGCACTCCGGGGACCTCGAGTCCACACAGGGTTTATGGAGAGCACCACTGAGATATTAAAGGACTGCTTAGACTTTATTGCCATCGTGTTTGCTGTTTGCCAAGCTAAAAATACCACTGGAAGGTTGCTCTGACCTCGTAAGCCACATGGCAAGCTGGAGGTATTTGGAAAAAAGCTGCCTTACACTCCAGAAGACATCCCAAATTTACAGCCTGAATCCATTCACCTTTCTCCATAACAAAGAATTAAATAGTCTGGGACAAAATCAGAGGAGATGTGTCAGCAGAAACTAAAGCTTAGATTCACCTTCCCAGGTTTTTTTACTTTTTTTCAGCTTTTTTTTTACTGTTTTCAGTAACTTCTGTTGCAGGAAACCATCCAGGCAGTGGGTCCAGCCAAGGGAACCTTGCAAGAAGGTGTAAAATCAGTGTGTGTGAGAGAGAGAAATTGTGAGAGCCTGTGTTGCCTTCAGCCTTCTTTCCTACCACGGTCTCAGAAAAAAACCTGAGGAACAACCTCTGGCAGTAGTGAAGTGTAAAAATCCCACTCAGAACAAGTAACACCTCCATCCACCTCGGTCTGAGGCCTTTTGTGGGACCCAGCAGCTGCTGTGCATTCTGGCACAGCACAGTGCTCTAGGTGTGCTTCTTCCTCATGTGTCAGCTGTATCCCCGTCCCCAGAGCATCCTCTCCCTGTCATCACCAAAACCCTGCTGGTCCTCGCACGGCTGGTGGCACACATTGTGCCAGGACTGAAGAGCTGATGTGATTTACAGCATCAGCACCTGGGTCTGTCACAAGTCCTGGTTAAATCTGATTTAAAGCACAGGTTGTGTTTAAACAGGTTGGGTCTTTGAAGGCACACAGTGACTGCTGCTTATTTAAGTGTCTGTGATGGGAGAGAGGGCAGTTCCTGGTGATCTTGTTTGTCATTCCTCATGGACGGGGAGCAAAGGAGTGATTTTAGCTGCAGAGGAGCTGAATCTGCCCCTGTTTCAGGGAGGATTTCCAGCCATGTCCTCAAGCATGGTACATCCCACTCCCATGAGCTCTGCCCTGTGCTGACTCAGGGCTTTGCTTGGGCCCCTTTTTACAACACAAAGCATTTGGCCAAGCTGACCCCAGGCTCTCCTCCCTGCTCTGTCCCAGCCCGTCCACCTCCCTCCGCACAGCCCCAGCTCCCAGCTGGCCGAGCACCAGGCTCTGCTCCGTCCTGGAGCTGTGCTGGGCCAAACCAACCAACACCAGAAATGCAGCGTTCTGGAGCAACCCTTACCAGCATTTTATTTTTAGGGTGTCTCCTGGTGAGATGACGACGTGGTCCTTTGAAATGCTCAGCTTCGGTTTCTGAAAAAGCTCTTCCTCAGCGAGACCTGACCCAAAAAAAGAAGAAACCATCATTAGTTCAGACGGGCCATTCACCAGCTCAGAGCAGCACAATGCACTCGGGGCAAGCTCTTTGTTTTGTAAACAGTTCCTAATTTGGGGGCCCACACAGTGCTGCATTTATCCCGGTGCGGTTCAGCTGAGCGGGGTTGGTGGGGAGATGCCCTCAGTTTGTTTTTGGTTCCTTTATTCCTCTCTCTCTTTCCTGACACCGAGCACCTCTGTTTGTGCCAGTAGCGTCCGAGCCAGCTTTATGACTGAATTATCGCAGATTTAGGAGAACAGAGCTGTGTCAAAAGGATTTTGCACGCATGTAACAGTGGAAGGAGTCAGGTCCTTGGGAAATAATTTGATGGGTGAGCTCATACATTACATTTTAATCGATGGGAGGAAACAATAATTCTGGGGAGCAACTCTGTGAAGCACCTGTGACATTAAAGGCAAATCAAAAGCCTGGTGTATCCCAAATCAGCATTCCCAAATCGGCATCCCCAAATCAGCATCCCCAAATCAGCATTCCCAAACCAGCATTCCCAAATCCTGCACCTGAGCTGAACCCCAGGCTCGGTGGGCACTGTGGTTGGGGTGATGCTCCCAGGGCACTCCGTGACTCTGTCGGGTCTCTGGTGACAAGGGGCGTTAGTGACAGCAGTGACAAAGGTCTCTCTCGTCATCTCCTGGCCCAGGAAATGTCTCCTGGCCGTGGAACTGTCCCCAGGGACAATCTGAGTGTACATCTACCACGAGACAACGTTCAGAAAGTGAAACTGAGAAGAACCAGAAGCCGAGGTTGGCCAGGCTGGTTGCTTTGTCCAAATTCAAAGCAACATAATCAAGGAGGGGAGAAACCAGGCTCAGATAAGGATCTCCACTTCCAAAGCTCTGACATTAAAGCCGTGTTTTCTTTCCCCTCCTGCTTTTCAAAGCTCTCTCTTCTCCTTTGCCTTGAGCTCGATAAGCCAGAAGCCATCACTGGGCTCCCAGCACAGGCATTATTTGCAGCAGGGAGGGAGATAAGGTATCTGGCAGAGAGAGAAGCACCAGGCTTTAACTTCTCAGCTGCGTGAAGCAGTGATTTTCCTGCCCCCTCCTCTCTGCTCTCATCTCTTTGCTGCTTGATTTCAGTAAATTGCTCTTTGCCTGGCATCAGTGTGGGGAGTGACTCGCTCCCACTTTGGAGTCTCTGGCTTCTTCCAGGTGCCCTTGGAGTTCCCATCAGGAGCTCAGCGGAGGCCCAGTAATCTCATGGCACCACAGAGTCCTTCCAGAGGGGATCCTGCCCAGACACCATGGTGCTGGACTCCCCTTGGAGCCACTGACCCTTCCTACAGGCTCTGGCTGAGGCTTTGAACCAGTCCTGGCCACCAGACACAGATCCAGCCCAGTCCCCCTGCCCTGGCAGTGCTGCTCCATCTCCAAAGTCCTTTGCAGAACAAGAAGCTGGAGCCTGGCCAACACAAACTCCCTCCCCTGGCTCTGTGTGACATTATTTAGCACCTCCAAACTGCCGTTCCATGGAATGCCGGGGAGGCAGAGCAGCCAGGGGGCTCCAGCAGTTCCCATTTCTTTTGGGAAGCACTGCTATTCCTAAAGCCCCTCAGGATGGCACATGCAGGGAGCAGCATCACACTGAGCTGAGAACCAGCAGAAAAAGCCCCAGACTCTGCAGGAGGAGACACTGCCAGGCCAGCCCATCCTTGCTCTTGGCTCCGAGTCCCCTCTGTTTTCCAGACAGAGCCAGGTCCCGCCGGGAACGGGCTGAGCTTTGGCACAGGCTCTTCCATGGTGCTGAGGTATTTCACAGCCCCTTCAGAGCGACTGTGCTGAGCTTTGCAAAAACGCTCCAGGATATGCCCAACAGCTTCAAATTTGTCTGTCAAGTGCCATTAATTTGCCAGCTGAGGGGGGTTTGGGTCCCTGTAGCTGTCCCAGGATCTGCTCTGGGCTGTTGATGCTGCGACTTCAGCCAGGACTTAGAAAATCCTGGGGTTTAAAACAAAATCATTTCTCTCCTCTTGTGCCTTCAGTTGTTCTTAGGGCTTAGGGGGGCTCAGCCAGAGCAGCCAGGGGGCTCCATGACCAGCCTGGGTTGTAGCTCTCATGAGCAAGCGTGGCACTGTCAGAGGGGTCTGGGGTCAGAGCCTGAGCTCTGTTCTGACTGCAGAGTCCTTGGGCTTTTCCAACATTTGACACCGTTTTTGCTAAAAGAAAGAAAAGTATTTTTCAATTATTCTGTTTTTGCTCCTGAGTTACTTCTTGCCCGAAATTTATTTTGGCTTGGGGAGCTGAAGAACAGAATAAGCAACGTGGAATTTCAGTGCTTTTCTACCCCACAGAGGACAGGAGGAGGAATTCCCGTGCCACACACACATCTGGTCTCTGCTGGCAGGTGAGAGAGGGTTTGCATAAACACAGCCCGTGCCCCTTCTGCCACACCAGAGCTGAGTGGGCTGGGAAAAGAACACTTTGAGGGCCAAACAGAGAGAGGAGTGAGGGCAAGGTCAGGCTGTGCTAGGGCAGGACACCTAATGCCAGACTGGCAGAGTGAGACCTCACAATGTTCCTCACCTCCCCTGGTCCTGTTAGAGCTAGGCTTGAGTTTTTGGAGGCACGGCTGGGGACAGCCCCAGGGTATGTTGGATGAGGAGAAAGGGATCTGCTCCACTTCCATATTTGTTGTCTGTGTTGGAGGAGATTCATGCCTTTACCAAGGCTTTGGGATGCTGCAAGGGAGGAGCAGGCATGGTCCTGGCAGTGCGCTCCCTTTTCCACAGCCCTGCTCCCCAACCTTTGTCCCTAAACCCAGGACCCACAGCCTGCAGGGGTGGGGTGGGTGACCTGCTGGGCTGAGTCCTGCTGAGGCTGAAGTGCTCTGATTGCCCTGCTCAAATCGCAGTGCCCAGCCCCAAAAGAACATTGTCCTCTCCTCCCTGTTAAGTAATTCTGGTCCTGCTCTAGGGCTACAAGGGACATAAAACTAAAAGTGAGTGGTCATTACTGTGTCATGGCCATGGCAAAGCTCCTTGTGAGAGCCACGGGGAAAGTCCTGGGTGCCACAGCTGGCCCTGCCATGCCCTGTGGAGCTGACCCTGCTCCTGGTGGAGCTGACCCTGCTCCTGGTGCAGCCTCCTTCCCCAGATCCCCCCGCAGGGTTTGGGTGGGGTGCTGGAGGGATAATCCTGCAGGTGTGGCAGAGGGCTCGTGGCCTCCTGCAGAGCTGCAGCCAGGTCCCAGCAGCACATCCCCTCTGTGAGCCAGGGGAAGGACAGGCTCCTCCTGGGAAGGGAACATCTGCTCCGGGTCCTCACATCCCTGCCTTGCCTCGGAGCCAACACAAATTGGCTCCAGCAAGACAAGAGCAGCATCTCCAGGCTAAAGGTGCCCCTGGAAAGAGCCCCAAGCGAGGAGAGAGCCTCTGACTGGAGCCTCCTGTGCCGTTTCTGACTCTGGGAGTTTATTCCTGCCTCCAGCTCAGACTTTAACATTCTGCTCTCAGCGGTGGAAACCGCAAACACAGCACAACCACAAATCCTCGGGAGTGAAATGTGAAAGGTTGACTGATACATTATCCAGGGGAGAAAAATATATTGAAAACTGCTTTTCCTGGGATAATCTGATTTTGCAGCACGGCCAACATTAAACACGGGAGGCTCCCCAGGCAGAGGGTAATGGGTGACCTCCCTCACCCCTCTGTCAGATGGTTTCCAACTCCATCTCACTTGGCACGGGGAGATCCCTCCCACGCACAGCCTGATGCTCCATCCTGGGCCCAGCAGTGAGCACGGATAAAAAGTATTTTTAATCTCTGTTCCTTATTGTACCAGCCTTCCTCCAGGCATCCTCTGGGCACTGCAGCTCTCCCTGGCAGAGCCCTCACGGGTGGCTGTGAGCCTGGCCCTGCCTCGGTGTCACTCAGTGACAGCTCAGGCAATGTGATACCTGATCAAGGGATCCAGGGATCCCCTCTGGCCACGGGGAGAGCTGGGGAACAGAGCCCACGCAGCCTCTGCCCCAGATGACAAGGGAATAATCGCTGGGCAGAGCGGAGAGTGCCGTGCTGGCAGCGAAATGGGGCAGGTCAGACCGAGGGTTCCACCAGGGCTCGGGCACACAAACAGCTTCTTGCACGTGGGTGAACTCCTGGCACTGTTCATGGGTGTAAGGCCACTCCTGAGCAGGGAGCTGGGCCCCAGGGCACCTCAGGGCCCCTTGGAAGGGGCTGGAAGTCAGAGTTTGGAGCTGGTTTGAGTCAGGGGAGGAGGGTGACAGACACACAGCAATTAAAACCTGTTTGTCGTTGCTGAGGATACTCCTGTGAGCTGTGTGTGCCTGGCAGGGGAGCTCCGGGAGCTCCAAGAGCCCTCTGGAATCACCGGGGGCTGTACGGACACCACACCTTGCCCTGGTCACCAGTGAGAGGTGCCCACCAGTGACTGGGACGGTGCAGAGGCAGAGCTGTCCCCTCCCCTCCTGCCAGGGCAATCCTGGCCAAGTCAGACCCTCCAAACAACTCTGTCCCTGCAGCAGAAATGACACCAAATAAATGCCAGTGTGCTCCCCTCCGAGCTGCCAGGGCACCTCATCACAAGCACAGCGTGAGCCCACCTCAGAATGAGCAGGTGCCCGTTTCAAAGGGTATTTTCATGCTTCTCTCCCCAAGGAAATCTATTTTCGCTGGAATTGAAGAGCTCAGGGATTCACTGAAGCACAGTGTGTGTTTAAACAAACGGCCTGCAATCATCTCAGGATTTATTTCAAGGTTGCCCCTATGGAAAGAGAAGACACCACAGCACTGCCAGCACTACTGGATCACAAGCCTTGCAATATTTGGGGTGTTTATTAAGTCTTCAGCACCTGGCATCAGTTCCACTCAAGCGATTTTCTGTTCTTTTTAAAGGTTTAAAAAGACAGCAGCGAATAACTAAAGAGACCTATCTCCACCCCTCTTTTTGTTCTGAATTTGGACACAGGATTTTTGATTCTCCTAGAAATTAATGAAATGTCTTGTGCCCTGTGTTCACAGTGCAAGATCTCCTAAGTGAAATGTTACTGCTACCACTGGCTTTCCCAGCAGAGAAGGGAGGCTCTTGTGGGGAAGGTCTTGGCTGTAAGTCAGAGATAAAACTCTGAATTTTTGTCTTTTCTGTGGGCTGGTGAGTTCTGTGTGGAGGCACTGATGGGAACGGAGTCAGTGCAGAGGCTGCAGAGGGGGAATGTGTTGGTCACAATCGTTTGGGGAAAACCCCTCTAGACCTAATGTGGTTTGAGTGCCTCCCTGCCATTTCCTGTGCTCAGGGAGCTGCTTTTGGTCAGGCTATTTGCTCTCGTAATTCTCCACGTGTCTATTGAGGGTAATAATTTGTCTGTGGAGATGTAAACCCTTCGTCTTTTCCTGAGCATCTCCACTGTGCTAAACCACCTTTCCTAGGGGAGGAGGTGAGTAGGGGTTCAGTGTCTCACAGCCTCCTGCCAGGACTCTCTCCCTTGCCTGCTGTTCAAGCTGAACTGTTTTTAAGGAAAATGGTTCATCAGCCTTTAAAGATTTTCTATTTCCTTTGTTTGTTTAGGGGGAATGGTTACTAGAAGCCTCTCTTCCTGTGGTTTTCCACCTCAGAATAACCAGGAATGCCCCAGGGTGGCCCTGCTGTGGGTGGGCACAGAGCTGACAACCTCCAGGCCAGACCCAAAGCTTGCCTTCCTACAGAAGCTGAAGGAGTTCATCCAAAATTAAATTGGCAATCACAAACTCATCAGGAGAAATGGCAAAGATTCCTTCAGGGCACTCAAATGCAAGTGTTAACCCAAGAGCATCTCTGGCAAAGCCACAGGATTCCTGTTCCCATTGATTTTCCCAGCCAGGGAAGGTAGGATTTGCTCAGCTGAGTCACGAGAGAGGGGAGCAGTCCCCACCCATTCCTCGCTGCCTGCTACAAGTGGAAGCTGTGGCTCAGCCAGAGGCAGCAGTTGGGGTGTAAATGATCCGAAGTGACAACAACGAAGAAAAAATTAAATCATTAGTCTGGAGCGGGAAACGTCAACAACAGCGCAGTGAAAACAACTGCTAAGTGGAGAAAGTGTTTGGAGATAAGATAAGGCTTTGGCCCAGCTCTCGGGATTTGTTCCTACAAGGCTTTTCCTCACCCGCAGATGCATCAGCACTTCCTGCTGAGGTGCCCCAGGGTCGCCCTGGCTTCCTCCTGTAATCAGCAAAAGCCTTCAGCAAGGCCACTGATTGCTCTGGGTGCTGACACACAAACCCTGGGAGCTTTCCTTGGGTCTTCTGCAACCAAGCTTCGCCTCTGGGGCTCACCTGCCCCTGCTCCAAGGCAGCTCCTGCTCCAAGGCAGCTCCTGCTCCAAGGCAGCTCCTGCAGCTGCACCACCGTGGCCTCCCCAGGCTGCCCACGCTCTGGATCGCTGCGGCAGCCGCAGATTTATGGAAGGAGGTCACGGAAAGCGACTCCAGGTCAAAGTTGTTTGGTCTTGGGCGGCAGCAGCTCATTAATCAGGGCCATTGTTTCCCCCCTGCCACCACAGAGAGTCCCCAGGAGTGGCAGGGATCTCAGCAGCCCGTGCTGCTGCTGAGCTGGGCAGCGAGGGGACACGGCTTTGGGACGGGCTGATAAGCCAGGAACTCGGATCTACACGGGAAAATAAACACGGCATCTGGGAAAGGAGGTGGCAACATCTGCAATCATCTGCCAGGCACTCAAGCACAATTTGAAGTATTTAGGAAATGTGGTAATCTCATGTGGATGGAAAAAAGGCTGGGAATGTTGCTGTTTCTTGATCCAAATGATGGCAATTCCTCTGGGAAAGAGACGACCTGGCACATCTCCATGATTAGGAAATATGCAGACCCAGTGGGAACGAGATGCACAAAAAAGGAGCCCTGAAGACTCTAGGGGGGGAAAAAAAATCCAAAAATGTGAGGTATGAAGCTGTCTTTGCCTCTCCCCGCAACGTGGTCTCCTGAGAAAAGCTGGAGGGCTGCAGATGCGAGTGTTTCCAATGATTCCCAGACAGGATTACTTCATCAGCGCTCCAGACATAGCTTTCCTTCCTCCTCACTGGCCATCCCCAGGACAGGGCACATTCCTCAGGCAGGGCTGGGAGTGAGGAGGAGCAAGGGCACCCAGGGGGCTCCAGGATGACCCATCCCAGGAGCATCCCCAGGGAATGGGCACGGCCCCGAGGCTGCCAGAGCTCCAGGAGTGTTTGGACACTGCTGCCAGGGATGCCCAGGGTGGGATTGTTGGGGTGTCTGTGCAGGGCCAGGGGTTGGATTGGATGATCCTGGGGGTCCCCTCCAGCTCAGGATGTTCTGTGATCTATCCCTGCCTCCCCTGGGCTCTTCCCAGGCTTCCCTGTGTCCCCTGTGCCAACTCAGGACTCTCCCCACAGGCGAACTCCTGGTGGTTTCTGTGAGTATGGAGGGACAGAGCTGGAGATTTTTATGGCTTGTCAGCCCAGAAGCTCCTCACAGCTACAGACACCAAACCTGGACCAAGTCATGGTTCCAGCTGGTCCAAACCCTGCACTGAGCTGCCTTTAATCCAATCAGAATCCCTCTCTGCAGGTAATTTGTGTGTGGTGAGTAGTTACTTACAAAGCTCTGGGTGCTAAGGAAGGAACGCTTTAAAACACTTCTGCTTTAATTACTTCATTATTTTGAGGAGTATCATCAGATCTGCTCATTTATCAAAGGTGACAGGTGAGGCTGAGGAGTCAACAGCAGTAATTCATGTGCTTCATGTGTGCAGCACTAAACACTGTGCTCACTCACACATCAATGGGATTGGATTTGGCACCTCTCTAAATTTCTCTCAAACTTACTTGTTTTGTACAGCTGCAAATAATGAAAGCAATTGTTGGGCTGACTCAGTTCCAAGAACTATTCCCCAACCTACTCATGTGCACAGCGAGGATCAGTCACTCTGGAAATCCATCCTGAGATGAGCCAGGTCCTCCCATGACAGAACAAGCAGTAAATCTCTGTAGATTCACCAGGGACTTCCCTCTTGCTCCTACCCAGTTTTACTCTTTGCACTGGACTTTTTCACCCAGAATGAAGGGCTTGCCTACACTCTGGGAAGAGTCAAGCTCTCCAGGGTGGATGTTTTGTTGAGGACAATGGACTTTTTAAAAAGTTAGAGCAGTATTAGAGAAGTTTTCAATAGGTTTTCTATACACTTTTATACCTTTTTGTTCATTTCCTTTTGAAGTGTCAAGAAATCAGATTTAAAGAAAACCCCAATGCTGTCCTTTTCTGTGTGGCTATGATAAGTTAATGTTCACTTTTTCCTCATTAATCACATCACTGCACAGGTTTTGGCAGCATGGAAACATCTGTGGTGGTTCTTTACTCTGGTGGCACTTCCCACAGAGGGGACGAGGTGCACCAGGAGTGATGAAGCTGCAGGGGGGTCGGGCGGGACACAGAGAGATTTGAGGCAGGGTTTATCTCTCTGCAGGCAAGAAACTGCCTTAAGTGAGTACTTAGGAGGCAGTGCAATAACCCAGGCAGGCATCAGCTCCTAACTGAGCCCGGCTGCCAGCAGAGGTCAGGATTTAAGCTGGCACCAGGGAATGTTAAGGAGGGATTCCCCTGCGGTTCCCGTGCACGGTGCTGACAGTGGGGAATTGACATTTTTGCCACAGTTCCATCCAACCATTGGCTTCACACGTGCAGGAAATCTGTCCTGGTGCCTGCTTGTGGAGAGCTGACCTGCTCCCTGACATCTTTCATCAGGAGACAACTTCCAGCAGTAGTTTAGGGCAGCTAGGCTCGGCTTAGAACCACAGCTTTGGGGCTTGAAAAGTAACACTCCTATAAATTCTCAGCAAGCAGATGAAAATGAACTTTTCTCGTGTTAAAGGGGTTGGTAAATGAAGTTTCACTGGGCCACAGCACACAAATTAAAGCACTGCCCAGCATTAACTCCAGATAAAGTCCCACTTGAGGGGTGCTAACTTTGAACTTCGCCTGGCCTGGCTGTTTCAGTTCTTAGAACATTCATAACCAGAGCAATTTCCCCTGTAACGTGAGGCAACAGCAGCAAGTGAAACAGTATTTCCAAATACCCAGTCAACTAAATCACTGTCCTGAATGTCAGCTTCTCCTTTGATAATAAAGTATGATGGTAATTCATCCTAAGAACAAGGCTTTGGAAAACTGTAAGATGGATCCCCTGGAGAGACATTAAAATGGCCAGAGAAGAAGAGAGAGAAGTTACAAAATCCCTGACACTGTGGTTCAGCAAAATGTGTGTTTCTTTGAAAGCATTTTTTGGTCTTTTTTGCCAGCACTCAGCCCCTGCCTGGATGTGTCAGGTCAGGAGGATGCTCACTCATGTCCCTCCTCCACCACCTGCAGACTAAATCCGTGATTCCCAAACCTTTCTTCTTGTTCCATCATCCACTGGCACAGGAGAGTGCTGGGAACCCCTGTAACAACCTGTACCTTAGCCTTGAGCCCAGCACAGAATGATCTTTATAGATATGACAAAGAAAAGAAGAATTAAGCCCAACTGATGGGAATTATCAGGAGTGGATCAAACGTGGGCCTTTAGGTGCTCCAATAGTAAAACTGTTGGAAGTGGGAGTGGTTAACAGGAGAGGTTGGAATCATGGCAGGTCTGATACCAAGGGCAACCATTTATCTGCTCTTTCTGCTGGCAAGAGTCCAGGGAGAGGAAAGAAAACCTTCCCAAGGTTGAGTTACATTGGCCTGTGTAATCCAGCTCCCAAAGGAAGCAGTGATGCCAGCCCTGTCTTCAGGAATATTTAGAATTAGAGGAGATAAAGTGCTGGGAGATGTCCTTCAGAAAACATTTGCTGGTGCCCCACACGGAGCAGTCTCTGAGAGCTCCATCTGCCACATCTGGGCCTGGCTTGGGGTACAGGACCTGTACCTGTCCCTTTCCAAACCTCCCTGGTGCTCCCTCAAAGGCAGCGTGGATGTTCCCAGCTTTGGACTCCAGCGTGTCCCCGAACCAGACCTCAGAGAGGATTGGGGATGTTTTCCAAGAAAGGCAAGAGCTGACAGAGGAATTTGGGTGAATTCTGCTGAAAGACAAGAGGGTGGCTTGCAAAGCAACCTCTGACCATGCTCCAGAGCTAAATCCTACTTGCCATCAAGGAAGATGACTGCCCAGGGAACACCAAATAATTGTGGAAAAGCTGCTCAGAGAGACCACAGCTTTCTTCAGGCCACATTCCCCAAGGCTTCCTGCTTGGAGCCTTGCTGGTGTGAGCCCAGCAGTGATCCCTGCTCCCTGGGGGTGCTGGTGTGTCCCGTAGGCAGCACCACGCAAACTCTGGTGGAAACTGGGCAATCCCCATTCTCAGCCTTTTATTCCTCCTCTCCATCTCTTTCCTCATCCCCTGCCCTCTTTTCTAAGAAAAATATGAGGCTGCATGGAAAGGCTTCTTTGTACAGAACATCTGTGTCCTCCTGTGTGATGAATCACTGACCTGCAGAAGGAGCAGGCCAAGGGAAGGCCACGAGAGGGATGGAGCTGAAATCAGAGTGGGGAAGGTGGATGGGCAGGGTGAAGCAGAACAAAAGCCCACCCCTGTTAGCATTGTTTGACCATTTTTCCTTGAGCTATAAATCCAGAAGCAAACGAGCCAGAGCCTCCTGAGGTCGAGTCAATTGATGTGCCACACTAAACAGAGATGGGTTTGAACAAATACAGGGGTTGGACGTGTCAGGAACATGTGAATGCTCAACGTCAGTAAAATCTGCTTGGTGGGTAATTACTTTGTTTTCTTAGTTTCTGAGCTCTGCCCATTAAGGAGCAATGGGCTGAAGCTGACTTTGGACTTGACACTGGAATCTGTTTTCGATCAGCTCCGTGTTCCACTTCTGTCGGCTTTGTGTGCCTGCCTCAGGAGGTTTTCCCTTTTTTTCCGGGTTTGTTTTGAAGGATAGCAGGTTGCTATTTTGGGAGATGAGATAAAAGCTGTTTGCTGGGATGGGGAGAGGGAACCTAACCATGTCCTTAAACCCAAGCCCAGTTTCAGGCACATTTCCGCAGCCCGGGCCATGTTTTGTTACCCTGCGCCCGCAGTCTCCCTGGGCAGCTCGGCCTAACTAGGTCTGGTTTCCTCACTGGTTTGCATTAAGCTGGAAAGTACCAATCGGGCCCAGAGAATTGGCTGCAAATCATCTGTGAAATCCTTCTTAATGACAAACTCCATCGGGCCGTGGAGCAGGGCTTCAATCACTTCCTCAGCCTCCACCGCACTCCTACCCTGACGTGACCCCAACTTCTCCCCTGTTTGTGAGGCTTCTCCACAGCTGTGACATAATGTTTTTGATGGCAGGCTCTGGAGGAATTCTGCTCGTGGCAAAGCAGGAATCTGCTTCGAATTAGCACTGCACATATTTATCAAGTCTACATAGCATGGCTGCCTGTTGACAAAAATCCCTTCCCCTGTCCCCCGCAGGTTCCCAGAGGAGCTCACTTGACCCACGAAGGTTTGGAGCTGAAGCAGTTTCTGGTGTCTGGGAGCAGCCCACAGAAGGGGCAGCAGGTGGGTGACAGTCCTGGTGTGATGCCCAGAGCCAAGCTGTGCTTTCAGTGCCAGATCCTGCCTTTTGGGTGGATTTGGGAGCGCTCAGACACTTCCAGGACATCTCTGCCGTGCCTGGAGCCGTTCCCTCTCTAACAGGTTGGTTGAGTTGTATCACATCACTCCCTCATCTGGAAAAACCGTGGCACAGGGAAGAGGGTTGCACAGTGACCTGGAAACAGCAGATTTGCTTTGTGGGATCCTGATTTTAAAGGTGCTTTACTGCAGCTGCTTCCAAGAAAAGCAAACATTGCCAGGTACCGGGAGCAGCCCCGGGTCGCATTAAAGCCACCTACGCCGCTCGGCCAAAGCTGGGCAGGAAATTCTTCTGCCTTCATGTCTAAATATTTAAGACCTATTTATTTATTTTAATTCCTCTTGTGCATAGGGATAAAAACACAAATCCTTCAAAGGTTTTTCTTATTATGGAAAGCAACGACAGAAAAAGACTCGTCTAAAAATAGCCGGATATTTAGGGCAGCCCCCGGTAGTGGGAGACAGATCCAGAGCCTTGATTCCACCAAGGAACGTGGTGTCTCCAGCATCCTACGCCTCCATCCCAACAACAAGGTCATGGCATCGTTGGGATGTGACCGGAAACGCCGTCCTGGCTGCAGAACCTTTCCTGGAAAACCGCTCCTAGCCCAGCCACTTTCCACACAGGGTTTTGCCACAGCGTAATTTTCTAGGGAAAAGCCATTTTTTTTCTTATAAAACCCCAAGCTGGTTCAGTTTTTAATATTGATTTCAGAGCAGAAGCAACCACGCCAGTGTTTGATTTTCCTGAAAATGTCACCTCTTCATCCCACACGTTTATTGCAGTTCCTATGCAGTTCCTATTGCAGCCAAAATGTGCAGTGGCCCTTTGAACAGTAACATTAATTTGGGTGCCGGGTAGTTAACTAAATCAACAAATATGACTCTGAAAGTAATTAAACGAGGAGGGTTTGGAGCTCTCTCCTGACTCTCTTGCAGAGGATCCAAAGGCCTGGTAAGGAATACAGAACTTTATGAAAATGACTAAGAAAAAAGAGAATGATGAAAGTTCAGTGAGCACCGAATGAAAGCGAAATGAAAACTGGATGTCACCAAGACAGAAGAATGTCACCAAGACAGAAAAATGTCACCATTTGAATTCAGGAGGAGAAAAGCACCAAGGTGAGAGATGAAAGAATAATGCAAATCCGTGCGGGCAATTAAAGAGGTTCCCTCCATCCCGATTCCACACATACAGCCTTGATTTGCTGCACTAAGAATTCAGAGAACTAATCCCAGTAATGAAACCCAGACCTGAGACCCTGCAGAGGAAACAAACAGCTTATCAAGGTAGCGCCAGCGCTTGCTGGGGTTCTTCTTTCAGAGTTCTGCTCCCTCTTGCCTCCGTTAGTCACTAAAACTTCTGGTGCTGCAGGTGAATTTTGGCCTGGCAGAGGTGAGCTGTGGCTCTGAGGGATTCCTGCACAAGCTGCAGGAAACCAGCAGGTTCCTGGTGCCCCTTGCTGAGCACGGGGGTGTTTGTGAGGTGTGGCAGGGGTGAGAACACATGCTGCAGGCAAACGGAATTGCTGGAAAAGCAAATAAAAACGGGTTTGAATTCTCCCTGGGTGTGCCAGGGGCTTACAGAGATGCCTGGAGCTGCATGGCCAAGCCAAGGTGAGACCAGCCACTGGTGCAGCCAACAACAAGCAATGTTTGGAGGATAAGGAACACTCTTGGGTTCCAGCTGGAAAGGGAGGCCCAGCATTCTGTTGCACTCTTAAGCTATCGAAATGTTTATATCAATTGAAAACAGGCTCTTGGGGGAGAGGAAAAAAACCAGGGATGAATTTTCAGGCTGAGACCTCAGATGCCAAACTGTAAAACCCTTGGCTGGAAGGCCTCAGGGTAGAGACAACTGCGCAGCATTAACTGCATAGCAGTGGTTCAAACGGGAGCCATTGGAATAAAGAGAGCGTTTGGGAAAATTGGGAGGCATTTCTTTTGGGCTCTAGAGCAAGGTCAGAGCACGGGAGCAGCTTTGGGAGGGGAAAAAACGCTGCTGGAGAGTAAAAGGAGCTGTAGATCAAGCCCAAATCCTGCAAAGCTTGTTCACAGGAGCTGCTGTGGCGATGGGAATGTCTGTGCAGAGGGAAGAGTCCTCTGAGCCCAGGCAGAGGCAGCAGAAAGAGATCCTGGCATGGGGCAGTGGCACTGAAATTAAGGGACAGCTTCCCCTGTGATGGCACTGAAACTAAGGGACAGTTTCCCCCACAATAGCACTGAAATTAAGGGACAGCTTCCCCTGTGATGGCACTGAAATTAAGGGACATTTTCCCCCACAATAGCACTGAAATTAAGGGACAGTTTCCCCCACAATAGCACTGAAATTAAGGGACAGCTTCCCCTGTGATGAAACAGAAACTCTTCATGCTCACACCACCATGGCAGGAAGGACAGCAGATCACATTTTGTATTCTTAATTCACCTGAGCTATTTTAAAATGACAAGTCCCTAACCGAAGTATTAGACCTGTGTAGCTCTTTATAAATCTTTCTTAAAAAGGGTTCTGTTCGCTCATTTTTTGGTGTTGTTTGTTTGGCTTTTGGCCATGAAAATACAGTTTGTATCCGATGAGATCTCTTGGGTTGTAGCAGGATATCAGAAAAGCAGGAATTGGTAGCGATCCTGATGGGTGAGAGGCAGAAGTGCCAATGTTTGGGTGCAGTTCCAGCCCGATTCCCATCGTTTTCCTCCTGAGCACCCCCAGGTTTTGCCCTGCTCTGCCCCAGCACCCGCGGCAGCGACGGGGGCTGCGCAGCCTGGCACCAGTCGGAGGGACCAGTGCTGAGCATGACCTGTTCACTGTTTGGAAATGAGTAATTCTCTGCGTGATTCATCTCCTTGTCTTTGCTGTTCCTCAGAGCAGCCATAGAGGAATTGCAGCCGTGGTGTTTTACTGCTGCAGACAACAGGGGAACTTTCTCTTTTCCCCGGTTCCCAGAAAAATGTGGGAGGTTGGGAAGGAGGCACAGAGAAAGAAGGAAAAATTGTCATTTCTCCTGGGAATTCTCCAGTTCTGAACTTGGTGAGAGTCCTCCATGAGTCCTGTAGGGGTTTCAACCCCCCTGACACAATCTCTTGAACCAGTGAGATGCAGTGGGGGCTGGACACAGCCACGCTTTCAACCTCTCCAGCCCTTCCCTGGTGTCCAACAGTGGAACAAGATCCTTCACAGCACACCCAGACTGTGGATCTTGAGCACCCAGACTGGATCTTGAGCACCCAAACTGGAAGCAGCAGTTGAACCTCTTTGAGGTTTCCACTGTGCAGGAAGTTTACGAGTGAAATTGTACAGTTTTATCTCGTGCCTCCCTGCACTGCCACTCGATCCCATTGTAGCTGAAAGGGGAAACAACTCTGGTATCTCCACTCAAGCAGAAGGCAGTGAAGGGCTCGTGTGGGAACCTGCCATTCGCAGACTCCTGCAAAATGCTGATTTATCTGTTCCACTGATGAGTCCCTAAATGAACGTTTGGTGTTGAAGACCTGAATCCTGAGGATTTGGAGAGCTCTAACACACAAATCTTTCCCTTTCTCGTGAAGCCCGGCTGCAGCTGGGAGGTTTGGGATCTGCAGGCTCTGCTGACCCTCCAGGACAGCCCCAGGAAGAGGGAGGAAAGAAAATCCAAATTTAAAATCAGCTTGATGTTCTTGTCTCCCTCATCAAGGGTGTCATGCTCCTCCCCCTTCTCTCTTCACCCAGCTCAGGGCACTTTTGGTGAGCCCTCCATGCCAAGGATTAATCCAAAGCTGAAAGTTTTTCAGTTTAAAATGAGAACAGGATAAAATCTGCAGCTTCAGCGCTTCTCTTTTCCGACAGAAATGCTCACCCCACTCCCGGGCATGATTCAGCACAAGACAGAAAGGTGCTTTCAGTTACAGAAGTCCTTGACTGCCTCATTCTTGTTCCAAATCCCGGTGAGGCTCCTCCAGGAGCTCACAGCTGTGGGATCCCGCCCTCACTGCCCTCTCTGATCCCATTCCAGGCCAGGACGGGCAGCCAGTGTCCCACAGCCTGCAGTGGGAGGATGTCTGGCTTCCAGAGAAGGCAGGAAGGATCCAGAGCCATCCCAAAACAAACCCATTTCCCCACAGATTCCACCTGTGTCCCACAGAGCCAGGGGGAACATGCAAGGCGCCGAGATTTGGGGCCACTCTGTGCAGTTACACCTATTTTGCTGTGCCATGAGCTGCTCTTCCCAAAGCAGAGCCCAGCTGGCAGCACCTCGAAGCCCTGGGAAGTTTTTGGGGAGCAGGTGGATTTGCCCCCAGCCATTCCCAGGGATTCTCTGTGCACATGCACCCAGCCCCTCTTTCTTCTCCTGAAGCACTTTCATCTCTCCTGGTTTTAAAGAAACCAGGGGTGGCCCCACCCTGCTGCACAACTGCAGGGCTATTTACCACTCGGAGAGGAAATCCCATGTCACAACCCCTTGGAGCACAAGGAATAATGTCCGGAATTCCTTTATCTGTGACCAGGCCTGGCTCACAGGCTCTTTCCTGTCACTTAAGTGTACACAAATATATTCTTTTCTTTTGTCAAGGCAGCGGGCCCAGATTTTAATGATGGTTTATTAAAAAAGAAAAGGCTTTGGCAAGGCTCAAGAACAAACGTTCTCTGACTTTGGGACCTTTTGTTCTTCAAGGTGAAAAGTGACTCTAAAGAATAAGGAAAATTGAGTCACTGGTCCTTGCCCTCCATAGTAAATTTGACCTCCACTGTTTTTACAGTACCTAAAATTGGTGTCGTGGGCTGATCAGGGAAGTTAAAGTGATAAGCCTCTCTCCAGGGCTGCTCTGCAAGATGGGTTTTTTTGGAGGGATCAAAATGACCCTTTGGGCCCTGCAGTTTTTGTGCCCTCAGGTCCAAGGTTTCTGTCCGTGCCTTGGTGCCAAATTTTGCCCAGCTAAAGGCTGTCCTTATCTTATCCATTAGCAGGAGATGGGGGGAGAGGTGCTGCTGGATACAGCCCGGAGGGCAGGGCTGCCTTGGCTGAGAGGATGGGAAGCAGTGGGATGCAGCACGTCCTGAAATGCCTCCCTGCACGTGGATCCAGAGCTCCGGCCATCGCCTGCGCTGTGGGAAAGAGGATCAGGGACTCCCAGGAATGCCTGAGCCATCCTCCCAGGGCACCTCTGCGCTGGCAGGATGAGCTGGGATCCCTCAGGGATACCTGCCAGCATCCCCAGGCAGTGCTGGGGCCGTTCCCTCCTTCCAGGCCACGGAACGATGCAGGGACCACCAGCTCCAGGCCAGAGGGGAGGGAAGTCTCCAGCAGGAAACCCCTGGGAGCGAGGAAGTTGCAGCAGAAATATTGGCACCAGCGTCCTGAGGGAGGCGGGGGAAGCAGGCAGGGGGAGGAATCTTTCCAGGAAAAGAGCACTTGCATCAGATACTTCCAGAAATAAAATATCCCCGTGTCAGAGAAATGTTCCGAATACCGGCAGCTCTGCCCTGCCTTGCCCCACCACTCCTGCAAATCCTTCTCAAAAGGATCTCAAGATCCTTCAGTCTGGAGCCCCCTCAAGCAAAAAGAAGTGCAAGTGAGAACGGGGACCACAGAGCAGCCCCGAGTGATCCCTGGCACCCTCTTGGCACCGCTGGGGATGTGAGGAAGCTGCAGCCTTGCTGCAGGACAAACAGCTCAGCAGCTGGAGTTTACTGGCTCTTCATTTCTATTCCTCCAGCGCACAGGCAGTGCCAGATGTGCTGTCCCTGATTCATGCGCGTTGTGTTTGATGTCTCCCATCAGAACCAACCTTGGGCTGCATCCAGCACCTAAACTGTTCTTAGCAGAGATAAATATTTGGGCAAGTCTGCGACTGGCAAGAACCCGTCCCTCCCCTCCCCGGGCCGCAGGCAGCAGCTCGGGGCTCGGCGCAGATGTTTGCTGCGCAGGAGGAGCGCGCCGTGCTCCACATCCCCCGAGGAGGGGGACTCACTCGGGCAGGAGGGGGACTCACTCGGGCAGGAGGGGGACTCGGGCAAGGGGGGACCTCGCAGGGGCCGCAGGCTGAGCGCCCACCCAGCGCTGCGTGCGCGTGCTGGGTCCCAGCAGCGAGCCAGCGCTGCTCTCATCTGCGGCTCTCAGGCTCAGCCCGGCCCCAGCCGCCACAGGCAGCCCAGAGCAAGCCCTGCCACCGGCTCTGGCTGCAGGGGATGAGCCACGCTGCTCTCCCGGCCTCGTGGCAGGCGTGGATGTGTGTGGGACACGCTGGGTTTGGAGGACTGGGAGTTGTTGGCCTTGTTTTCCCTTTGCGCTCTGCGCTGTGCTCCGCGAAGCGTGCAGGGAGCAGAAAGGAGCCGTGCTCGGACAGGGCGTGGAGAGGCCGGATCCATGGATTTTCCTGGCTTTCTTCAGTTCATTCTCCACTTGCTGAGTGACCCACTCTCTATGGATAAACCCAGCAGGCCCCTGGGCTTTGCTGCAAGGTGTCCTGAGCAGGGCCTCTCTCTCCTGTGTTGGGATCTCCCCCGTTCCCTCAGCCCTGGCTGGCCTGCCCTGCCCGCCCGGACAAGGAGTTTGCCAGGGCAGGGAGGATGGGCTGGCTCAGAAATCCTCAGGAAAACCCACCTGTGAGAACCCAGTTCATGCAAATCAAGGCGAACCAGTCCCTTCCACTTCCCTGCTCTGTCACTTTGCAGTTGGTGGCAGTGATTTGAGGCCACTTCACTCGGGACTTGGGCTTCTTTTCACACCTTTATTTGCCTGCCCTCGGTTTTCCAGTCTGCTGCAACGAGGAGGTGAAGCCACGCGTGACAAACCCTCCAGGCTGATGTCTGCTGGGATGGATCACAACTGGACACCCCTCCCGTAAGGGCATTCCTCTCCAAAGTGCTGCCATAAATTGCTGTAAACTCGCTGTGTTTTGAAGAGCTGGGCCTGCTGTGCCACGCCAGGAGTTCTCAGTGTCACCAACCCCGTGGCTCTGACAGCACAACCCCGATTTTGGGTGCAGCTCCCACAGGGAGCTCACAACCTGACGGCGCTGAGATCACTCATAAAGGCGGGCAAGCACCACAAACTCAGCCCAAAGTCCCCAAATCCGGGGTGTGTGGGGGGGTCAGAAACACCTCCCTGTTTTGTATCCTGCCCGATATCTGCTTTTGGACGAGGTCACAAGAGATTGTTATTCCCAGAAGAGTGCTGCCGTGTTGAAACGTGGAATTTTTCAGGAATTTTTCATTAACGTTGGCTCTGGCAGATAAAATATTGGCCATGCCAAAGACAACATGCCTGGGAATAGGCTGCTCCCGAGCAGGGAGGTAGCATCCCTCAGCACTGCAGCTACACGGATTGCCCCAGTGGCAGAGGGAATAGCAACCATGAAAGCTGATGATGCCCAGTTTTGCTTTTCCCATATATTTTCACCTTCATTTAAAGGCCAGGATGCATATTCCAGTGCACACTCGTTTGTGTTGTTGCCTTTTAAGAGAGAAGTTGCTCGGGAAGAGACGGAGCAGTTGCAATTCTATCAATGGATGCACAGATCGACTTCCTGACTCTGCAAGAATTTGATCTTTTTTCACATGGAAAGAGAAAAGAGGCAGAATATTGGTCATGTACAACCAAAGCAGTGGCTGAAGGGATGCTGAGGGCCCAGGAGCCTGGCTGGGCTGGTTTCACAAACTTTGCTGCAGGATGAGTGAGGAATTCCTGACAACCACCATGGATAAACCCATCCATGCCCTGGCACTGCCCCTAATCCCAGTCCTAACCCTCCACAGAGCCCAGGTCCAGCATGACCCTCCTGGGCTGTTTTTCCTGTCCCCTCAAGATGTCTTTGTACCCTCTGGACACAGAAATGCATTCTTAAAATAAATACCCAAAGTTCTGCTCCTTGGGAAAAAAAAAACCTTCCAAGGGGGAACAATGTCTCCTTTTTGTCTTTCTTCCCACCCTTCCTCACGACAAAGCATTAACAAATATTAACATAAGCATGAAAGCTTTGATACTGAGCTTTGAGGAGACCTCCAATGGGTGTCGTGTTTTGTGTGCATGTGTGTGTGTGCTCTTCATCCTGTGTTCCCTGAGGGTGGAAATCCAAGGGGCTGGGCCCAAAAATGAGGAGGTTTTTTTGTGGATGTTTATACTTAAGCCTGAGCTGTAGGTTTGGGTAGGTGCAGCTGTTGTAGGGAGACATCTGTGGCTGAGAAAGGACAGCAAAAAAATGGCAATAATAATAATAATAATAATAATAGCAAAAGTAGCAGTCTGCAAGGGGCAAGGAGGAACTCAGGCTGGGTTTTGAGGCCTGGCTGGATGCTGCTCAGCTGCAGCTCTCTGCTCCTCCCCAAAAGTGTCCAGATTCCAGAACAAGTGAGCTCCTAGAAGGGGGATTTCTCCTTCGGATTCTCAACCTCAATAAATCCAATATTCCCTTGATGCCTGTAATCACCTTATTCCTCCCTCTGGAAGCAGCAAGGGGTTGTAGCTGTGTGAGGGCTGCCTTCCAAGGAGGAGGAAGGGAAACTCCTCCTGAGCTCCTGGCAAGCCCTGGTCGCTCTCCAGGCTGCTCAAGCAGCTCTCCAAGAGGCACCTCCAGCGTGGTGAGATGAGAACAAACCCTCAGCCTGGAGTCCTCTCACTGTAACAGCCTCTCAGCAGGAGAATCCATCAGATCAGGGCTGGAAATCAGCTTTGCAAATTCCTCCGTGCCAGAGGACGCAGTTGGAATGAAAAGCAGGAGGATTCTTGGGACGTGGCTGCAGCTGGAGTGACTCTGCACCAGTGCAGGTGTGGATGCCGTGGGTATTTCACTAGTCAGGAGCTGAGGGAGGTGCCACAGTAGAAGAAATTCAAGGAAAAAAGGCAGCCTTGCAAGCCCTGAGCATCCCTGCAGGGATTGCTGCCAGTTCAGGCCGAGCCCAGCACAGCTCCCAGGCCCAGCCCTTCTCACCTGAAATGCCTCCATGTCCCTGCAGCTCCAGATGGGTTTTCCTCTGGTGATGGGAGTGAAAGATGAAGCAAATCTACTGCAGCTCCTGAGCTGCTTTTTCTCTTCCAGACATTGATCGCCCCGTGCCTCCGGGGAGGAAGGGAAGGACCAATCTCCCTGATTTACAGAAGAGCAGAGGCACAAAGGCAGGAAAAACCTGTGCTGCAGGGAGGAATGCAAGGCCAAGAGGCACTGGAGGAGTGAGGGGGCACCTGCAAACTTCAGTGCAGGGCCTGACAAAGCACCCACACTGAGCAGTGCAGGGAGCAGGGCTGGGATCCCTCCAGCCTTTTCCCATCCGGAGATTCTGGGTGTTCCTCCATCCCACCCTGCTGCAGCCCCTGTGCTGGAGTCACTGCTGCCCCAAGGGAGCTCCCCTGGGTGTTTGTCAAAGGACAGGGGACAAAGCTGAGTCCCTTAAACCTCACCTGAGCTCCCTGCTGGTTTGGAGCACAGCCCCTGTCCCAGTAGAGACAAACCCCACAGAGCTGGCCTGGTCCCTCTGTTCCCAGTGCTCCCATTCCAGAGCATCCCTCGGTGCTCCATCACATCCACCCAAAGCATTTCCATGTCAGGCCTCTGCCTCTCTCTTCAGGAAGTGTTTGGACAACGCTCCCAGGCACAGGGTGGGATTGTTGGGGTGTCTGTGCAGGGACAGGAGCTGGACTGGATGATCCTCGTGGGTCCCTTCCAACTCAGGATGTTCTGTGGTTCTGGGGTTTGGGATTTTGTGGTTCTGTGGTTGATTCTGTGGTTCTGTGATTCTGTGGTTCTGTGATTCAGTGATTCTGTGGTTCTGGGGTTCTGTGGTTCTGTGGTTCTGGGGTTCTGGGGTTCTGTGGTTCTGTGGTTCTGGGGTTCTGGGGTTCTGGGGTTTTGGGGTTCTGTGGTTTTGGGGTTCTGTGATTCTGTGGTTCTGGGGTTTTGGGGTTCTGGGGTTTTGGGGTTCTGTGATTCTGTGGTTCTGGGCTTCTGTGGCTCTATGGCTCTGGGGTTCAGAGAGGCTGCCTGTCACCCAGAATGTCTAACAAGGCAGCAGCTCAAGGCAGAGGAAGACATCAAACCAGATGATGCCTGAATTCCAGCTCCTCGGAGTGCAAAGGAAACGCAGCCCAAAGGAGCTGTGTGAGCACAGAAAGTTAATGTACGCTCGTTTGTGTATCTGACCATTGTCCAGGGGAACTCTCTGTTTCCTCTGGGGATCCATAATGAATAGACCTATAAGGGAATGTTGTGGTGGCAGCAATTTCTCTTTTCCTACCATTTAACTCAGAACAATATGGAACCAAAACAACGAGGCAGCCTTTCAAGGGCTGGCGGCACAATGCACCCTATAGGACATCAACCATTCAGCTGAAGAGCACGAGGGAGACCTTTGCCCTATGGATGCTGAGAATTCCTCTCAGTTCCTTTATCCTGAGACTTCCTTTATCATACCCTCTGCAGAAGATCAGAGCTGAGATACACTCCTTACATCCCACCACGCCCAAGGGTCGCCACCCCGCTTTCGCTACCAGCAGAGGGCAAGGCCAGAACTGAGATAAGCAAAAGAATTTAAAACAGGAAAGATGACTAAAGGGCTCTCCTCTCTCTGTCTCTAAGCCTGGTTAGCTTAGCTCTAAGTTGAAGGAGACTTCTGGGGACACCAGACCTACTGGTCAGCCTGGGAATTCAGCAGCAGCCCAAGAAAAGGCTCTGCAAGGCTTTAGCTTTGCGATGGGTCCAGGTGAAGTGTTTATCCTGAACCCCAGCAGTGATGGCATCAATGATATATCAGTATTATCTATCACTGCTAGTCCCAGGATGCAGAATGAATGCTTGGAAAGAGTTTACACTCCATCAGAAGTGTCCAGGGCCTGCAAGAGCAATCCCAGAGCCATGGGACAAAGGCTTTGGTGTTTGCCTCATGCAGAGTGTGCAGCGATGGACCCTGGATTAAAGATTACACTTGGCACAGGCAGGCAGAGAGGGAGAAGCTCAAAGTTGCACTGCTCAGTGCCAGACCACAAATCCAGGTAGTATTTCAAAGTCTACATTAATTTAAAAGTACAAAGATATTGTGCAGTGGAAGGGCAAATGGCCTTCAACAGTGGCTGTGCCAGCAATCCTCCAGGGAAATCAAAACCAGCTCAGCTTCAGCTTTTCCACTAATCTCACTCTGAGCACAGAATTTTCATCTCTACTGCCCTGATTTTCTCCTGAGTGCAGGACAGATTTGGCACATGAAAAGTGAGATTTATACCCAGACAAAACTCCTGTCCTCTTCTTCGTCCCTCTGCCAGAAGCCAACCAGAAAGCCCAAGAAACAAATTGTGCACATGCTCTTGGGATGGGAGAGGGAAAACCTTTCCCTAGGGAGCATCAGCCTGTGCCTGTAGACTTGTGGGGTGTCGTGCTGCCTGTGTGGGGAGCCTGCCCTGCTGATGTTGTGCAGCAGCTCTGACAGCCCACACAGAAGAGCAGGAAATCAGGCTGGTAATTTATTTTTAAGAGCAGTGTAACCATCTTAGTTATGCACAAAGTTCAAGAGAGAGCAACCTCAGTCACCAGAAGAGGGTCCATGACTTCATGGTTTATCAAGCTGAATCAATAATGGCATTTCACCAAGGGGGGCTGGGTATTGCTTTTCACATGCAAAGTGGACAGCAATCAAAAGGGCAAAGTGGCTGATTTATACAAGAGATGAGAAGAGACAAAACAGATCAGAACAATCCCATAGGAATAATAAGGAGAAATCAGCCTTGTATGCGATGACAGAACTCCTGATGGGAACTGTTTGGAGCTGGATGGGGGAACCCCTGGCAAGCCCTGCTCAGCAGGCTCCTGTGTTCCTGAATTCCCCTTCCCTGGCAGTCCCTCCATCCCAGGAGTGGTGCCGTGCTGGGTCTGTCGTTTCACCTGCACTTCTCTCATCGGAGCAGGGCTGATACTGCCCAAACTGACCCCAAAACTGAGCTCACGTCTACCCAACTGCTTGGGAAAGCCAGGAGAAAACATTCCAAGTGTGGAAACACCGCAGCCATTCCAAACCTGTAAATCCATCACACTGCAGGCTCGGTTTATCTCCTCGCTGATGGATCAGGGGATTAGGCAATAAAACTGTTCCCAGGATCATTCGTGGCTTCGTGGGAACACCTGGCCTTGTTTTCCCAGAGACCCACGGTGCCATTATCCTTGGAAAAGTCCCCACTGGGTGGGATGGTGGGCTGGGAGAAGCAGAGTGAGATGGGCCAAGAGCAGGGAGCTCCCAGGCAGAGGAGGCTCTGCCCCAGGCAATCCTTCCCTGCCATGCTGCCATAGGATTTTGGGGATTAATCCCTCTCTCTGGGAATTCCTACTGGGCCAAACCCTTCTGCTCAGTCCTTTCTCAACAGAAAATCTGCCCAGACTAAAGGGAAGTTGTTTAAAGCACGGGAGTCTCCAGGAGCAGAACAGGACCTGTGCAGCCAAAATAAACGTGAGGTGAGCGCCCGGGAACACTGTGAGGGGTTCTCGTGCTGCCTCCCCCAGCTGGGGGTTGCTGCAGGCTCAGCCACACTCTGGCTTCCCTTCACCCTTGGAAAATGAACAGGTTATTTTGCTTTCTCACAGCAAAGCAAATCAGGATTTTCCAGCAAGATCAGTAAGGTCTCTACCTTTATAAAGCAGGCAGAGAGGGAGCAGCTTTCAGTCAGCCCTTTCCTCCCTCAGATTCCACCACAAGTTGCATAAACAGCCAGAATAAAATAAATGTTCTCGGCCATACAATGGACAATCCAAAGACAGGCCATTGTCTTCAGCCAAGCACAGCCTCAAACCCGTGTGAGTGAGAGGCAAAGCTCGTCCCGAGCGCGTGAACATGAAAATAATCCAGACATCATCCGTCTGCAGAGGAAAAATGTGGCAGGCAGGCCAAAATGTTACCTGATTCTCTCTGCTTCACACCGTGTAATGGCTTAAATTGTGTTTTAAAGGTCCTCAGGCTGACATCATTGTTTACATTATTTGAATCATCCTTTAATTGTAGCAAACCTCTTCCTAGCAGCACTGAGGCTCAGTCCTGCTGTGTCATGCAGAGAGAGCTGACACCACTTCCTTGCCTCATCCCCATCCAGAAAGAGAGCTGGGAAAGGAGATCTTGCCTCAGAAACAGAGCTGGGAACAGCATTTCTCCCCACACCTGTGCCCTGCATTATTATTTCTTCTGACCCTCCTCATGGGTTAGGAAGCAAAGCAGTGGAAGCTCCCGAAATCCTTCCCCTTATCAAAGCAGCTTTGATTGAGGAGTGAAGCAGCAGTGGGGACCCTTCCCTAAGTAAAAGGGGATTGTCCCAGTGACCCAGTGGGGCACCTGTGGGATTTATTCTCCTGCAGGGAAAGGCAGAGAGACCTTGAGGTTTGCAGCAGAAAACCCAGTGGGCTTTAGTTCCCTCCTCCCAGCCCCAGCCGTGTGCCTCCCTGCTCCCAAGGGCTCCGGGCAGGCTCTCCCAGCTGCCTTTCCCTGCTCCTGGAGCCGGCATTGCCCATGCCTCAGCCCTCCAGGTGCTGCCATGGGGAGGCTCCTGTAGCAGCAGGAGAAGCAGAGAGGGAAATCTCCTTTCCCAGCTCCGGGGGGACGCGCTGGAGGAGGTGTCTGCACAGTAAAGGTCTGACACGCCGACCCCTGCGCTACCCAGCCCAAAAACCAGGGACATCCAGGCTCAGGATCAGCTTTCAGGATGATCCCTATTGCTACAAAGGGCCAAAGTGAGCCCTTTGCAGGAGCTGTGGGGGAATCGAGGAGGGGATTCTGGGCGGCCCCACACTCATATCCCCACTGCAGCTTCTGGGGACCGGGGGGAAATTGCTTTAATCCTAAATGAGCGTATTCAGCCCTGATTTCAGCTAATGAGCTCTGGATTAAGAGCAAACAGGATGAATGGCTCACAGCTCAGCTGTTTGTGTGTGTGTGTGTGGAGTATCCCTGTGAGCAATCCCATTTTCCTCACGGCTGCAGAGGAATGGGCCAAGTAGCCCCATGGTGGTTGGCGCTTTTCCTGCAAGCTGACCCCGGTGTATCCGTGAGGAGGAATTCCAGGTGAGCAATTTCTGAGCTGTGGGCTCGAAGGAAGCAAAGGTTTTGGCTGAGGTGGTTGAGATTGGTGGCGTGGTTTAGTAAAAATGGAACAGGTAATGACTAGGTCAGGCTTCCTTGACCCTCGAATCAAGAACAATCCCAGCAGGGCTGAAAACTCCCCTCTCCACTTCCTTGGCAATCACGTTCCCACAGTTCAGAAAAACACAGGAAGATCTAAGGAAACCTATGTGGAAACGCAGAAGACAAAGGCAAGTGATCTGAAAATAGAAGGCTGGTCCATATATTTCCTTTACATTCTGGGCCTCAGTTTGGCTTTTGGCTGAATTTTGAAACCTGGGGGGCCATGTGCTTTTGCCATTCCCTGCAGGGCACAAAGGAGAAGTGGCTTTCTCAGACTTCCATCATTTGCAGGGTTAGGTGAGGTTCTCCCCTTGTTGTTCAGTCAAAGACTCAGGGCTAAAACGTTCCTGCTTAGAGCCACAACAAAATCCCTGGACAGTGGTCACACACACCCCGTACATGAGATGTGACCCCTCCTGCATTTCCAGATACTGGGGGGACTTGCAGAAATTATTTCTTGTGAAAAATCAGTGCAGCAGGAACACGAAGAGCTGGCAGAAAACTGAGATTCAGCTGCAGGTCTCGAGCAGTCCCACTTTGGTTTTTCAGAAATCTCCGCACCAGAAAAAATTCTAAAGGCAAAATTCATTTTTGGGACAGAGAAGAGAGACTGTGCAGACCCCTGGCGTGGAAGGGCTGGGAAATTCCTCTTGGCTTCTCCTAATGTAAAAATTCGAGGAATCCTGAGCCCTGAGGGGAGTTTAGGAGACATCCAGGAAAGGGGGGGAGAGCAGGAGCGGGATGTAGGATGTAGTGGGGACAAGAAGTATGTGCTGCAAAGACAGACTAATCCGAGGACTTGGGGATGAGGGTATTGGAGTGACTCATGAAGACACCCATGGACTCACTCACTATCCATCATAAACACCCATTTTGGAGTTCCCTGCTTCCATTCCCACAGCCTTTGGAAGCGAGTCCAGCACTCGGCAGGGGGGAGTTTGCACAAAACGGGCACCCATCAGTTTTGCTCATTGCAGCCTCACGAGATCAGGCTGATCCTGATCCTTCCTCTCTCCCCACCCGGGGAAGCGGCTCCAGGCCGAGCCTCTGAGGTCACACCTCGTGCAGAAACCCGGATCCCCACGGTTTGTGCCAATCCTGCCTTGCTCCTGACGGCTGCAAGCTCTGCTGCTGGAGTCCTGCTCCCTGGGGCAAGCCTCCAGCAGGCACTTCTGTGAAATGCCATTTCCAGGTAACAACCTTGGCTGGTGGATTTTGGCAGCTCCCACTCTTTTCTCTGCAGCCTCAAAAAGAAAAGTTAAAGAAGTGCCTAACGGGGAGCTCATTTCTCAATCACACACGTTTCATGCAGCTCATTTTGGGCAGCCCCTTGGGACTGAGGACAGTGGGATGCTCTTCCCAAGGGAGGAACGGGAATGTCCTGATGGGCACTCAGAGCCCTCGTGTCCTGTCAGTCACCGGAGCTGCTGTCTGAGGGAAAGCACTGGGGACACATTTATTTCATCCCTAGCTGTTGTTTAGATACTCCAATATCCCTTAATTACTTCCACTCCTAATTCCCATTCCGGTAACATCAGGCTGGTTTGGAGAAGAAAGGAGAGGTGGATCAGAGGAAATGCCACAGCGAGCGTGTGGAGCTCAGCGGGGCCGTGCTTCAGGGTCCCCCTCGTGCTCACTTTGAAAGTCCAGCTCTGCCTCCTGGAAATTCCCTGTGCAGCTTTAAAAAGCACTGCTGGCTGCTGCTGCCCCCAAAACTCCTGCAGGGTGAGCTGAGAGCCCCTGTCCTTGGCTGGGGATGGAGTGACCCTTCCTGATCACACCTTGCCGACGTCTCTGGGAGGAGAAGACGTGTCTCATCCCTCAGTAAATGTGGGACAGAGCACGTTTTCACCCTCCTCCAAACTGCACTGGTGATCTGGGAGGAAAACCTCCAAAAAGCACCGATCACCTCCCCTGGCTGTACCTGAGGAATCTCCTTCTGGGCCTGGAGACCTTCTGCTCATGCGCATAAACTTCTTAAGAACAGAAATATTCTGTGTTCAGCCCGATTTGGGATATTAATCCAAACTGCTGTAGATTGAGTTATCACTCTGTACAAATTGTCACAAAATGAACAATCCAGGGAACGTGTGAAAGGGCAGAAATGACCCAAATGGACCCCGTTGCTCTTACTCAGAGCAGACCAGTGGGGAAACGTGCACAGATAAATCTTTTGTACAAGTCTTAAAGAAAATACTGCAAGTTCTTACACCAGAAACCTTCGACAAACCTTTAGCCTTCAAATCTGCTTGGTTTTCTCGGTATTCTTTCGGGTACGATGCTGGTTTTTAGAAGTTCAGGGAGCATTCCGAAATACTTTACATTTTTTTCCCTGCCTTAAACGGCTGAATTGGTATAAAGAGATTTCCAGTTGGTTTCGAACGCGGCAGCTCCAGCAGGAGGCTCATATATCAGCGTCCTAAAAAAGGCTGCTCTGCTTTTTATAACGTTTTCCCACAGTAAAGCAAATGTTTGGGAATGACATCCACTGAGAGACAGGTTTTTTGGGAAAGCAACCCCTCAGTGCCTCTGCCTTGGCACAGCCACACTCATCCTGCTGGACACTGGAAAACCAGGAGGAATCCGAGCTCCTGAAGCTTTTATCTACTGATACATGGTTTAATTGAAACCTCTGTGCTAACAAGCTTCGTTGCCCATCCAGAATATTCAATTTGTAGGAGACATTGCAAAACTAAACAACAACAACAACATCAATTTCAAACGCGCTTTAATTTCAAAGCCACCGGGCAGGACCTCGTTTTTATTCTTCAGTCTTTAATAATTTCCAGTGTAAAATCACTGAAATGGCTGAGTTTATTATTCCAATACCTGAAAACTGACTTGGATTGCTCAGATATTAAAAAACCTTCTGGTGGTCACGTCAGTGGGTGAAAGGTGCTGAATTTTTCGTGCACCACTTGAGGTGCGGGAATTCCTTTGCAGATCCTTTTTCCAAGGGCTGATCATGAACCATCCCACCCCATACCCAAACCCTCTGCCAGCTGCTGGCATCTGCACCATCATTACCCCATCAGTGGTGATTTCTGAGCAGCAAGACCCCAACCAGTGCCCTGAGGAGCTGAGAAGAAGCTGAGCCATGAACAAAAGGAAAGTGGAAATTTGATGATACTCATGGAACTAAAAGAAGACATTTAAAGATGTATTTAAAGCTGTATTTCAGAGTAAGGTGGGGAATCAGTGGGGTGATGTTTGCATGGTCTCTTCCCCCTGCTGAAAGCACCAAATAAGTCAGGAGTCCTCCAAAGGAGGCCTGGATAAATGTAATGGCCAGAATTCCATCGAGTTCCTTGCTGGAGGTGAACTTGGAGGGAAAGGTGGCTGAGGAGCAGATACCTTGGCACTAAGCAGCTTTCAGAGTTGCAGGACTTCCCTTCTCTCTGCGTTGCAGATGGAATTGTTTGGATTGGAATCAGAGTCAGCCTCCTCAGCACAGCTCTGCCTGACTCTGGCCACAAAGATCCCAGGGAAGGTTTAACTGCAGCCGAAGGATAAATCCGGGCTTGGGGAGTTCCAGCAGAGCTCCACGGAGCTCGGGGCTGGAGAGGAACTTTGAGGGCCAGGAGGTGGGGAGTTAATTCCCCAATAACACCGGTGCTATCCCCAATCCTCAGCCTTGCTGGCCCTGTCTGCCTTTGGCTCCCAGCCTGATGAGGGCACCCGGGGCTGTGCTGATGTGTTCTCTGTTCCTGGTGACGAACCAAGCTCCTGCCACCCACAGCACTGCTGCTTCCCCTCATCAGCCTCTGCCCGCGGGACAGGGATGTTCCTGCCTCCCTCCCTCTGCCACAGGATGCACCCTTTGCCTTCTCTTGGCCTCCTCTGTGCCTGGCACCAATGGCAAAAGGAATCTGGACCAAACTCCGAGGTTATCAGGGCCAAAGCGATCAGGAAAGGAAGCTGGTGAGTAAGGAGCCGAGCAGCCCTGCAGTGTGGGCAGCATCTCCAGCCAGGCTTTCCCCCCAGCTGCTCAGTCCCAAAGTCCCTGTGCTCCCCTTCACCCTGGAGCCTCAGGAACACTTGGGCACACCACGTTTCCTCCCACCTCCCAATCCCTTGTAATTATCCCTCTCTAATCCGCAAAAGCCTGTGGTGATTTATGCCTCTGTGAAATCCACACTGGATTTCGGGCAACTGTTCCAGACTGCTGAGAGGTTAGAGCTCCCAAAGCACGCAGCTGGCTGCTGCTGCACGTGTCAGGCAGCTGGAGCACATCTCGGGAATCCTCCCAGGGCTGCTCCAGGTGCAGCCCAAGGTGTGGGCACTGCTGGCTGACCTGGCACAGCCCTGATTCCCTGGGGACACCACGGATCCTGAGGATTCCTGCTGCAGGGGCTCCTTGGCACCTGCCAGGCTTGCTGCTTCTGCTTTTCCTGGAAAAGCTGGACAAGCCCTTTGGAGCACAAGCTCAGGCTTAGCTCTTTATTCTGCAGGTAACTGTGGGGAAGATGTGAAATTCCCCGGGGCTTGTGCCTGCCAATCAGTCCCTTCCTGCAGAGGGAATACATCAAATCCCTGAACGAATCCAGGAAAATCAAGGATTCCACAGTGTTTCCAGAAGCTGTCCTCTTAACTATGAAAAGATTATAATATGCTGAGGAACAACAGCCTCGTGCTGTGCAGAACATCCACTACCCAAAGAATTAAAACGTCCTTCCTGACAGAAGGAATTCCCCAATAAACAACAGCCCATCTCCCTTACACAATTCGCAGCGTCATGAATGAATAGCTCAGTAATCCAGCGAAATCCTCGTGCTTAATGAGATAATGAAAAGTCATACGGCAGATGGGAAAGCTCTCCCAAATCTCATTAACCTGCCTCTTGGCTTTTCCGATAGCAGCGAAAACTGGGAATAAATCGAGGGGGACAGGGAGTTTGCTGCGAAGGAAAATGAGTTTTGGAGAGCAGCAGTCTAACCTGGCACCTGGGCTGAGCAGGGGAAGGCAGCGAAGAAGCACCACGTGAATAAAAATTGAAATATCAAAGAATCAGAACTGGAATACCACAGAGAATGCCCGTGATGTCTGTGCCCACAGCTCCAGCGTGAGCCCCGGGACAGCGGGACAGCCCAGACAGCTCCTCCTTTCAAAGCCTCAGCTCTGCCTCAAGTCATCAAATACAACCAGAAACCCTCCCACATCGAGGGAAAAAAAGCCACAAATTGGTGAACACTCACAACTTGCTATTTTTAAACAAGCGGCCAAACCTCGAGGGGAAACACCCATTAAAATCTGACCTTTTACGTGTTACACCTTCAAGGAGGTTTAGGGTTTTTTACCTTTATTCCCAAAGATCCGTTTTAATGGAGGTGTGAAGCCTGAGGCGTCAGCTGGGCTTGGGGACAGAGCGGTGGCACCTGCCCGCTGGCACCGGGGCTCTCAGGTGCCCGACACCTCACCGGGCCGGCGGAGGAGCACAAAAAGCGTCAAAAAGCGCAAAAAAAAGCGCATCACCGAGCGCTGTCCCGAGGCCCCCCGAGGGACGGAACCGCGCCGGGGGCAGCGACACGCGGGTTGTGCCCCCTGTGCCACCCCCGGGGGACACGGGCGGCTCTTACCGTGCAGCAGCAGCAGCCCCTGAAGGGCACAGACGGCCAGGAGGGCGCTCGGCCGGGGCAGCATCCCGGGGCCGCTCCTGGTGTCCCGCCGAGTCCGCCGGACAAGTTTTCCTTGGCAGCGAGGAGTTCGGGAGAAGCCGGAGCGGGCAGGGAGGGAAGGACGAGGCGCGCGGCAGTCCCCACTTGTTGATTCCAGTTAAATTGTTCCTTCCATTCACTGCTTCATCCCGCGGGTTGTGTTCGCCTTCCTTTCTTCCCGAGGTTCGCGGTTTTTCCTTCACCCCCTTTCCGCAATCCCCTTATTCCTCCTTTCCCCCCGTCCCTCCAGCCTGGGGTGTCTGAGGGGAGCGCTGCTCTGCCCCGGGAGCCTCCCCAGCCCGCCTGGCTGGCGCAGAGTCACTCAAGGGGTTAAAGAGCAAAGCGAAAACACCAAGAAAAGTTTGGCAAAAAGTTTCCTCCGCTCGGCTCGCAGCAGCCCGGAGTTTGGGGCTGAGCCGCAAAGCCTCCTCTGAGATTTTATTTCCCCGGGGAGGTGCAGGTGCCGCGGGGACGGGCAGCAAGGACAGATCCCGGTGTCCCAGCAGGGCGGGACAGCGACGGGAGATGCCCCGGTGCCCACCTGGCTCTACCTGCCCGGGGGCACCGCGCAGCGCCCGGCGCGGGCAGCGGGCGGGCAGCGGGGCTGGGGCATGGCCGGAGCCCGCCTGGCTCTGCTCTCCGCTGTCCCCCAGCCCTCCGCCTTGGCTCGGCTCTCGCAGGGAAGTTTGATGCGAGCCCGAGATTCTTTATAGGGACAGGAAAAAAAAAAAAAAAAAAGGAGGAAGGAGAGACGTCACCAGCCGAGGCAAGGGGACTTCGCTCTCGCTCGCTCGCTCCCTGTCATTTCACAGAGCTCCTGGGTTTCCTGTTGCTGCTGCCCGGCGTGGGGCAAAGAAGCGAATGCCCGCTGCTTGCCAGCACCGCCTGGCCCTGCAAAGCCGCGGTTCGGGAGCATCAGGTGGCAGCAGCTTCCCCCAGCCCCGGCCCCGCTGCCCGCAGGGACACAGAGGTGGCATCTCCCTCCGGCGCCGGGACACCGGGAAGGGGAGCGCAGGGGGCAGCACCTGAGGGAGCGGCTGTGCCGGCGCTCTCCGTGCCCTCCTTGCCCCGTTATTTAGCGGGTTGGGCTCTCTTTGTGCTGCTCGCCGTGTCCCGCTGCCAGCCGCACGCTCCCTGCCCTGCTGGGGCAGCCGCTGCCGTGCCTCCCTTGCTCTTGGGGCACGGAGGAAACCCCTGTTTCGGACAGGATATTTCAGAGAACCCCAGGGATGTTATTTATATCGCACGGCTGCCACCCTGGTCCCTCGCGGGTTTCTGGGCACTGTCTCCAGGCAGGTGGGTATAGACAGGTCCACCCCCACGTCGGGGCTTCCAGCCTGTCCCTGTGCCTTTGCCCTTGCCGTTCCAGGTAGGATTTCAGCAGGGATGGGCATTCCAGCCCTGTGGATGTTCCCCTTTTCCCTCTGCCCTGGAAATGCCAGACCGGTCCTGGCTCAGGGCAGATCCTCCGGCCACAGGTGCCTCAGCTGCGAGGGGCACAAACTGGTGACAGGAGATGTCCCAGAGCATGGCAGGGGCACTCCTGGAAGTGCAGCCAGCGCCGAGGTGAGCAGGAGGAGCTGTTCTGTGCTGTTTCAATGCACGTATCAGATAGGTGGCTTTTAATGTAAGAAACACCAATAATGAGGGAGCGGTGGAAGCTCCGCAGCTGCCCCCACAGACTGCCCTTCCCAACAATCCCAGTAATCCCCATCCCAGCAGGTCAGCCACCGGGGACACTGGTGTCAGAGCACCTACAGAGCCTTACAGGAAAGCCCTGTCGGTCCCTGGGGCTCGGTGATGGGGCTGGTTTGCAGTTTTTGGTTCCTCTTGCTCAGTTTGCTTGCAGAAGAAGAGACGGAGCCAGCAGGTGCCTCAGACCTTTTCCTGGATGGAGATCAGGGGGTTTAGTGACACTGAACGGTGCTCAGGGCCTTTTCACACCTCAGTTTAGCCCAGAATCTAAATCCTTAATGCCCACAGCAGGTCTGAGTTCTACACTGCCATGCACTGGAGCAAAGGGAGATGCAGGTCCAGTTCTGAGAGTCACAAAACTGAAGGAGAAAGGGCACTTCAGAGATCAGAATTGATACCCAGCATAGAAATGTCCCAAATTCAACAGGGAATTGAACACAGGCCTCAGATATTGCCAGGTGTATGAACAAGAAGCCTCATTTCTCACGCACAGTGTTCAATCAAGAATGCTTTTCTCAACACGATCTTCATATAAATGCCCAGATAGTTCTCAAGATGACAAATGCATTTTCTATGCCTGAAATTAATCTTTAGAACAGACAACTTTCCCCAGATCTGGGTTACAGTAAAGGAATCCTAAATAATTATGGATAATAGTAAAGACCATTCTCATAGGGACTTAACTGGAGAATCAAAACTCTAACATAATTACAGGAATGCAGTTTATTTGTAATTTATGGGGAAGTGTTTAAGAATTCATTAGGGGTTACTTACCAGCTGGTAATAAATAGTGTTGTATTTGTGCAATGCCCCAGATAATCTTTTATCTGTTGATAAATGTAATTGATCTTTTAATTGAGATTAAATGCCTCTAGTGTGTGGTTTCACAAGGAATTCAGTGTTAGAACCTGGTCAAGCAGTCCTGAGTTTACAATATTTTATTTCCTCCCTTGTAATACGCAAAAAAAAAGTGGTGAGAAGGGCACATTTTGTTCCTGAGCACCTTCCTTTGCCTGGAGCAACCTGTTAGAGCTTTTCCAAAGGAAAGCTGACTTCCCTGGCACAGCAGCCTCTTCTGCTCACACAGATGGGAAAAGCCATTTGCCAACTGGGCTAGAACCTCTCCATAACAATCCAGCTCCTTTTTCCATGACAGATATTCCATCCGAGGAACTCAGAGCTCTTTACCAATATTAATAAATATCAGCCTCACCATGCTCAGGGGAGCTGGAGCAGGGCTGGGGAAGGTCATTTCCCTCCTTAATGAGGCGCTCTGAGCTTTGCAAAGGCACCCAGCAGTTGCAGTAGTGTGACCAGAACTAAATAAAAATAATCCCAGCACAAGGGAGGGAAGGTTGCTGTGTCTGTGTCCCAGAAAACTGGGATGGAAAGCAGTAACCTGCAGGAATTTGGCTGGAATACCAGGATATGGAATATGCTCTGTGTTTTTTGTAGGACCAAGGCAGGGGAGTCTGCGGGACCTGACTGACCCCAAGACATGCCCGGCCACCCCCTGGAATGTCTCCCATCCTTCCTGGCTCTGGCCTGCTTGGCAGGGAACAATTCCAGAGCTGGAAGCCCTTCCCTTCACCTCGCTCCTCCGCTGGTGCTCATCCACGGGAGGGGACAGAGGGAACGGTGTGGATCAGGGCAGGGTCTGCAACTGCATCCTGTGCTGGTTTCAGCCCTAAAGGGGAAATGTCTCTAACCTGAACAGAGCTGCCCAAATCTGGGCTGGTTCCCAGCTCCCTGCTCAGGGACAGCAGAGCCAGAGCCAGGCTCTCCCGACTCAGCCCTGTTCCCCAAACTCTCTGCCAGGTGCCCGTTTGCCTCCCTCAGCAATGCGGGGAAGAGACGAGTTTAGCCCCCAGCCCTGAATCTTGGCTGGGTGGCTCTGCCCCGTGTGTGCAGGTGGGTGCCCACTGATGCCTTCGCTGCCAGCTCCACGCAGGGAATCCTGGAGTTGTTCTCCAGAGGGGCTCCAAAGCAGCAGGAGAGAGCTGGAACCCCCAGCCACGGCTGAGCTGGTGTGGCCTCCCAGAGCTGGGCTTTGCCCACGGAAAGAGAAGCAAGGAGAACGTAAGAAGGGATTGAAAGTCATTTTTCCGTGCTGGTGACCCTGGTTCTGGTGCCTGTGGCCCGGGGTGGTGCCTGCCCTTAGGGCCCGGGAGCTGGCACAGCCCCAGATTTCCACACCCTCATCCCCCTCCTGGACGGACAGTGCCCCATGTCCCGCAGATTCAAGGCCCTGGAAGAGGTGGTGGAAGAGGGGAGGACATTGCCAAGGTGCCCTGCAGTTCTCTGCATCATTCTGGGATAAAGCCCTCCCTGTCCCCTGAACTCAGCTCTGATTTATTGGATGCAGAGGCTGCCTTGGAGGCAATTCCTGACCTCCAGGACAGGCAAGATGCTGGCTACACACGGGACGTGGTCCCTGAGCCAGAAACAGAAGCAAAGCCATCAGCTCCCAGGGCACACAGTCCATCCCAGCCCCACATCCCTCCCAGGGAAGCAGCACTGCCAGCACTGCTGCCCTAATCCCGAGGAAAGCTGCAGAGCTGGGCGTGCCTCTCCCCACAGTCCCTGCACACACATCCTCCAGTCCCCCGGGGATGGAAACCCAAGTTAACATTGTCAGTCTGTGGGCAAACAGGGTGGGGAGCTTTTAGATAAACATATTTTTTCCCTGGAAAATGGCATGTTATCGAAACAGAAACCTTCCGTGGGAGTGCTCTGGTGGGAGTAACATCTGCTGGGGATGGACTTCCAGGGAAAGAAAGCACCACCCCAGCCTTGCTGCAGCTTGGTGATGTCCTGTGTGTGCAAGGCCTGGTTTCAAGCCATGATTTGGGTCAGGAAACTGTATTTTCACATCTTGCCCAAGTCCCCAACAAGTCCACCGGCCGTGCTCTGGCTGTTTCAATCAGCTCCTTGCAGGCATGTTTGCTTACTTATTCCTTTGTTTAGAATAAGGAAAAAAAAAAAAAGGCCTCAAGAAAACCCCATTTGGCTCAAGCACAGAATGGGAACAAAATGTTTCTCTAGCTGGGAAAAACATTTCCTGGCCAGCTTTGTGCAGGCACAGAGCAGCACCCGGGCCGTGGGGTCAGGGCAGGAGTGGGAGCAGCAGGGCCCTGGGCACGCTCCTGGTGCCCTCTGTGGGGTGGCAGCGTCACAGGGAGGGACAGGAACACACACAGCCTCTGACACAGCCTACCTGCGACTCTGCTTCATGCCAGAAGGGAAAATAACAAAAAAAAAGGGTTTAATGAATCACTGAAAGCCATAAAGCAAAGCTGGGAGAGGCCTGTCGGTCACTTCTAACAGCAACAACAAAGTAAAAGGATAGGTGAAGTAATACATTGCAAGAAATGTTGGTTTTGTATGAAATATGTTGAGAATGAGGAGTTTTCCCCGGTGTCACCTTCTCTCCATCCCTGCCTGGCATCCTGGCAGGCTCCTCCCTCCCTGTGCAGCCGAGGTTTGTCCCTGCATCCAGCCCCAGTCCCAGCCTGTCCTGCTGCCCTTCCCTCCATCAGCCCGACTGGAAAGCTCCTCCAGCAAGTGTTCAGAAGCAGAGGAAAGCAGGACATTTCCTCCTGGTGGTGGAAACGTGGGGGATCAAAGGATAAAGAACACTCACCTCCCGTCCCATGGCTGTAGGAGCTGGAGTGTTCCTTTAAAATTCAGCTTGGGGGGAATGTTCCATCTCTTTGTGTTTCCTCTCTGAGGTTGTTTTGGAGCATCTCCTTGTCGCTGTTTGACTCGAATCCTTTCTTTCTGAGTCTGCCTGGGGAGATCCTTACAGCTTATAAATATAATGTAGGCCTTGGGCCCGCTCAGCTCTTAGGGAGAATTAACTGGTTTGGAGCAGCAGCCAGAATTCAGAGCCAAGAGAACAAAACAAGAGCAGTGGTAAGGAAAATAAATAGCCATCAACAAAAGGAGACAGGCACGGGGCTTGATCTGCTTTGTTCTGCCAGAGCCTGTGGCAGGAAGACAAAGATATCCACCTAATGGGGGAGAAATTCCTGAGCCAGGTTTCATCCACAGGCAGCATTTCAGGTAAGGAGAATGTCTCAGCCCCTTGAGGTGCCTTCATGCAGACCCTCTCCCCACACTCACCTCCCTCAGTCAGAGGCAGATTCCGTGCCCAGGGTTCTCCTGTGCCAGAGTGGGAACTTCAAAGGATGAGAAAAGATGGGTTCCAGCCAGCGACCACGAAGGCTCGCGTTATTTATTTTAGTTTGGATTCTGATCCCCTCCTCACTCGCTCTGTCTGTGGGGGTAAAGCAGGGTTTTCCTGCCACTCAGGCGGAGAAGGAGGAGCGGGGTTTGTGCCCCGGTCCCTGCTCACGTCTCCGAGGCACCACCCCAGCCAGAACTGATTCAAGAAACGGGCGTGGAGGGAGAGGAGCCTTGGAGGGAGGAAAAGCACAGATAGGCCTTGACAGTGGCAAGGCAGGAAAAGCACGAGTGGTTTGCGTTAATCCAACTGCATCCGTGTCCATCCCAGAAGTGCTGGGGTTAATTCAGCCAGCAGCACAAGGCTGGAGTCCTGTGCAGTGAGCTCTTTCCTTTGGCACCAGGGTGGCACCAGTTTGTCACTCAGCTCTTAGCAGGGCTTAGTCTGGAGGGGCTTGAAAGCAAATGTTATAAATGCTGCACCCCTCCTGCCCCTCCTCCTGCCGCCTGATAGGGTTTGGATCGGCCTTCCTGGCTGTTTCCTCGGGCCCTGGTGACTGCAGGAACCACAGAGCAGCATCTGGAGCCGGGTGAGATGTTCCCTCCAGCACTGCCCAGTGGGGAGAGGCCAGTTCAGCCCCACACGTCCCAGTCCCAGCCCAGCAGAGCTGCCCAGCCCGGCTGGAGAGCGGCTGCTGGTCCTGCAGGGGTGGGGGTGTCATTAATCATGGCACTGGTTTTACAGGAATATGCCTGACACTGCTCTGTCAGATTCCACACGTAAATGCTCCTTGTCTCCCCGGGATGAGCACTGGGATCATCCCTGGTTTATACACTGGCTCCAAAGTAAACCAGCACGGGCTCCGTGACTCAGTGCAGCCCAGCCCGAGAGGCAAAAATAGCAGGCTGGTGTGCTGGGATGATGGGGACAATCAAAGGGACACTGTCTCCCCAGACTGAAATGCCTGCAAATGAGCTCTCGGCCAGCGCAGGGCCAAAAGAAATGTTTCTTCCATGGACTTATTTATTTTCGAGATCTGAAAGGAAGCAGTTGCTGAGGACAAGTGGACATTGTGCTGAAGGTTTGAGAAACGAGACATGGTGGCACAAAGACACTGATAGTGGAGCTGCCATCACTGATCTGCATTGTCCAGCCAAGAGGGACTGAATAAAAGCTTGAACTGAAGCCAGGGGAAGTGAATAGGAGGGAATGGGGAGATTCCCACTGCCCTTAATGAGATTTGGCTCTGAAGCTACACGAGGAAACACAACCACCAGTGAATAAACTGGATTCTAAAAGTCCTTTCACCTTTGACAGGACAGGCTGGAATTAGTAAAGTGGCAGAGGGAATCTGTTTACGGTGCAGTTTTTCCCCAAAGGTGGCTGTGTCCCACACGGAATAGAAGGGCTGAGCTGTGAGTGCTGTCACGCTGTGAGCAGCTGCAGCCACCAGGCTGGAACCTCCAAGCAGAAATCCCAAGCATGTCCTGGCTCCACCACCTTTTCCAGCCTCCTTTGTCCCCCTCCCAGCAAGGCCAGCCTGGACTGGAGGTGTCACAGTGGAAGGAGCAGCTGTGAACAGCCCTGAATACAAACTGAAAGTGCTTCAGGAAAATAAGCACCTGTCTCGAGGCTGTGGTGTGTCCTTCTCTTGCTGGAAGGACTCGGTGCAGCCCTGGGGCACTGCAAAAACAAGACATTGGCACAGTTAATTGGCAAATTTAGGAAGGAGATGCAAGGAGAGCTTACAGGAGGATAGCAGGGTTCCTTCATCTGGCCAGCTCCTGCTCACCCCAGGGGCTGGCTGTTGAAGGAAGGCAGAGGTATTTCATATTTGTTCCTCATCCATGCTGTGGCTAGAATCCCATCATAGGAGCCCAGGATGGCTTTTGCAGGCAGGCAGAGCTGGGTGTGAGAGCCTTTCCCAGCGAGGTCACCGAGCGAGCCAGCGCAAGGCCAGGGATAGCGCTCGGGAGCAGCCTGGCGTGGGGCTGGAGAAAACAGCCCCTCCTTTGTGCCCCAGGAGCCCCAGCCCGGCCAGGCAGCCCTGCTCGGGCCCTTCCAGCACACCCTGTCCGTGAATCCCAGAGATAAAGCACACATTTCTTGGGTGCTCTTTCCCAAGAAAAAGGCTGGCGAGACCTCGGTGCTCAGCCACCGCGTTCTGCTGCTTGGCCTGGAAATAAAGTCGGAGCTGTTCTTCCCAGTCCTTCCCCTTCTCCAAGTTTCTCCCTCAGCAGTCTCTCAAACTCAGCAGGATGTCAGGCATGGGATGGGAGGAAGCACCTCCCTGTCAGGGCGTTCTGGGTCTGGTGGGATTCAAACTGCTGCTCCTCCAGAGCTCACCTGGCTGCTCACTCGGCCTCCACGTCCTGTTCCTCGTCTGCACGGCGGGGTTATGTAGGATCCATCCCTGCTCCCACGAGGGCTGTGCTCCAGGCCTGCAGTGACACAGCCACTGAGCACTGAGGTTATCCTGGACAAGGAGTCTCGGCCTGGCAGCATCCCAGATCTGCCGGCAAGGTGGGAATGTGCTTTGGGATTAAACAGGAGAAGGACGTCACTGCAGCCTCCCATGGCACCCTGGCATGGGGGTGAGCCCAGCTGGTCCTGGCAAGCTGAACTGGAGCTGCAGTCCAGCGAAACCTGCACCCCATGGCTGGGGATCCTGCTCGTTGCTGCCCACGATGGTCAGTAAGAGGTGAAGCTCACAGTGGAAACAATGCTGCTCCTCTTTTCCTAAAGCCCCCAAACTCTGTGTTCTCTCCAGACCAGGCAGCTGCCACCTCCCAGCCTGGTCACCAGCATTTAAAGGACAAACAGTGATTTTTAGAAGCCTTGGTATCCCTAACAGTGCCACAAGGCTCGTCTGTACAGAGATTCTTTGTCTTCTGGGCGTCAGGAAGAATGAAAATACCACAGGGATTTCCTCCTCTAAATGACAGAGGTGGGAGTAGTGAGCTCCTTCAGCAGGAAAAACAAGGATTTAAAAATCAGCAAGGTGGGCTCTGAGGACTGGCTCGTGCACTTCTCATCTCTGCTTCCCTCTCCTATTGTCTCCTTGTCCAAGCGTTTGTCTCCTTCTCTCTGCTGCTGGGCTTGGCAGTGAGGGTTGAGCTCCACCTTCATAGCTGTGTGTGAGGTTGTTCTTCCTCCAGATCAGGGTTACATTCACAGCCTGGTTTAAAAATGAAACCACACCATGGAACTGCTGCCTCATCTTTTTTCTCTGAGCTCCTGGAGCCAGGCTCGCTGCATTTCTCCGGGCAGCGCCGAGCCCGCGCTGGCTGCTGGGGGGATTTTCTGCCATTTGCTCCGGTGCTTTGTGTCTCTCCTCACTCAGAGGTTTGTGGCAGCAATTAGTAGGTCACAGAAAACTTTCTCTTCTTCTCCAGAGTCCGGGGACATCCTCAGATTTATTGCCTCTTGCTCTGGCTTCATCCAAGGTTGGAGTGCTTGGCGTGAAAGTGCAGCCTCAGCCTTTTCCAGGCGGGGCCCAAAGGAGATCTCCACTGGGTCTGCTCTGGGTTTGCCTCAATCCACGCTCAGATTTCAAAAAAAAAAAAGGACCAAACCTCTGAAAAAAAGTCGGGAAGGAGGGGAGGACTTGCACTTCTCCGTGTCCACACAGTGTGTCACCCTTACTCTACGCCGCAGTGCTCCCATTTGCCACCCCTGCGGGATCAGGAGGGACTTTTTGGAGGAGCAAACTTCCCCGGGTTGCTCAGGGTCCATAAACTGGCACTGTGCAGGTGAGATTTCCCCGGGGACACCCTCAGCCTGCAGAAGGACTGAGCTGGCAGCTCCTTCTGAGGCAGCCCTGGGTAATGAGCCACCGAGGAGCCCTGCCAGCAGCCATGGGTTGATGGGGTGTTCCGAGGCCAAGATCTGCCTCTTCCTTCCCAGAATTATCCCCGAGCTCTAAGGAAACCAGTTGTCCTTCGAGTCTTTCCTTCAGGAAAGCTTCCTCCTTCCACCTGCTGGAGCCAGCAGACGCTGGCAGAGCCTCTGCAGGAAGGTTTGACTCTTGCTTTCACTGCTGGTGGGAGATACCCCTCCACTTTCCTGGGTGAAGGTGATGATAATTCACGTGGCAAAGGCAACGTGCAGGATTTGAACATTGCCACGTGTCTCCTTTCCAAGGAGAGAGATAATTACTGGAGGTGTGCAGCTGTGGGGGTGCAAACCAGCACATCTGTGTTGCCCACCTGTGCCGGGTTTGTTGCTCCGGGGGCTGTGTTGCTCTGTCAGAGCACATTTGTTTGTTCTGCAGGGTTGTGTTGCTCTGTCAGAGGCACACTGAAGGGCTCCCACCACCTTTGTGGGACTATTTCAGGGGTAAGGGACTCTTGAAAATGCATCACGGTAGCAGAATCTGGCAGATGGAGACCGATGCAGAGATGTAACAAAGAGCATTTCACGAGGTAATTTCTGCCAGTTTTATCTGCCGTATTAAAATTTAATAGGCATGAAAGCACCACGATTCTGTATAAAAATCGAACTCTGTTCCATAGAAATTGTTTTAAAAATCTGAGCATTTTCAGTGTTTTCTATTAGAGCAGACTGGCACAATCAGAAGTTGTGCTGCTGGACGTGTCTGTGCCATTAAATTGAGTGCCAGAGGAGTTTTCTGCCGTTGGCTGCTGGAGCGTGGTCCCAAGCTGTGGGCTGAAGTTCCTGTGCTAGAACCCTGAGCGTCCTCCTGGAAGAGTTCTCCTGTTTGTCCCATGAACATCAAAGTACACGGGAATAATTTGCAGCTTGGTGGCTGAAGGGTCACAGAAGCAGAGGTTCATGGAATCTCTGTGGTTGGAAAAGCCCTCAGCGACCACGGAGTTCAACATTCCCCAGCACTGCCAAAGCCACCACTGCCCCTTGTCCCCAAGTGCCACATTCACGTGGCTTTGAATCCCTCCAGAAATGGGGACTCCACCAATGCCTTGGGCAGCTGTGCCAGGGCTGGACAGCCCTTTCTGTGAGGAGTTTTCCCTGATATCCAACCTGAGCCTCTTCTGGAACAATCTGAGGCCGTTCCCTCTCCTCCTGTCCCTGTTCCCTGGGAGCAGAGCCCGACCCCCCCGGCTGCCCCCTCCTGTCAGGGAGTTGTGCAGAGCCACAAGGGCCCCCCTGAGCCTCCTTTTCTCCAGGCTGAGCCCCTTCCCCAGCTCCCTCAGCTGCTCCTGGGGCTCCAGCCCCTTCCCCGCTCCCTTCCCTTCCCTGCTCCAGCCCCTCAGTGTCATTCCTGAGCTGAGGGGCCCGGAGCTGCCCCCAGGGCTGGAGGTGTGGCACCGATCCCTTCCCTGCTGGCCACCCTGGTGCTGAGAACAAATCATGTCATAAAATAACAGCATCCTTAACCAAATAATAGCATCCTTCAAACCCCTTCTCCCCGCCCTGGAAACCCAGGCTGGATTTTAGAAGTCCCTTTGACAGGTAATGTCATGGCATCCTCAGAGCTCTGATACCAGCTCAGCTCTGTGTGACTGGACTGCTCTTTGTCCTCTTCCTTGGATCAAGATAGCAATGCCTCTGGATGACGAGGGAAATATTCCAGGGTCAGCTGCTAATTTTTGCTTTTTGCCATCCAGTTTGGCAGTAGCTTATTACAAGTGCTGGCCTGCACAGCAATTGCAGGGATTTTGCAGTGGTCTGCAATGTTGTGGTGACAAAGAATCATTTACTGCTTCAATCTCCCAGCAGTGCTGATGTCACTCCTCCAGCCCCACCAAACACAAAAACAAGGTAGGGAAAATGGTTTGGAAAAGGAGGGAAGGCATGGATCTCATTTTAATAGCGAGTGTGAACACTTCCCTGCCCTGGGTGAGTCTCCTTTCCAAGGGCCACATCCCTCTGGCAGCCGTAGCAGCTGCTTCCACTGAAAAGTCCTCTTATCCAGTTCCACTCCTACCTTTTTTTGATGCAGTTTAGCAGCTGGAAATCAGGAGGGGAGCCAGGAGCACGGGAGCAGCCAGCTCCCCGTGTGCCTCCACGGCTGCAGGGACGGAGCTGCTCCCAGCAGAAAGGCAGCAAATCTTCCCTTTGGCTCCCACATTCCTCCTGCTTTTTGCACAGGAGGGGAGGACAGGCAGGTTTAAGGCCCTGTGGTAAAACAGGGAATACCTAAGGATTCCAGCAGGAAATAACGACTCAGGAACAGAACAAAGGAATGGGTGAGGGAGAGGCAGCTCCCAGTAACGTTCCCCATTCAGCACAAAAGCATTTAAGACATAAGATCATCCACAGCAGATCATGTCAGAGGTTCCTCTGCTCCATCCCCCTGCTGCCAGGGGCTCAGGTTGGAGGCATTTAGGAAGGCAGTGAGGAAATTGTCTTCTCCAGGGTTGGTTTCCCAGCCTGGGACCACCCAGCACGAGCTGGCAGAGGGGTGCTGTGTTTTGGCTTAATGACCCTGATGTGTTTTCTGTGACCTTCCCCACACTCCCCTTGGGGCCATGTGGTGCTTTTCATCCCCACAGCAAGGTGTTCCAGAGCAAGGTGCACACAGGAACCTCTCCTTTGGCTTCTTTTCAGCACAGCACCTGCTGGTTTCATTTGCTGCTCCTCAAGGGTCTCGGGGCAGCTCTTGCTGCCTCCTCACCCTCCTTGAATTTAAAGACCTCCCTCACTCCCAGCCTCAGACTGGAAACCCACAGTTTCCTCAGCCATTGCTGATATTGGAGCTGTTCCATATCACCTTATTACTTCTTTTTTTTTTTACTTTTTCCAATTGAGTTTCTAACTTGATGCTGATAAAAGAAGCAATTACTTCCTCTGCACCTATGGAACAAAAAACCAAGGAGTGATGGAGCTGGCCAGTCAGTTGGTGTGGAGGAGGATTTGGCCCCCATAAATTCATAATATGTTCTAGGACAACTGTAGGGAGCTTCCCATCAGCCAAGAAAACGAGAAGCAGAGCAGAACTCCCTCTTGAAGCTCTCTGGCCAGCGTTGTGAGACAAAGTTCCCAAGTTCCTAAGTTCCTGGGCCTGTTTGTTCCTGTGCTCAGCTGGGGTTCTGTTTTCACCCACGCTCACACCTCGTGCAGGGAGCTTGAGGAAGCCACCTGTGCATGACAGCCCCAAGCAGAGACCTGAGCCCCTCATCCAGAAACTCCATCTCCCCCAGCCACAGCCCTGCAGAATTCCATTCCCTTTCCTTTCCCTGCTTTCAGCTGAGCTGTGCAATTTTCACCCCAATGGCAGCGATTTTAGGGTCGCTCCATGCGCAGAAGCCCAGCTTGAGGTGCCTCGAAGGCCAGTTAAAGAGAAAGAAGGAGTTATCTCTTTCTCATCCTTTTAAACACTCTCAAGACGAGCATGTGAAGCCCCACAGGTAAATCCCAGCCCCAGGCTGTGGGATGAGCCTGCAGTTCTGACATGGAAATCACGCTGGACATCTGAGAGTGCACCTGACGGGGCTGTGACTCTCACCAGAGTGAGAAAAACCCCTCAGGTTTTATCCTGGCCACTGCTGCCAAGGGCTGTCTTGCCCTCTGTTCCTGCATGCCATGATAGTCAAAAGCAATGCTGCAGATGATTAGATCATTTCTCTCCTCAGCTGCCTGTGGTCTTTGGCCACGTGCTGTCCCTGACATGACAGAGGCCCCGAGAGCCATCATATAGGAAACTCCAGGGAAAATGGGAAATCTGCTTATTTTTCTTGGCATCCGAGTGATTGTTCTGGCCAGGCTGAGTCCAGTTTTGTGTGTGTTTATGTCACACTTTATTATTTGCATGGCCAGCCCTGGTGAGGGTTTCAGGGGCTGGTGGTTTTGTAATTTGTACAGCCCTTGCTCTCCCTGCCTTTGCTGCTCTCCGCTGGAGTTGTGGCTGTTTCCTTTTTTATGGCCACTTCCTCCTGAGGGAGCAGTAATTCATGGTCAGAGGTTAACCTCATTTGCTGAAGTATCCAGCTCCTATGCCAATAGATCTGTAAAAATGGAGAGCGGGGATGAGAAGATGGCAAATAAATAAACCAGATATTCTTCCAGTGACACGCAGAGCCATCCTTGTGGAGACACAGAGACAAAGGAATTCCTGCCACGGCTGAGTCCTGGATCAAACCCAGCCTTCTGCCTTGGTTGGTGCATCTGCTCCCTGAGCCAGTTGGGCAGTGATGGGGCAGAACATTCCCAGGTTTTTGTGGAGTTCTGTGCAACCCTGGGCCCTCCCCTGCTGCGAACAGCCCTGCCAAGCTCCTGACTGGGATGAGATTTTGGGATAACATTGTCCCACGGATTGGCCGGGCATAAAGAGGCTCCTTCCCTTTCCTTTGCACAGCGATGGCACGGGGCTGCAGCTCCAGCTCCCACGTTAGGATGGCTTCAGCAGGAGCTGGGGAAACGTGCAGCACCACGAGGGGAAGGACGGGGCTGGGTTCTGTCCCAAACCCAGGCCTGGAGTCTCCCACGTTTGTGTGGGGAGCTCACACCAGAGCCTGAGAGCTGAGCTGACTCCAGTGCTTGGTGACTCTTGGAATTCTGTGGGTGTGCCAGGTGCTGATGTCAGTCTTTTGGGTTTGTTTTGGGGTAGATTCAGCTTTTGTGTGTCCGTGTGTCTGTGTGGGACTGCGGAGTGCGAGCAACAGGAGCTGGGAAGGGGGGTTACTTCTCCTTCCAAAGTGCACCAGAACTTTATCACCAGCCTGGGAGGAGGAAACAGAACAAACACTGAATTCTTCAAGCTGGGACAGCAGCCACAGACTTTCTGGCCTTCCCCACAATGAGGTTTTGGGCTGTTGTGCTCAGTGCTCTGTCTCCTGGCTGCAAGAGGGACTTTTCCAAAGCACATCCTCTGTGCAGGGTCTGGAGGTGGACTGAGACCCCTCAGTACTGCCCCAGCCTTAGGAATGGGCCTGAAAAACTGCAGAACATCTCTCGAGGCCATGGGATGGACTTTATCTATTTAATATTTAGTATTTTTGTATATTTCTGTATTATGTTTCCATGATATTTCTGTAGTATATCCTGTTTGTTTGTGTCCAGACATGGAATGTGTCTGCAGTGCTCACAGGGCTTCCGAGGCCTGCATTGACCTAAAAATACTACACGATTTATTTCCACTTCCATGTTCCATCCTGCCCTTCCTGCCCCACAGTTGCTTCTCCTGACATCCCACATTAATCACAAAGCAATTATCCAAGAGCTCATCACTGGTCCCAGTGCAGGGTCTGCAGGATGATTGACAGCTGTCAGGAATGGCCTCTTCTGGGAGATCCCCCTCACCTCACCTCACCCACCCACCGACCTCTGCTGCTGTCTGATCCTTCATGGAGACCTCCTTAATCCCTCATGGAGAGCTGTTTGATCCCATAAGAAGAGCTATTTGTCCGCTCATGGAGAGGCTGTTGGATCCCTCATGGAGATCTCTTTGATCCCTCACAGAGAGCTATTTGACCCCTCATGGAGAGGCTGTTGGATCCCTCATGGAGAGCCTGTCCATTGGCACTCTCTCTCCCCACCAGTGTCTTCTGGTGGTTCCCCAGTAACCCCAAGAGCACGTGATCACCATCCCTGGTGCTGTTTATTGATTAACAGGTCAGTTCCTGGAATTAACGACGGCTCAGGTGCACCAAACCATCAGAAGGCCATTCAGGCAGGTCAGCAGAGCTGGAATAATCCAGCTTCTTTGCAGAATTTTGGACTTGGACGTCTCCCTTCCCCTCTCCCTGGGTCAGGGTTACTGGGACAAGCTGGTGGCTCCCAGCCCCGGGTGGGTGTCCTGTGTGTCTCAGCCAGGCCTGGCCTCAGCTCCCGTGGGGGTGATGAAGCCACTGCTGTTCTCCTGATGCCTGATTTTGGCTTTGCAATCGATGATCCTGTTAGCACTTGCTGCCTGAGCAGCTCCTCAGGCTTGGCTGGGAGCGGGCTGGCTCTGCCATGCCTAAATCACTCGGTGTGCCCCTAATTCTGTCCCCACAAATGGGCTCCATGTGAGCAGGCGAGCGTCTCAGGCTGCAGGAGTCACGTTTGGCTAAGATGAGTTGGCAGCTTCCCCGAGACGGGAAGAAAATATTTAAATATAATAACGAGCACTATAAAGCCTGGCTTTAAATAAATACTAGGCTTTGACACCAATTGGAAGAAGCCGAATTTCCAGCTGCCCGGGAATGTCATCTGAGGTATTTGGCTCACTTCCTCTCAACAATTTAAAAATCATTTGGGCTGAAAAAGCCCCAAAGTGCTGTCCATCAAAGGGGTTTTGAAGATGGGTTAAGACTGTGCAGAAAAATCCTCTAAGGCCACAGCCTAAGCTGGGCTCTGCTCCTTGCTGCTGGAACCCCCTCACCCCCTTCTCCACCCTGCTGCAGGCGCTGCCCTGCCCCCAGCAGGCTCCCCAGAACTGTGGCAGAGGGGGGACACCAGGCCCTGACCCCAGCCCTGGCCACAGCTCCCGTGAGGAGCCGGATCCGAGGCCGCTCCTGGCTGTGGCTGCGTTTTGGCAGGCCCTGTTTGCTGATGGGAACAGGGTGGAGATGCTGCTGCGCACAGGGATTATAAATATATTCCACATCCTTCCAGCAGCGGATAAAGCAGCTCCTCTGGTTTGATCCAAGTGGCTCCAGGTCAGCTTTCGGAGCACCCAAGCTGCGTGATCCATGGTCTGCAAGATTCCCTGGAGGCAGACAGAACATCCTGGAAAAAACCCCAGAGCCTAAACAAAACAGCCTCCAGTGAGCTAAATACAGGGATACACAGGAAAAGCTTTTAATCTTGGAGAGACAGTCACGATTGTCTTCCTCTCCCTGAAGAAAAAAGAGAATCCTTTAAAACGTTTTACTGCCCAAGATGCTGTCTGATGGCAGGAGAGGAGGGAGCAGCTTGGGAAAGAATGAAATCCTGGGCTTGGACCTCGGGCACTGACAGAGAACACACCCCCTGCTCACAGAAGGAATAGGCACAATTCCTCCAGGAGGGATGGAGATGAGCAGCATCAAGACTACATTTAATTTTCTTTCCTCTGCCACGGACAGTTGTTTTCCCCAGGATCGATAAACACTTTAAGGCTGGGAATCCCACCAGGAGAACCATGAACTGGATTAAAAATGTAAATCCCACCGGAATAAATGCACTGGGAGACACCAGGTCAGCTCTACAGAGACCAGAGGGGGAGATGTGGGGCTCGTGTCCATGTGGAAATTGTGCTCAGGCTATGTCTGGGGCATTCAGAAGAGGTTGGGTTCTTTTTCCATATCTTAGGATCTGCTTTTCGCCCTGTGAGATGCCTCCCGAGCAGCTTCACCAAGCCCCTGTTCTCTCTTATTTCCAGGGCTTGCAGTGAATATCTGTGTGGCTCTTGATCTTGAATTTCAGGGTCTTGATTTGATCACACAACATGTAATTCCATTTCATACTCAGGGTAAAATCTGGATTTTGGGGTTGCCTCTCTCAGCTTCCTCCAGGTCCAACCAGCTCTTTCAGCTTCCTCCAGGTAAAAAATTCCCATGAGCTCTTCCAAGGGTGTTTTGTGCACACCAGTCAAGGTGTCACACCAGATTCTGACCTTAACAGCTCCCACACCTCCCTAAATGAATTGCTAGCACCAGCAGCAGTGCCCTGGTTTAAGACAAATGCAGGCAGATGCGGCTGAAGCTGAAGGGGAGAATTAAGTGTTCCTTGTTCAGCAAGGCTGGGAGCAGCCAAGCACCCCAGAAAGGGTGTGCATGTGAGCTCTGCTGGGATGTCCAAGAGCTGAATTCCACCCCCTGTACCTCGAGACTGCTTTTGTGTCACCACCCTTCCCTCCCAAACAGCTTCACGGTGTAATAATTCCAGCTGTACAAGGAGGAGGAAAAAGAAAAAGCACAACAAGACCTTGAGGCAGATCCTCAGCTGAGGCAGCCTTCATGAGAGGAGCCAAACCCACCCCAGAGCCCGTGTCTGCTTAGCACCAAGGCAGGAGCTGTTACCAAGGTGTGAAAACCTCCACGAGCAGAGAGACAGGCAGCTGCTTTTTTGTCAGCTCGATTACTTCTTCATCCTAAATATGTGTAGCATGTTCAGGACACTTCTCACGCTGCAATCTGAAGGCAGAGCATGAACCTTTATGAGCTTCAGGAGGGATTTCAGCTTTCCCTTGATTTCCTATTTTACCTCTTGTTATGTGTTCCACGGCAGCGTGGCAGGAGCAACGCATCGTCCTTCTGCAAGGCCTTTTATTTAATGACTTCAAAATGCTTTGAAACCATTTGGCTTTATAATAAAAACTGGGTCAGTTCTGCCTTCTTCATTTTGGAGATGAGGACAAACAGGTAAAGAGGTTAAATGGTTTGCCCTGCAAAAAGGAAATGGATGTATAGCACAGTTTGGAGGGGGACTTAAAACTTTTGGCTCTGTTACCTCTGTACTCACCACAGGAATGAATTTCCTCCTTCTGTGACCATTCCTTCCTCTGTGATCATTGGCAGTGAGGCTGCCAGCCAGAAAATTGCGATTGAAGGGATCCCAAAGAAGATCAGCAGCCCAGAGCTGTGGTATCTCTACAACAAACTGGAGGGAGGATTTAGGGGAGCTTTTGGAAGAGAATGGGACCGGCTCACGTGTGTCCAGCTGGGGTGAAGCAATTGCAAAAGGTGTCAGGGCCTCCCAAAGCAGCCTTGGCCCTGCTGCCAACAGCCCAGCCCAGCCCCTGGGAATGTGGGGCAGAGCTGCAGCAAGGCACCAAATCACAGGGGATTTACCCCATCCAACTGTAGGAAACTGCAGAGCCAGGGATGAAACCTGGCACCTCCCAGGGGTGTTTCCTCTCCATTTCTGCTTGTTTGCGTGGGCCGTCACACCCTGAGCACGGAATGCTCTGGGAAGAACGCTGCTCTCCATCATCTCCTGGTGCAGGGTCCCCACAAATAGGAGGGCGTGGGAGTCCCTGCAGCCAAACAGAGGAGAGATCAAGGAGTGGTTTCGGCAGTGGCCGGGAGCGTTCCTGTTTGGGCAGGGCCCGCGAGGGGCACGGGGCTGGCAGAGCCAGCGGGACACACGGACAGGGCAGTGGGACACACGGACAGGGCAGTGGGAAACACGGACAGGGCAGTGGGAAACACGGACAGGCCGGTGGGAAACATGGACAGG
>VZRQ01004567.1:315660-337618 GCA_013397975.1 Machaerirhynchus nigripectus | reverse complement strand
CACGGACAGGGCAGGGGGACACACGGACAGGGCAGGGGGACACACGGACAGGCCGGCAGGACACACAGACAGGCCCCTCTGATCCGCCTGAAATGCGGCAGGAGCTGAGAGCAGCTGCAGGAATGATCTTCCCAGACAGAAATGGATTTTCCCGAGATTGCCAGGAGAGAAGGAGAGGGCCTGGGATTAACAGAGCACAGACAGAACCTCAGTGTTTGCTTTCCTCCCTCCAAGTGGACAAAACATCGGGAATTTTGACACTGGAGGGCCTGACTGTCTGAAAGGGAATTTTCAGTGAACCTGCAGATTGCCTTCCTGCGGGCTGAAGGACAAAAATAAGGATTCTCTCCCTGGGGACAGTTACCTGCTGTCCTTGCTGTGGTGCCAGCACGGCTGGGCTGGGCCAGGGGCCGGAGCAGGGCCTGGCCAGCAGCTCAGGATGGATTCATTTCCCAATTTTCACTCCGTTAATGCCCCCTGCACTCCTCTGGAGCTTTGCTTTGTGCTGGATGATGATCACTTAAGGGCAGTAACAATGCTTATTTAAAACCACTGCATCTCAAACAGCAGCAACAAAAAAAAAAATAGATTATATCTTTAAATTCCAATCTGGACAAAATTATTGTTGAATTAACTCAGTATGTGTCAACAACACAGAGCTCGATGCTTCTTCCATGCTTTTCCTGTTCCCAGGGATGAGACAGAGGAGACAGAGGGGATTTTTGGGGTGGGATGATCAATGAGCAGCAATTTTGGCTCGGAGGGAGCTCAGGCCTGGAGGGTTCAACCTCCCCTCAGGCCCAGCCCAGCTAAAATACAAACATTACTGTTATAGAAATTAGACAGTCAGAATCTGTCCCTGCACGTCACCTGTTTGTTAAATATTTTCTCCCCCCTTTTTTGTGAACAAACAAGAAATTTTTTCCTGGTCCAAAGTGTGGAGGGAGATGTGGGGAGGGGAGCACGGGGAGCAGAAGGGAACCAGGAAACCAGTGGAGAGAAGAGAGAGAAGGGGGAAGGCCACCAACACACAAGTTATTACCAGGGCTCAGGAAGTGTTATTTTACTTGCAATAACCAAAGAAACCAGCTAATAAAGGAAAATTGTATTTTTTAAGGCAGATGAAAGGTAGTCAAGGAAACACAATATTGTCCCTTCTCTGCTGTCTAGCCTCAGGAAAAACATCTCTGCTACTGATGCCATCGTGATGGAATCATACTTTGGGAACACCTCTACCTGTGCTGCTCGTAGATTATGAAGATGATGAGAACTGTTCCCACTTGTGTGGCAATTTCCATCCCCGTGCCTCTGTTAACAGAGCATCCCTGCCTGCCAGGGCCAGCCCTGTCTGAGGGAATGGGGTGCTCAAGGACCACGGGTTTCATTTAACAGTGGAGGAAATGAGCTGAAGAATGATCTGGGAATAAATTGCCATGTCCGTGCTGCTTTCAGAGGGGAAAACGGAGCTTGTGCTGAGATTTGAGAGCTCAGATCTCAGAGAGGAGGGGTGAGGATAGAAACAGGAGCCCAGGGTGGGCCTTCTCCAGGCTTGGTGCTCCTTTTCCTGGCAGTGATGTGGGATGGACCTGGCATTCCGTGTGGCTACAGCCAAGAGCTGCCAGCAAAGCACTGCCCACCCCTTTGTGCACAGGATCTGGGCATGGATTTAGGATCTAGGGATGAACTGAAGATCCAGGGATGAACTGAAGATCCAGGGATGAATTGAAGATCTAGAAATGAGCTGAAGATTTAGGGATGAATTGAAGATCTAGGGATGTATTTAAGATCCAGGGATGAATTTAAAATCCAGAGATGAATTGAAGATCTAGGGATGAATTTAAGATCCAGGGATGAACTGAAGATCCAGGGATGAACTGAAGATCTAGGGATGAATTTATGATCCAGGGATGAAGATCTAGGGATGAACTGAAGATCTAGGGATGTATTTAAGATCCAGGGATGAACTGAAGATCTAGGGATTAATTTAAGATCCAGGGATGAAGATCTAGGGATGAACTGAAGATCTAGGGATGTATTTAAGATCTAGGGATGTATTTAAGGTCCAGGGATGAACTGAAGACCTAGCTCACCTTTGTTTCACCACCCATCATTTCCCCTGTTCCTTCGTGGCTGGAGAAGTCCCTGGGCAGGGATTTTTTGTCAGCATTGTGCCTTGCCCTCAGCCTCGTTTGTCAGGGAAAATGCCCCTTTTGGGTGGCTGACAGTCCCCAAACCCCTCGGGACTGCCTTGGGGAAGGAGAGGGCGGCCCTGAGCAGCCTGGTGTGGGAACTGACCGCAGGTCACGTTTGAAGGGAAATATCTCCAAGCCCGGGGCTGATAAAGCCCCATTGTGACGCTGCCAGTTTCCTTCAGGGGCTGCCAGCACGGCTCCGCCGCGGCTCGGGAGGAAACGGGGACGGGCTGGGGACTCGCCCGAAAAAATGCATGGAATGTTTTATGGATGAACTGTGGAGAAGCCGTGGGCAGGTGGGAAGGGCGGGCTGCTGGCAGCGCAGGGATGGCTGGGCAGGGAGCTGGGGGGGAGCTCAGCTCTGAAAGGGTCTCCTGAGCTCTTAAATAGGAACAGAAAGGTGATCGCTGCCCTCCCCCTGAGGTGGGAGCGCTCCTTGGTGCCCTGCTGCCCGTGCCCACCCTGCCCTGCCCTGGCAGCACCACCCGCCCCAGCAGCATCTCCTCCTCACCCACAGCCACCAGCAGCAGCTGAAACCCCGAGGGTTAAGGACTGACAACGTGGTCAAATTTCCACTGATAGCACACTCAGCACCAGAGGCCTCGGCGCAGCTCTGTAATTTTTTCGTGACATTTATTAATGATTCTCTCCACTTTGAAGAGCACCACCCAGCATTTCCGCCCAGACAGCGACAGTAACTTGGGAACTCGGAGCGAGATAGCAGCAGTGAGTAATTCCCGGGGCTAATTACTCACACCCAGCTCTCCAGCCAGAGTGGTTTCCATCCCAAGTGATTCCCTGCACTCGCAGGAGCTGGCTGGGATGGCCCCCGCTCCGAGAGCTGGGGCTGTCACGGTGCCAGGGATTGATCACCCCCCTGTACCTGGCACAGGAATTCTCTGCCAGGGAGGACACACATCATCAGCAAACTGCTTTGAGCTCGTCGTTTACTCCCCAGCACCTTCCCCGCTTTCTCCTACGGGTGCTGGGTATTCACAGTCCGTCGTGTTGCCCCAAAAGTGACCCAGCCAGCAGGACGAGGTGCGTGCAGAGCGAGTTACCACAGTCAGCTGTGAGACCCCACATGCTTGAAGCCCTGTGTGCCTCAGGTTCCCCACCCCCAGGGGCAGAACCCCTCGAATTACCCTGGAAACGCTGCAGGGAAGCTGAGGTGTGCTGAGCCCCTGGAGCGGGGAGAAGCAGCTGGTGAATAAATCCCAGACCCTTCCCGTGCTCTGTGGGTCCCCAAACCAGCAGGCCCTGCCCGAGAGGAGCACAGCAGGCTGCAGGAATTGCTCTCTGGGCGTGAGAAATGTGGGATTGCTGGCCTGTCCCCCTGGCACTGCGGGGAAATGATCCCTCCTGAGGAGCCGAGGGGAGAGGGGGAGGAAAAATTGCAGTGTAAAAACGAGTTGCTGGAGGCAGGTCCCCAGCATTCTTCTTTGGTTCGTTATTCCAACTTAAATAAACGTGTAAAAAATGAGATGAACAGGGATTTTTTTTTATTTATTTATTTTTATTTCGAGTGCTTACACGATTAATCAAATCAGGCTTGGTTATGAGCCCTGTGACACTGAACCAATGACACAGAAATAGCCCCAGTAACCAGGTGGGCACTGTACAGTGGGGGTTTTAAAGGAAATAGGGATTTTCACAGGGAATACACATACTTGCCCCATCCCTGGAAGCGTGCCAGAGCAGGCTGGGTGGGACTTTGAGCAGCTCAGTCCAGTGGAAGGCGTCCCTGCCCTTGGCAGAGTTTCCAGGAGCATCTTGCCAGGCACAGAGGTGACTCTGGCAGGCCTGGAGTTCCCAGCTCCTCCTTTAAAAATGGGGTTATGGTTCCCCTTTTCCAGGCAGTGGGGACTTCACTGGACTGCCACTTCTTGGATGTGATGGGAAGTGGCTTGGCCACTTCATCCACCAGTTCCCTCAGGAGCCAGGGCTGCACCTTGTCAGCCCCATGGATTTGGGACCTCCAGGTTCCTTGGATGTTCCAACCTGAGCTTCTCCCTCCTTTCCCAGTCCCTGCCTTCGCCTTCTGGGTGTGGCTGGAGCACAGCCTGACCACCTCTGCTGGGATCTGTCACTCCTGAGCTTGGAGAAGCTGATCCTTGAATCGGCCAGGCCCCTCTTCCCTGCAGGGCTTTATCCCACAGGATTGTCCCAGCAGATCCCAGAGGGGCCAAATGTGCTCTGCTGAAATCCAGGACAAGGAGCTCACTGTGCTGCCCTGAGGATCTCAGCTCCACCCTCCCGTGGTCACTGCATTTCAGACCCGAGTGGAATGGACAATTGCTGTGATAAAAGGTTGGAGAAATGGGAATTTCTGATGTGCCACACAGAAACACGCTGTATTCCATTACATTACTCCTTCCCTTCAAGGAACAGCATTTAAGCTCACTAAGATTAGGAATTTAAAAGACTTCAAGAGAGCTTCATTTCTCAGAAAGCACTTTCAGGGACATGGTGACATTTAATTTCTTAGCAAACTGCAAAGCGAAGCTGCAGAATTGGCCACAATTAACATTTCCTTAAAACCTGGCTCCAGTCTTGCAGGGATTCAGACAATGCAATCTCAGTCACAGGAATAATTTGCTCGGAGACTTTGCCTCGTTATTTCTGCTCACAAAAGTTCTCTGAGCAGCTTCTAAACAGCTCCCAGTTTTCTGCAACACCCCCATTCTTTCCTGGGAGGCACCAGGTATTCATCAGATAAGTTTTATGAGTAATTCTCAGTCTTTCCTTGCTCAGGTCTATATTTAGATTTTCTGCTGCAGTGGCTAATCTTGAGGGGAGGCTTAGGTCACCCATGACTGTTTCCATCCCCTGACTGAGTGCAAATACGCACAGTTCTGAGCTCAGGCTTCACTTCAAACGCCCTCTAATTTCTGCTCATCTCCTCGTCCTCTCCAGCACCAGGCAGAAATGAATTGAAAAGGAAAGTGTACAAATATTAATTGACCTCAGCACCACTCGGAGCTGCTGGGGCAGATATTTGATGTACTACATGCCCAGTTCTAATTTTAAAAACAGAGGATACAAAAAGCTGGAGTGACATTTAGAGGGGGTGGCTGGAAACTGCCTCTCAGCTTAGAACTTTGCTTTGCCATTGGAGAGCAAGCTCAGATGTCCAGCTTAGATTGAAAATTTTTTCTTTTTTAGATACCCATATCTGCGTGAAGTGAGTCCTGTTTGAAGTGAAGAAATACCCCAAAAATCTCCCACAGCATTTTGCTGAAGGAAGTTTCCTATCAGAAAAAAAAAAAATCACGTTAGCAGACACAGTTCAGCCCCTGGAATCTATTTTTGCATCCCTGCAAACACATCCTGACCCTCTCCGTTTTATCTGGGCTCAGCTCTACAGTTTGGCTTAAATTTGCTCCCATTCCTCTTCTTCCAGCATGGATCCCACTGACAGGCACAAACCCCCATTTAAATTCCAGTGATCCCAGATCAGCCCCTCTGTGGCTCCCGGAGAGCCCCACTGCTGGGTCCCCCTGCTGCTGCCCCCTCCCTTCACAGCCGGATTTTCGGGATGAACTCCACTTGAACCCGAGGCACGGCAGCTCAGGAGGCTTCCTGCTCTTATTCAGGGCTCCACGTGGAATGGCAGCTCCATGCCCAGTGCCTGGGAACGTCAGGGGCTGCGTGTCTCCACGGGGGTTCCCCGAATCCTCGCTCCCTGAACATTGCAGGCTGCGGCTTTCCATCCCAAAGCCCACGAATAACGAGCACTTAGGGCGCAGTTCTGCGCTGCTTTAGGACAGAAATTCACCTCTGGGCTCTGGAAAACAAAGTGTTTGACAATTGCAGCTTGAATTCTGCACCCGAGGGGGGGATTTGGAGAAGGAGCCAGGCTGGGGTGGTGCTGCAGGAGCTGCCCAAGCAGCAGGAAGGGCTGGGATCTGCTCCGTGGGGAAGGGGGTCGGATCAGGCACCGTGAAGGAGATTTGTGGGCCAGAGGACATCGGTTTGGAGCCCCATGAGAGGCACCACAGCCGTCCTGGGGGACCTGGGGGCTCCCCTTCCAAGCCTCACCCCCAGAACAGCTCCAGGCTGCCCTTGGGGAGTGATGGACTGGGGGATGCGTGTGAGCACTGGAGAGGCCAAAAACCCACGCTGGGTTAAACCCAAACAACTCCAGTGCTGGTGGTTATCTCCCCACTGGCACAGGCAGGCTGGTGCAGGGATGGTGCAGCTCCTGCAGGAATGGCTTCCAGAACCTCTGGCTACTTCTCTGCGCTGCTGGTGAGCAGAGACGTGGTTCTGGTTGTTTTCCTGAGGGCCACATCCCTCCCAGCTGCCCAGGGAAAGCACCGAGGCCCCTGAGGGAGCCGTGCACGTGGGAATTCCAATCCCTGGAGGGCCCAAGGCTCTGTTTGCTGAGCCCCCTCCTCCCTGGCAGCACAGGCTGGGAGGCACCTGCACTCATCCTTCACTGAGGGTTTTACTAACTTGCTGTGGGCGTTTCTGTCTGCCCCCCACCACGTTTTCCTGCACAACTTAAAAGATTTGAGACTCGTGGTCACCTCTGTGCTGGGGCAGTTTGCTCCAGACCCCACTGGAGGGTGTGTGCTGAGCTGCACTGCACTCGCTCTCCTCTTGTTCGTCTTTCTTTCCTCTTTTTTTTTGTAGTTTCCTCCCGTAGACCACAGCAGATTTATGCAAGAACTGTTTAGAAATGGCTCAGCTGTGTCTGTGTAAAAAAACCTGTGCAGGTGGCCCTGCAGGACAGTGGGGTTTAGCTTTAGGGGCTGCTCAGTTTGGGCTTTAGGTTGTTTACTGTGTTCAGGGAAGTTTCTTGAGTCCCTGCTCGAAAAGGACATGGCAACACTAACAGATATTAGAGTGTGGTGCTCTGCAGGTTGAACTGGCCTGAACCATCTATTTTTATTGTGCCTATACGCTGGAAATTGCAGAGCAAACCGTGGTGACGTGGTGGAGAATTTTTCCAAGAAATCTCCTTTAGTGAAGACGGGGTGAGGCGAGTTCAGCCCAGAGCCAGCAGCTCTCGGATTCATGGATGTGTTTAGAGGCTGAGGAGGAGAATTAGTGGTCGTGACTCACTGGCCAGGCCTGTTTGGCAGAGAACTTCCAGAGTCAAGATGTGCGAGGGGAAGAGGGTTGATAACCAGCTCTGCTCGGTGCAGACAGGTCAGGATCCCCACAGGGAGCTCAGCTCAGACCTGAGCCCGGCTGCTGCTCCCAGCCCCTTCTGCACAGCTCAGGGGCAAACCCACAGCCCGGCCCATCTTTGTTCCCCAAGGTTTTTGGAAGGGAGGTTGATGATGAGAAATGCAGCGGCACGGAGCGCGGCGCTGCTCCTCGGGGGGAATCGGAGCGTGGGGCAGGGAGACAAAACCCCAAATCCTTCATTTCCTTTGCCCTGCTTACCCCTAAACAGCAAAGCCAAGGGAGGTGCTGCTGGCATGGGGTGATGCCTTAGGTTTTAACTTTTATATTTTTCAAATTCTGTACTGCTTAGAGTGTAACTCTGAAGTCCCTTGTAGCCTGTAATTTCTGCTCTTTTGTGCAAGATGGACATAACAAAGCCTCTCCAGGCCTTGCCTTCAAGGACAGCCAGGCTCTTCTAGGCCCAAAATGTGTAAACCAAAGCCTCTAAAGGGGGAGCAAGCTGAGGGGAATTACATCATTGAACTGGGGCTTTAATTGGGGAATTAACCGTGGTATGCAAATGAACCAAACCTATAAAGGTGTGAAGAACTCGTGACCTGTCCATCCTGGGGTCCATTTTTGGAGGCAGCCTCTGGCTCCCCAGGGTGTACCTTGAAGGCCCTTCAAATAAACCCCTATCTTTGTTCCCTTACTCTTGCCTAGTCTCTGCTTCTAGGTGGCTGGAGAAGGCATCAGGGGAAGCTGTGGTGGTTTGGAGGGAGGGAATGGCAATCCTGGCCTGAAATGAGCATTGCCACGCAGCTGTCCCCACGGTTCCCCCCGGAAAAGCCGAGCAGGGAGGTGTGGAAAGGCATCTCTGCCGCAGCCAGGAGGAACCCAGCCTCTGCCACGGCCCCCGGGGCAGCTTTGTTCCTGTTCTGCTCACAAGGTGGGGAGGGAAGGTGAGGCCCTGATGAAAATGAAGAGACCTGCCGTGATTCTGAGTTGTATTTTAAGCTAATCCACGCAAGAGGGGAATAGTAAAAAAAAAACAGATGTAGGAAATGGTAAAAAATAATTCAGTCTGTTGCTCCAAATAAAGCGCAGAATGGATCATGTCTGAACACATAAAAGCAGCGTGTGAGCCAAGAAAACCATTAATTAACGAGGAGATTGCCTCAGCCAGGTGTTCCTGGAAGAACGCAGCGTTACCATTTCAAATCCACCAGTTTCTGCTCGCGATTCAAACCCTGTGAATCAGAAACCACCTTGCAGCACGGTGGCTGCTCTTTGCTTGCTCAGCTCAGCACAGGATTTCATGGGGGAGCACAGCTTTTTATCCTGCAAAATGCCCAATGGCAGTCAAAATTCTGAGAGCTCCTTTCGGCCAGCAACGGTTTAAGATTTTCAGAGCAGAATTAAGAAATTCTTCCAGCAATCTGGGTGTTTATCAGTCGCCTTTGGAAATAAAAGCAAAATTAATCTGTTTACCAGCCTGAGAGTGAGTTTCACAAAGTCTTCATGGCCTGCTCTGGGAAATAAAGTGTGCTGAGAGCTCAGGAATTCCCAAGGCAACAGGCAAGAAATGCCTATGGAAAGGCAGGAATGGGAATCAGCTGGGTAAACCTTTGTACACTGAGAGTGGATGTGGCTAGAACAAAAATGTTTAGGTGGAAAGAAGGGGTTTGTCAGGAGCACAATTAGATATTTCTCTTTTGGGGTGTGACCTTAAGGGATTGTGGGGCAAGCTGACCTTAGAACTTTTCAGAGGATGTACGTAAAGAGATTTGGTTTTTCTTTTTCCCCCTCTCCCTGCTTTCAAGCCCTACATTTGTGTTTGCTGCAGGAGATTCATTGTTTGCAGGGCTGATTTGTATAATCAGCAATCAGCTGGTCTGGAAGGCAGCCAAGGATGAAGGAAATATATATATATATATATATATACATATACACACATATATAAAAATATGTATATAATATTTATAATGTATATTTATATACATATTTATAATGTGTNAGAAATTTTTATATGTATATAATTTCATTTTAATAGAAAGTGGGGTTTGGTGGTGCGTGGCAGAGCCTGAGGTGTTTGGGTTTTAATGCAGTGTTGTCCACCCAGAGCTTTCCCAGCCCGGCTGTTTCACTGCTTGCTCCTCTCCAGAACATTGATAAAAACCACAGAGCTCCTCACCAGCAGGGCAGCGAGTGAAGGGCTGGCCCAAAACGTGGCTCTCCAACCTTGTCCCTACAAAAACACCTCCCTGCAGGGACAGGGGAGGTGGCACCTCGGTCCTGAGGCCGCCACTCTGCTGCCAGGCTGAGTGAGCTGCTTGTGAAGGGCTGGCTCTTTGCAGGCACTGCCATCTGCTTTTATAAAACTTGAGGCTTTGGCCCTCAAACTGGGCTGTCCCCAGGTCCAGCTTGCTGGGGTAAATCCTGCCAGGAGGATTGTGGCTGTGCTTTCCACAAGTCAGCTCAGCTTCCCTCAGAAACTGCCTGGGGCCAGTCTCCAGGCAGAGCTCAGCATTTCAGTCTAATTCAGAACCCCTTTTCCCTCCCTTTTTATTTCCTCTTCTTCTTTTTGTTTTTCCCTTTTCTTCTTTTCCCTTTTCCTCCCTGTGGGAGTGACTGAGCCTGGTTATGGCAGGTGGTGCAGAACCAACCAAACTGAGCCCCTGCTCATTTTCCTCCCTTGCCACGTGGGCTTTCAGTGCTTGCCCAAGTCCTGTCACCTGCTGCTTCCTCGTGTGTGACTCCTCCTGCAGCCCCTGTGCTGCCCTCCACCTTGGCACAAACCGTGTGGCACCGTTCTCCTCTCAAGGTCTGGGAGATTTTTGGGGTGATTAGGGGGGATTGGAGCTCCTCCTTTCTCCCTGCTGCCATCCTTGCTGCATCTGGGAAGTCACCCAGGGGGGCTGGGAAGCCTCCTGGGAGGGTTTTTCCCAAGACAGGAGCACAGAGGTGGCTGTCAGGGGCCCCCTGGTTGCCCCCAAACCAAGGGCTGAGGATGCCCTGGGTAACCCCAGCCCTGGGAGGAGGCAGATCCCAGCAGTTCCCGTGCTCAGGGGGCCCATGGGATCACACATCCCTCCTCTCCCAGCAGGGCCAGACACTTCTGGGAAGCACTTGGCCACTTCCATGGTCCAGGGCATCACTGGCCACAAATCCTTTCAGCCACATCCGTGACTGCTCATTGTGCTGAAGGAGGAGTGAGCAAATTCCTTGCAATGCAATAACCTTTGTCCTAATAACGGGTACCTCCTGAGCTGCCCCTGATTCCTGGAAAACAGCTCTGGTGCATCACAAAATTGATTCAGCATCTTCTGTTTTCATCATCGAGTGTCTTTTCCTTGTGTTACGTTCTGCTGCTTTTCTCTAGTGGATACATTGCCTGCTTTTGTATTTTCTCAGTACTTAGGAGTGGAAAAAACTGAGGATCTTTCTTCAGAGAAGCTCTGCTAGAGCTGCTCCTGAGATCCATCCTGTGCCGTCTGATGCCTGACATGCGGCAGGAGTAACTGAGGAAATTTTTCTGCATCAATGACAGCAAATAATCAGTGTCTGTTTTCTTCCACAGAAAGTTGTTCCTGTGCTTGTTTCGGAAGCTGAAGTGCCTCTTGTTTCTTTGGAAGGAATTCTCTTAAATGGCTGATGTATTTCCACCACTGCTGTTGTCAAGGACAGGACATGGGGCTTTTTAAAAAATAATTTAATAACACGGAATTGTTTGGCTCTGACCCGCAGTAAAAATGGTGTGAACTGCTCTGCAGCGCACTTGATCCCAAATAAGGTGGCTCAGGGAAGCTCAAGGGTCTTCAGCAAATCTCAGTTCATTTGCAGCCACTCCTAACCCTTCTCCCAGTCATTCCCACTTCCTCTGACTCACAGGTCCTGCGGTCCTCAGGATGTTGTGTGGGCTCAGCGTGAGAAGTGTCCATCCCAGCTCTCCACTGTGCTGCTGGGGGGGATCCTTCCCTCAAGGCTTTATTTGTATCCCAGACCCAGAGCTGGACCTGCCCCGAGCACCGGGGGACACTGGGGCTGCTGCAGGGCTGGATGGGACAGGGGGGTTCAGCTGCTCTGTCAGGAGCCTGGCACTGGGGCTGTCCCTCATTTCCCAGGCACTTGATTCCAACTTCTCCGGAGGACAGGGATGCAGTGCTCCAAGCCTGGCTCTGGGGCTGCATCCCTCATTTCCCAGGCACTTGATTCCAACTTCTCCGGAGGACAGGGATGCAGTGCTCCAAGCCTGGCCCTGGGGCTGTCCCTCATTTCCCAGACCCTCAGTTATGACATCTCCAAAGGACAGGGATGCAGCCCTTCCATCTCCCCTGATGGTGGGAACGCCTCCCCCCACACAGGGCACACGAACTGCTGGGACACAGCAGCCCAGGGGTCTTGGCGTGACCCTTGGGGCAGAGCAGGAAAATCAGAAGAGCACAGGGTGAGCACAAGCATCCTGAAATAGCAAAAGATGGAGTTTCCAGGAGCCTCCCCAGGGAACTGAGTGCTGTCAGGTTGGAAGGGGCCTCTGAAGCTTCACCTGTGTGTCCTGCTGCTCAAAGCAGGACCAGCTTTAGCCATGGGTTGGGACATGAAGCCTCCACGAGTTTTAGTCTCCGCTGCTCCCTCCTGCTTGGAGAAGATCCAGCCTGGTGGGAAATTGTAGGTGGATGTATTGAAGATGACTTGCATTTTTTGCTCTCATAAATGCTTCTCTCACTTGGGTTCTTCGAGGAAATGCTTCCTATGGACGCATTTCAAAGTGACAAAATTAAGGCATCTGCGGCTGTGCTGTGCCTTTGTATTTTAAATTTCACTTCCTGTAGGCAGTAAAAATACCAGATTGTCAGATTTTGGTTCAACCTTTTCCTGTCCATGTCCATGTTCTCTCCATCAGGCTCCTCAGTGTCTCCCTGCAAACTGTGAGGCTTTTCCTGCCTGCCTCCATGGGGTAACTCACACCTGCTTTTGGTGCTGCCACCAAAGGTTTGGGTTTTCCCTCTGAAATCTGCTGTGCTGCAAAGCTCCTTGGGAAGAGCAGCAGTCTTTGGCCAAACCTTAAACATTCCCAGCCCGCATAAAGGAATATTCTCTGCGTGGCAGCTCACCCCTCAAAGCCTGAAAGTTCCCAGGGGGGAGGTTGAGGGATGGGTGTTGGCCGAGTGCTGAGCCTGGGTCCTTCAGACACAGGGTGAGCCTCAGCTTATCCCTCAGGGAGCTACAAGGATGCACTGGAATCCTGCCCTGCAGAGGGTGGAAAGCCAAGTTCCTAAGAAGAAATTGGGAGCCAAATTCAGCTTGAGGCGTGGACAGCAGCACAGGGGCAGCACGGGTGCCGTGCCCAGACCTGGAGTGCCAGAGGAGGATTTCCCCGCTGGCTGCGTGGTTTGATATCTCCAAACCTGTCTGAATTCCTGGTGCTCCACGGCAGGGCCAGTCCTAAGGAAAATACCTTTTCTTCTCAGGAGCTCAAAGGGCCAGAGCAGAGAGAGCAGAGGGAGCAGCTCGCTGGAGCCGAGCACATCCTGTAAATGTTAAGGGGCGCGTTACGGGAGAGGCTCCACAGACACAAAAGGTCACCACTGCCCAAGCTCTGGGTAAAACAAAGGCCAACTATTTTTAACTTCGTTTCAAGTGGGAAGCCTAAAGCCATGAGCTGGCCTGATTGCAGAAGGCCTTGGCTTGGGTGCTAATCAGAGCTGTTTGCACAACGTGAGCCCTGGCTGCCTGCGCTGCTCGCAGAACCTGCCCCTGCTGCCGCCCCACACCCGGGATGCACACGGGGCCCCACCTCCTGGAGCCCCGCGAGCTCTGCACCAAAAATCCCCTCCTGCCTTGAGTTACTGCGAGAGACAAAGGTTCATGAGCCAAAGGTGGGGGTTACCAGAGAGAGACACGGAGAATTTGTGTTCCCTGGCAGTGCCCCCACCTGCAGCTGGGCGCTGCAAGCGAGGGACAAAGCGAGAGGCATTGCCAGGCACACGGGACAGGAGCCCTAAGATCCACGGCAAAGGGATCTCCTGCTCTGCTCAGAGAATCCAGGGCTCCTCAGATGTGTCCTCTGCAGGGCACAAAGCTTTCACTCCAAGGCTATTTTCAAAAATAAAAAGTAGGTATTCTGTTTTGAGGACAGATCTGCAGAGATCCTGGCACTGCCCCTGCCAGCAGCGGAGTCAGCACGGCAGGACAAGGTCTGCACCTCTGGTTTTTGGCTTTCCTCACCCTGGTGACAGAGCCAAGAGAAGCCAAGTGCTGGTCCGGGATCATTCCCTGACATTTCTCAATGCTGCTGCAGAACGTGGGGCTGCACTTGCAGCTCTCTGTTCGTGCTTGTTTCTGGTATTGAACAAAAGCTCCTGACACTTCCTGGTGAACTCTATGGTCCCATCAGTGTCCCATTTCCAGAGCTGCAGGAAGCACTTTAGACCAGGTGTGTGCCTGCTCACCAACAATAACCTGAGGGTGTTGGCTTTCTTCTTCTTATTTTGAGTGAAAGCTGCGATGCCTCGCGGATTTTTCAATCCAAATTCCCCTGTGGCAGCCCTTCCCAGCCAGCATCTTTCAGGAAGCAGCTCTTGGAAGTCTCATCTCCCCCCTCCCAGCTCCCAAACCATTTCAGAGCAGTGTGACCGAAACTGGGAGAGTCCCAACCAGAGATGGAGGAATGAAACTGCCCTGAACTCCACTCAGCCCACGCATTTTTCTGCTCCACCTCCCACCTCTCCCATATCAGCTCCTGGCTCCCTCTGAGCCTGGCACTTGGCAAAAGGGGAATTTTTGGGTGGAGAAGGCAATTCAGACCCTTCTGTGCTTGTGCATCCCCTGGTGCTCACCCTGGCATGGACAAAGGTGTGCTGGTGTTGCCATAAATGTGTTTATCCTTGGCCACTGACTCTTGGAACTGTCTCCCTAAAGCCACGGAGAGGACGATCCCTCTCCCTGTGTGATGGATGTGATGTGTGTGTCCACTGAAAGGGAAGCAATGCTGCACCATGAAACCCCTCTGGATTCTCTGCCTCTTACTTCCAGCTGAGCTCCGTTTGTGGATGCTCGGCTGGATGTGTTTGATCAGGGTATCAGGATGGAAACAACCCTCTTTGAAGCACTGAAATGGTTTTTATTTATTTATTTAAACTAATAAATATGGGAGGGTGAATCCCCCCTCTCCCTCGGACACCTCAAGCCCCCAGGTCTGTAAGAAGCACCAAGAAATAATTTTGTGTGTGAGTCTGGTTTCCTGCTCCCCCCACACAGGGAAATGCCTGGAGAGAGGGAAATGCCTGGAGAGAGGCTCTGGGGTCAGGTGGGAAGTGAAGGGGAAGAGGATTCACCAGGTATTTTCCATCTTTATCATTAGAAAACTGAGCAGGTGGAGGAGCTGGGTTTGGGTCAGGAATCCCTCAGCCCGGCCCGTGCTGAGCTCCCTTTTCCCTTTTCACCCCTGACTGCCTCAGTGGAGGGTTCACCATCAGGGCAATGTTCCACTGGGAGATATTTCCCTCCCTTTCCCTCCTGCTCCTCGGCTGCTTTCTCCAGCACCATCCCTGCTCCCACATTTTGGGCAGTAACAAGGCCCAGGAGGGCTTTGGTTTGTTGGTTTCCATCTGGGATGCCTTTTCCCTGGGTTTTTCCGAGTGTTTTTCACGCTGGGAGTGAGCCCTGCTTGGTACTTCCCCTCCTCACCACGGTTTGATGGCATTTCCTGGGACAGAAGTGCAGGGAAAAATAATTAGCAAAGCTCCCAGCAATAACAAACCATGAAAATCTTTGCCCTCCAATCCCACTGTTTGGCATTATCAAGGAGAGGGAATGTGAAAATGGTAACACTCTTTAATTCATTAATGTGTTAATTGATTTCACAAAATTAGTTTGCAGGCACTAAAAGCAGTTTCTCTTATCTGCTTTTTATGAACTGCCAGTACAAAGCAGGAGCAGGGAAGCCACTCGCACAAATAAATGGAAATACTGATATAGCAAATGTTGCCTGAAAGCAAAACTCAAATTCTTCCCTGTTCTGCTGAATTTGGGATGCAGCAAAAATACAAATTTCCTGCATTTCCAGCACTCTGGAGAAGAAGAGAGCCAATCACTTTCCCCCCATTAATAACAAGCCCTTCAGGGGCAATCAGAGCCCAGGAGCAGGGAGCAGCCCAGCTCCCTGGATTTATTTTATTCTCAGAACCTCCCTCATCAATCTTTTGCCAGAGATCACCGCTGGAGAGAGAACGGGGACAGAGAAATGAGACGGAGTTGTTGCCTCCTCCCAAAAACCCTTCCAGTGGGGTTTATTTCTTGTACTGATTTCTCTGGCTACGGCCCAGGTGCTCCTCTGGCGTGGAAGCTTCCCCAGAGAACATTCTCCAGGTGTTTTTTCGAGCACAGATGGGCAGCAGAGAAACCAAACCAGCAGTGCAGCAGACAAAGGGAACGGCTTCGGAGTTACCCCTGGAACGGTGGATGTTTGGCATCACTCCCTCAGCAGCTCTCCTGGATTCCTTAGGCCAAAGGCTCTGCTGCTCTCGGGGAGAAGAGCCCTTCTCCCCCTGCTTTCCCTCTAACCCACAGCCAGAGGTCAAAATCGATGCTCTTCCAAAGAGAAAAATAAAAGTGCAGATTGCTCAGTTTGGAAGAAAACATTTCATTTTTCCACTCATTTTTAAGTGAGGATGGGCTTCGGTACGAGAGAGTTGGGAAGGGATTTGTCCTCCCTTATTTCTGCTGGAAGCAGAGGTGGCTGGGCAGGCACTGCCAGGCAATGTCACTGAAATAAATCTCAATTTTCCCTTCGTGGCTGTTCTCAGGTATTTTTTGCTGGACGGTTTTCAACTACCCAACCAGTCTGGGTCATCTCCATGTCAAGCTGTGATTCTGGGAAGCAGTCTGAGGCTGAAATGGGGCTGCATTAAGGGTCTTTGTAGCTGAGCACAATGGAAAAGGCAATCCTTTGGACCAAGGCTTTTTGTTCCCGTGGTTTTCAAACCTGAGAACGACCTGCCCTGGTGGGGATGGAAGGAATGTCGAGCGCAGAACCTTGGGGTTGTTGCTACCGTGGAGCTTCCAGCTGTTTGGGGTTTAGGAGAAGTTCAGCCATCCCAAAGTGCATTATCTTAACATTTGGCAAGAGGGAAACCCGGAGGAGGGAGTACTCAAAATCCACTTTTCATTAACCTGCGCTGATTAAACCGTTTAGCCAGCACTCTCCGTAGCCAGAGCAGGCAGCCACGGTCTGTTCTGGGCTTTCCCTTCTCCTGCCAAGTCCTGCTCTCCAGACCAGCTTTATTTTCCAGTGGGAACCGAGGACTTTGGGACCATGTCAAGCACCACGCACTGGATCTGCTCATTTGTGGCTGGGTTGGGCAATCCTTGCCCAGCCAACGTGGCTAATTTTAGCTGAGCCTCGCAGGCCCGGGGTGGGACAGCTTTGGTTAAGAACAGGCCAGAGGAGCAGCCCCGAGCTCGGAGCTGGATTGTGTCAGAACCCAGCAGAACCACGAGCAGGGCTCGTATGATGGAGCCTGTCTTTCATTCTGGTTGTTAATGCGAGCTTTGCTGCACTCGAGGCTTTCCTGAGAAGATCCTTTGGTTGCCAGCAGCCTTTTCTGTGTCAGCAGCAGAACCCCAGCCCTGCCCTGGTTCCAGCACCGAGTCTGGGAAAAAGGGACTTTCTCCCTGTTTGTTGTGGCTTCTTCCCTTCGCCATCATCCTCTCGCAGCTCTGTGGGATGTGGGCTTTGTTTTCCTTTAATAAACTTATTTTTAGCTCAGTGAAGTGCACTTGAGAGCCTCTCCTTCCCCGGCAGCCTCGCTGCTGCCTGAGGAGCCTTGCTCTTTCTGGAGCATTTAGGGGAGGGAGGGTTTTAAGCAGCAAAGCTGCGCTGAGACACTTGTGGTGCTTGGGCTGGAGCTTTATTTCAGCCTGGGAAAGGCTGAAATCCTGGAAGCCCAGAGTAAAACCCTGACTGCCTCTGGAGAAGTGAGGATAAAGGGGGAGCAGCCAACATAACCGTGATTAAAACTGGGAATCTGTGGGTGTCCAGCAGGAACAAACCCTGACCCAGCTCCTCGCTTCTCTGCACCTCAGCAGCCCAAAAAGACACCCAGCCCCTGCTCCTGCCCCACCTCCAGCTCTGAATGAAGCCTGAGCCCAGAGGTGAGAGCTGAGCCAGCCCTCTGCATCCCCAGCGTGGCTTTCCAGGGCCTGGAAGAGCCTGAAGAGAGCCTGGCAAAGGGAAAGAGGGAAATCTGCAACGAAACCTGAGACCAGACTTAGCACTCGGGTCGTTCATGCGGGAGAGTTTAGGAACTGAAAGCAGAGTTTAGAATGTGGACAGAAGTCCTGAGATTGGATCCTGATGTGTGGCTGATTAATTCATTAATTCCCGAGGATCTCTGCGGGCTCCTCCCGTGCTGCTGCCGAGGATTTGGCTCGGTTCAGCTTCAGTGGGGTTTGCCTGGTGAGAATAAAGCTCCAGCACCTTTCCCAAAGGCATAACTGGGCCCTCCCACCTACCCAGCCAGGAACACGGTGTAATCCATGGATGTTCCCCCTGACCACAGGACCTGGCTGGGCAGGATCGCTGACAGGAGCCTTCCGTGGAAGAAACTGGGAGAAAACACTGCTGCAGGCCAGGGAATGAGGAGAGATGGGGGCCAGGGCCACAGATTTGATCATAAAGGTCTCTTCCAGCCTAAATGACCCTGTGATTTGTGCCTGGTTCCCAGCAGCTCACAGAGGTTTGCTCAGGCTCATCCCTTCCATCCCTCCAGGACCATCAGGGCAGAAACGCTCGCTGCTGCCTCAGAGGGGCTGTGCTGCCACAAGTGCCCAGCTCGGGGTGGCCCTCGGGGACACCCAGCCAGGCTGGAACGAGGCACAAAGGGGCTTTCACTGGTGCTGTGTCCCCAGGTGTCCCCTGCAGTGGCACTGGGATCTCTGCACGCATTCCCTTCGATCCCTGTGTTGGTCTGTGAGCCCTCATTCCCCCTCTTCCCTCCAAATCCTGCTGGAAGCCTGGCCCAGCAGCCCTGGAGTGATGTCCCTGACACACCCCTTGCCACCTTTTCAGCCTCCAGCCCAGCCCAGCCCTTCCCAGCTCCAGCACTGGAGCCAGACACAAACGAGGCGTCTTCCAGAGCAGCTTTAATTGGTTACGAGCCACAAATCAAGAGGAACAATTTTTTAAAATTTCCATATATTTTACCCAGACAAGCGTCCCCATGCCATTAATTCTGCCTTTGCTGCTATGGCTTTTGCCAGCCCCCTCAGCCTGGAGCCTCCCTGCCCCACGCACAGCTGGCCAGAGCTGCTGCTGGCTTTGCTGGCAGGTTCTCCACGCTCAGTTCCACCTGAAGGATCCCCTCGGCAAGGCTCGGACAGAAACACTCCCAGCCACGGTTATTTATTGCAACCCTCTGTTTGCACGGGCACACAGGGAGCCCAGCACTGCACTGCTGGTGCTTTTCAGGCTCCCTGCACACCTGGCAGATCCAGAGGAGCAGCCCCTGCTGTTACCAGGGGCTCGTGGTGGTTTGGGGCAGGGGTAAATAATGCTGGCGCTGGAGGCTGGGCCCTTTCTCTGCTGCCCTCCTGGGAATGGCCCAGGGATTGTAACTGGGGTGGGGGGTGGAATTCAGACTGGCATTTCTGGAGCAGTTTGGATCAGCCTTTGTGTGAGTTTGCTGCAGGATGAGCGTGGCCTTTCCCCCCCCTTACCCAGAACTAAGGTGCCTTTTTGTGAGCAGCCAGGGGAATGACAGGGTCAGGACAAAACCCGGTGCTGAGCAGGTTTTGTGTCTCTCTCAGGGCTGTTATCTCTGGGGTTTTGGGCACTGGGGATTCCCTCAGTGTCAGCCATCCCCACTGACCCTGCTTCCCCCCCTCCCTCCCGTGGGTCTGTGTGGGGAGTGGATGGACACTGGGGCTGAGCGTGGGCTGCGGTGCCTCTTGGGAACGGGCTCTGGTTTCTTCTGCAGCCCGGGGGAGATGACAGGAGCTCAGCCCCTGCCACCTCAGCCTGGCAGCCTGGTTTCCCCCGTGCTGGAAATCAGCAGTCAGCGCGTCCCAGGTGCCAGGGGTGGCCGGGAGAATCCAAGCCCCCATTCCCCTTTGCCAGGGAAGGGTTGTTCCCCCCCTGCTCCAGCACAAACCCGCCTGGGACCCCACACAGCCAGGGATGTCTTCGGTGGAGCCCTTTGGGGGCTGAGAGCGCTCAGCTGTGAGCAGGCAGCAAAATCACACTCGTTTAATGGTGCACCCAGACAGGAGAAACACGGCCAGGGCCCCTGGCAGCACCGGGAATGCCAGCGGGACACCGGGAATGCCAGTGGGACACTGGGAACACCAGCGGGACACCGGGAACACCAGTGGGACACNGAACACCAGTGGGACACCGGGAACACTGTGGGACACTGGGAATACCCGTGGGACACCAGGAACGCCAGTGGGACACCAGGAATGCCAGTGGGACACTGGGAACACCAGAGGGACACCGGGAACACTGTAGGACACTGGGAATACCCGTGGGACACCAGGAACGCCAGTGGGACACCAGGAATGCCAGTGGGACACATCAGGCCTCGGGCCATCCAACATTTCTTGCTTCTCTCCATCCGTTTCCTCCTGCCCCCAGGTGAGCAGCGGGCTGGGAGTTCCACAGGCAGGGAATGCCAGCCGGGGAGGGGCTGCCAGCGGGATACAAACCTGGAGTGCCACAGCCCCTGCAGCATCCCCGTCCCAGGTCCCAGTCACCTGTCCCAGCAAGCAGCAGGTGCCTCCAGCAGCAGATCCGGCAGGACCAGGCACGGTGGGGCTGTGGGGAGCCTGCTCAGTCCGTGGGGAACGGGAACAATCCCAGCTGGGGGCAGAACCGGAGGCCACGGCCCCCCCAGGCTCCCAGCACAGCTCACAGGTATTTATTGTACGTGCTCCTGTTCTCCTTTCCTGCTCCAAAGATTCGGGATTTCCTCTGGAGTGCGTGAAACCACCGCAGCAGCAGGGCTGGCCAGGGACTCCTCTCGTGCTGCCCTGGATCTGTGGGGGAGTGAGACTTTGAGGAAAGCAGAGCGCTGGTCACACATTCCCTGGAACAGCAGCCTGCGGGACAAGGCTCGGTTAGGGCAGGAGGTGGCAGCTCCCCTCGCTGGGGTCGGGGAAATCCCTCCCTGTTCCCTGTCCGCACAGCCCCACCCCACCGAGGGCACCGCTGCTCCTGGCAGGGCTGCTGGGGGCTGTGCCAGGCGTTCCGGTGGCCTGGGTGGCCCCTGGGAGTGCCACAGCCCTGTGCAGCGCCCAGCGACACCCCAGCACCAACACCATGGGGCTGGGCTCCAGCCAGGCCCAAAAATAAAGCACAAATAAGCGAAAATGAATCACAGAATACGAACAACGTGGTTTAGGGCAGATAAGGCAGCGAGCGACAGAGATTTTGACAATTGAGCTATCAGTGCAATTTGCTTGTCTTGTCCTTTGCTGATTTAGGGCTCTGAAAAGCACCCACTTTCCTGCCCCCTGAGCTTTGGTGCCATCAGGCTGCTCTGGTTTTGGCTCAGGAAAAGCACGGTTTGGCTGCTGAGGAGTTAAAGCAAGGCAAATGGCACTCTGCTTTATCCAGCTTCCAAACAGAGCACAGAGCACCTGTGTGGTGGCTCAAACGTGTGGAAAGCAATTCCACTTCAAGACGTGCTACCATTCCTCAGACTCGAATCTCCCTGCACAGGAGTGACTGATGGAGGAAAAGCTATCAGATGTCCAGGTCAGCCAGCATCAAATTGATATTAAACCAGCCTGGGCAGAGCTGTGCCCAGCCCATCCATCTGGAGAGGCCAGGTCTCCACAGGCTGCAGGAACAGCAGTGACAAAGGACTTTGTGACACAGCAGCAGTGACTCTGCTCCTGTAAATGACTTATTTGTTCAAACCTGCTGCTCCCCACACGTTTCTGCAGGGCTCAGGGTATCAACCCAGTCTATATAAAACCAGACTTAAAGACTGCTCTCTTTAGGACGAGGCACTTCTTAAGTCCTAAACCATTTCCACGCCGTGGGCAAGGGTCGGCTGCTTTCTGATTTCCTGTGGCCCTGCAGAGGTCTGAATGCACATCCACACCCTCTGAGGATTTGCTGAATAAAAGCTTTACAGCTTTTGTAAAGGCGACCTAAGAAGAGAAGCAAATGCACCGATAGATCCTGTAACTGGTTCTCCAGATGAAAATCAGAATGAAACTTCTCTTCTGAAGGTAACTCCTCTGGCTTCCAGGGCCAGCCAGGAAGGCAGCACCGAGTGTCCTGGAGCAGGTTATCAGAGGTTATTTATAAGTGAATTTAGTGCCAGGGTTTGTTGTGGAAAACCCAGATCCTGGCAAAACTGAGTCTCTGTTCCCATCCAGCTGTGACGCAGGAATAAAGGCCAGACAGGCTCTGGGTGTGTGTTAGGGGTCCTGCCCTTGTAGCAACAGGGCAAGAACCTGCGTGTGTAAAAGGGTTCTGTGTGTGTGCAGAGCTGTGTGTGTGTGAACAAGATCTGCTTGTTTCCAGAGCTCTGTGTGTCCAGAGCTGTGTCCAGCCCTGTGTGAGTCCCAGCTCTGTGTCCATCCCTGGTGTGTCCCAGCTCTGTGTCCATCCCTGGTGTGTCCAGAGCTGTGTCCAT
>VZRQ01004567.1:269206-310730 GCA_013397975.1 Machaerirhynchus nigripectus | reverse complement strand
AAAAAAAAAAGAAAAAAGAAAAAAGAAAAAAATTAAAAAACGTATCTCCACACTCTTTGTCCCGGGGTGCTTATGTGGTGTATCAGATTGCAAAGAAAATACCGTGATCAATCACTTCATCCCACATTTTCAAAGGAGCTTGCAGAATAGCTCTGCAAAGATTTCAAGTTCATCTTCTAAATCTGGTTAAACAGTCTCATTTGCCCTAGGAAAAAAAAAAATCCTTTGCCTGACAATGGTCTGTTTTACAAGCTTAACCATAAGCTCCTGCCCTGGCAAACAAATGTACTTAAGGCTGAAATTGTAGGAAGTGTCTTTAAAAATAGAGCTGTGACTCCCCAGAGGGAGAAAAAGAGAGAGAAAGAGACCTGGAGGGTTGGGCTGATGGATCGCTGCAGAGCCGACCCCTCCGGGAGCCACGGGGCTGGGACAGGGGCACAGAGCCACGGCCACGCTGCCCACGCTGCCCACGCTGCCCGGTGGCACCCACAGCTCCCTGCAGGGCGGGCAGCTCTCAGCTCCTCCGCAGCTCGGGGTTCAACCTCAGGGGAGCAACTCCCGGGGCCGGGGCGAGGATCCCCCCGCTAGCGGGGCAGCGCTCGGGGGCACCCCCTCAACTTTTGGGGTCACTGCTCCTGCAAATGGCAATCAGTGCTTCGTTAGGGCGGTGCTGTGCAGGCTGAGAGTGGCCAAAGGATGGGACCTTAGTTCCTGAAGACAGAAAACTGGCCGCTTGTCGGAGCCTCGGGGCCAGTTTTCCTCTCTGCAATGGAGGCATGAAGCCATCGGTTTTAAAGCTTTTATCTTTGCATGGAAAACAAAGATAGGAGTGGGCTTTTCAAGTGTCTCAGCTTGAAAAGAAAGTAAATCAAAGACAAGCCCACAGAAAGAAAGCAAAAAGAAGAAAAGCCCCCGATTCTCTTTTCTCAGTCTTACTCCGAGTGTGAACAAATCACACTGAATTGAGAAAAAGACAAGTGCTTAAAAAAATGCAAAAAATGAACGGAGGAAAACCCATCCCTCACTTCCTAAATAGCTGCTTGCCCTTCTGCTGGGTTTCACCTGCCCACGAGAGAACAGTTAAAGCCAGAGAAATACTGCGCAGCGGAGCGGGAGCACAGGGAGCACATCCAGACAGGCACGAGGCAGACCAGGGGAGGCAGGACTGGGACAGGGCCGGGCCCTTCCCGGGGTGGGGACTTGGGGACAGCCAAGGGAGGGACGGAGAAGGAGGGAGAGGGAGCAGAGACCTCCCAGCACTCCAAAAAACAAACAACACCCCCCCCCATAAATAAAATCAAAGAAAATATATACACCAATGTAGTCCATGAGGAACTTCCATGACGGAGTCACACAAGCGAGAAAGCATTCTGGGATGCCAATGACGACTCGGATGGAAATGAAGGAAAACGGGAAAAAAAAAAAAACAACAAAAAAGAGATGTCCAACCAATGGAGTAAAATAAAATAAAACAGGTCACATGGTTAGAAATCATTGGTGCTTCCTAGTATCTAGTAGCAGATTACTTCCCAAAAACAACAAAAAAAGTTTTTGGTCCTTCTATATATATACATATATGTATATATATTATTATTTTTAAAATGCGTGTATACATATATATATGTATATATATTTAGTTGCAACAGTGCTTCTCCGAAAAAAGGTCCATCTATAAATATAATTTTATTTATTTTTATTTTTAAATTTTAGTTCTTTTAAGTTAAAATTCTCCATCTCTCTAGGTATTATTTTTTGAATGGTGTTAACCTGCTGAAGTTTTGCCAGAATGGTGCCTGGCTGCGTCTGGGTTCGGTGAACTCGAAGACCTGGGACTGGGATATGCCATCTGTCACCATGTATTGTCCCTGATTTAATGGATCCTGGGGTGGTGGGTAGGCTGGAGGAACCGGCTTGGAGTAGCTCACACCTGCATCGATGATTGGGGGGAAAAAGAAACAGATCAGTCAAAGAGAAATTGGGTCAATAGTCGTTCTTCGTCATGCTACCGCTCCTTATCGCTCCTTATCGCTCCTTATCGCTCCTTATCGCTTCACAACCGGCTCCCACACGCCAGGACGGGCCAGGGCTGGCCAGCCTCCAGGAACGCGGCGCCTGCCTGACCTCTCGGCTCCGAGGCCGCCTCCCTACGCCGAGCCTCCAAGACTGGGACGGGATCCATTACTTTTGCAGGGCAGAGTTCTGCCCGCCCTGATGGAAAAGTCCTGTGCGAGCGAGGAGAGCTGGGCCGGGCCCTGCCCGCGCCGAGGCCGCNCCGCGCCCGCTCCGACCGAACGTCTCCTGCTCCGAGCTCCTGCTTTCCCTCCCTCCCAGCGCTCCCTGGACAGCGGCCCTGCCCCACATGCCCCGCTGACCAGCCCCGAGCACGGCCCCGAGCGCCGCCCCGCTCCGATTCCCGCGCGGAACGGAGCAGAGCTGCTGTGGAAGAAGCCCTGCCCCGCAGGGATGAGCCTACACCGAGGGCAGCTCGTTCTTTAGGACTTTTCCATAGGGTTTGTTCTCAATTCACCAGTCTGGTTTCAGCCCAAAACGGCTGCACACAACGCAGAAAAGGCTGGTTCTGCTCAACCCAAACTGGTAGCAATGGATGGACTGCGCTTTCAGGGCTGAGGTTTTTAATTCCCACACAGGTGAGCCACAGCTCCTGTGCAGGAACGGGGCAGGGGGTGCTGCCCTTACAGCTTTCCCACGGAACAAGGGGGCTTCAGCAACCTGTTGGAAAGGATGGTGTGGAAAGGGTGGCTCTGGGTGACTGAAGTGGAACAGAAGGGAAGCGTGTCACCACCAAAGCGTGGCCTACAGGTGACACAGACTGGATGTCCTTCCCCGCAACGCCGCTGACGGGGGACAACCCCTCCTTCAGCCTCGGGGCAGCGGGGCCGGCTGGAAACCAGGAGTGCAGGAAGGAGAGAGGAGCAGGGCTGTGGAGCAGCTCGCTGTAAGCTCTGGCCATCTCTGGATCATGCAGAACTGCTCTTCCTTCTGCGGGGCCGCGGGACGGGCGAGGCTTCGCGAGGGCCGGCTCGGGGCCGTCGCCTCCCCGGGCTTTACCCGCAGCAGCGAGGCCACTGTCCCCGAGCAGCTCAGTGTCCTCATCTGGACAGCGGGATGGCATCCCCCACCTACCTCACAGGAGGGTTGTGAAGCTAAATTAATTAATGTTTGTAAAACACTTTGAGATCCTCGGCTGGGAAGGTGCTGGAGAAGGCAAAATACGGTGATTAGCACCCAGGTACCAGAGCAAGGTGTGCACAGCAATGCGGCTCCTACCACACACAGACACACCAGCGCTGGCCGGGCACGGACGGCGGCACACGACGGGCACTGACACACAGGGAAAGCCTCACGAGGGCACCCACAGAGCTCACCACACAGCTTTGGCAGGCAGGACCTCTTCCGGGGTACAAACTAAGGCGTGTCTTTAGGGAACAGAATGGATTCGCTTCTCCTTGCTACAGAATTTACTGATCAAGGGTGAAAATCCTCAAAAGGGTCAGACCAAACGGAGAAGTCTTTAGTATGTCTAACTGATTTCTCCTTCTTTAGTGCATTTTGTGCAGCTCTCTGTCCACTGTAGCGAATAACCAAGATCATTCCTTAGAGTGCACAGAAACCGCTCTGCAATTCACACTCACTGACCTTTAATTAATTCATCACAGTTAGCATTTCAAATTTATTTGGAAAGATCGAGCTGGAGATGTTCTGCATCTGTACCTGCATGCTGGAATAGCTACTCATCAATGAGCTCCCTGCTCGGGGTTCCCAAGCTCCTGTGTCCCACCTGCAGAGCCGAGGGCAGCCCCAGAGCTGTGCTGGGGTCACACCTGGGCAGGGGCAGCTGCAGGAAACCTGACACAGCGTCTGCACCACCCTCGTTGGCACACAACTCCGAGGAACAGTTTGAATTCCAGTCACTGTGTGACTGAAACCCACAAGGCAGCTCCTCTCTGCCCACCTCTCCCATCCCTTCTCCTGCAACTGTCCTGCTCCGAGCTGCCCTGCTCCAGGCAGGCCAGCGTGTGGCCAGGGACACCAACTGCAGAGGCTGCTCTGGAGGGCAAACTCCAACCCTGAGCCCACACAGGAGCACCAACCTTCTCCTAGAGGCCACCAGCCCTTGGCCAATTTTCCCAGCAGAGACTGGGGAAGGATTCCAGGACCTGTGGGAAGGTGAGGATCTGGTACAGGTCCCTTACAGGGCTGGAGTTGGGAAATAAATCTGCTCTGGCTCACAGACTGACCAGGAATTACCTCCAAGGCAAACAGTCCTTGTGGCACCAAAATTACTCGTGCTCTACAACACAGGAGAGCTGTGAATCTAAAGCTGCTGCTGGGGGGGACACGGACATTGTTTTTAGCTTTGTGAGACCTTAAAGCCACCTCGCTCTAGTGATGTGGCCCCATGGCTTTGGCATCCTGTGGCTGCAGAGCACCCGGCCTTGCTGGGCTGAGCTCTTCACTGCCTCTAAACCAATCTGGGGAGGGTGAGCTAATGTATTTTAATGATGATACAAAGTGCTAGGAAATCTCCTGGGTCAGCAGAATGCTGTGCACTCGGAAAGCTGAAGAAATAGAGGAAGGACAGCCTGGCTGATGTCCACTGACAGTGATGGAGTTACACTGCAAGGAATGGAATCCACAGTCTGTCTTCTCCAAAAGGGAAAAGGGCAGACTCCCCTGGCCAGATCACTGCCAAACCCCGCTCAGTTCTTCCCCCAAACTCCTGGGAAAGGTCTGTCCTTGCCTGAAACACACCCATGCACACCCTGCCCCTTCCCTCACTAGAGCAGCTCTTCCCACAGTTGCATGTATGGCCCTGTGGACCTGGGCTACTGGCATCAACATCTGGGCCACTGGCATCAACATCTGGGCTGGATGAATGCCAAAAGCTCCTGGCTGGTTCTGTTTTGCGTAAGCAGCCGAAGGTTTCGTATTTCTCTGATTTATCCAACGGCCTGAACATCAAACCCGTGGATCTCAGGGACATGCACCATCGCCGTGTGCGGGACATGCAGATGAAGCCCCTGTGCTCTGGTAATTCCAGAATGCATTTCCTTGTGGAACTGTGAGACAGCACTTTGCCATAGCTTGAGGTGCCCCAAGAATGGCTTTTCCTTTTTTTTTTTTTTTTTTTGGACATACTCATGTTCCGGAACAGAGAAACTGGGGGCTGGGAGGGGAAGATTCACCTAATCTGCACATCTTCAAATCCTGAGAAAGAGCAGTTCTGGGAACAGTCTGGCAGGCAGGTGTTTTTCTGTTCTGCTCTGAAGTGGTTTGTTCCCTCGTCAGAACTTGGGGCCATCGTGCAAAGCTGTCTCTTGAGGGGTATTTTTTTTAATAAGCAACGCCGTAACTCCGCTGCAATTCACCAGAAAGAAATGAGCAAAGCTCTTTTCCAAGGCAATTTTGGGCCGCGTGGCGAGCGGAATCCAAAGCACAAAGGGAAAAATCGATGGATAAGGAACGATTTCCAGGCACAGCAGCCAACTCCACCCCACGGGCAGAGCTGGAGCTCCTTCTGCTGGTTTGTGCCTCCTTCTGCAGCGCGGCTGCAGCTGCACGGAGGGATCGCTCACAGGGCGGGGCTGGGAGAGCTGCTCACGAGGAGAACAAGAAAATTCCCAGATTCATAATTTGGCTAGACAAAACTGGTGAGAGATGCTGCGCTGTCACTTGAAATCATGTCTTTTTATAGCACCAGGCAACGTCACTTGGAGCCTTTCGGATTTCTCAGCTCAGAAGGAAACAATTAAAAAGATTTGAAACTGTCTCGTTTTTCCCTTCTAGGTTGGGTTCGTTTTTTGGGTTTGGTTTTTTTGTTTTGTTTTGTTTTTTTTGAAGTGCCTCTTCTCTTTGAGGTGACAACACGATTTCAGCAGCACGTGAAGGTTCGGGAGCATGCTGGTAGCTCACAGGCAATCCACAGGGACACGTGCAGACAGATCATCCAGCAGGACACTGCCCCTCCCCGGGCCCACACGACACAGACACGGAGAACACGCACATCTCCTCCACATAACCATGGAAACTTGCCTTACAAGCTGTTTACTCCATCCTCCACCTAGGAGATTTTAGCTCATCCTTTGATCAGCAGCTATTTCCCAGGTTTTTCCCCCGGCCCTGCTGTCCAGGGCTCACGCTGCTCGTTAGCCAGAGCTGGGGAGGGGACGGTGACATCGCCACCCCTGCTGGCAGTTCTGCCTGCCCGAGGAAAGGGAGCAGTGCTGCCTAAGGAACCTTCCAGCTCCCTCAGAGCTCAACAGCAGCTCAGCCAACTTGCATCTTTTAGGAGATGCTCAGGAACCCCACAAACTCAAGTTTCCTCGTGAATACCGTAACCCCCACACGTGGGGAAGCCAGGGACACGCCTCCAGAGCACTAATTGTTGAATGGTTAATTACTCCTGTCATAGCGACAAGTTTAAGGTCAAGAAACGAGCAGAACTGGCTGGGTGGGTCCAGCCCTTTGCCCTCTTCAGCACATTTCAACAGAGGATCTCAAAGCAGCACCCCACGACTCCCTGGCTCTCGTGTAGGGCTGGCAAAGGACGATGTGCCAGGAGTTGGTTGTCCCCGAGGTGAGGATGGAGCTGTGAACAGGAGCCCTCTGCCTCCCAGGGCAGGCCTGACCAGCTGGATTTCCTCGCCTTACACCTCCCTGCTGCCTCACCCAGCTCTCACTGTGCCGTATTTGGCTCCAGAGGAATTTCAGTGGTGCCTCAGCCACGGCTTCACACACCAAGGGATTTCACTGGTACCAGTGAGGAGAACATGCCTTAGCTCCCTTTTCTAACCACGAACCTCCCTTCTCTGTTCAGGAGGGAGAGGGCTGGCTGCAGCTTGAGAAATGCAGGAGGAAACAGTCATCTCATGTCCTGATGTTCCCCAGACAACCACAACATCTACCTACACACGCGGAGCTAACCCGACCCTCTGGAGCCTATTTATCAAGTCTGTAACCACAGCCTGATGTCATTAGACCAGACATTAAGATAACAATTCCTCATGTGATAAGAAAAGCTAATCGAGGCAAGATGGAATAAATGATACTGGGGCTTTACCCATCAGAGCCAGGTGAAGACTAATTGCTGCCATCCTGTGTTTATACAGCCTGCCTCTCCTCCAGCACCCCGCAGGCTGGTCACAGCTCACTCCGTGGGCTTCACCGACAGGAAGGGATCAGTTCCGCCCTGGAATGCTGCTGCTGCTGCTTCTGGGGAGCAACTCTGACCTAAAACCCCTCACCGAACTCAAGCTGCAGGAGTATCTGGGCTCACAAACTTATTTCAGTGGGAATCTCAACACCTCACTCATGTCAACACCTTGGCTCTTCCCACGAGGGCCATTAACACCTCACCAAAAGCTGCCCCGGGGGGATTTGCTCAGCAAATCTCACCACTGCCATCCTCAGAGGTAAGAATTTATTCCTGCTTTGCCTTAGCTTGTAGATCTGACTGGTTCCTGGAGGACCCTGAGGACTCCAGCTGGATTCCTGATGCCATCAGTGGGATGGTGCTCGTGGACCCAGAGCACGAAGTGCTGGAAGGGTCTGGATTTTACAAAAAATGGGGTAAGCTCTGTGCTTGCCCTGAATCTGGGGGGAAATACCACCAACAACACCATCAGCTCCATCCTTTCACCTCCTGTGCTGCGAAGAAAGGGAAGCGACCCTGATTATCCGGAAATGCAAATGCCCCTCTTTGTTTGGAAGCAGTTGGGCTGTGGTTGCTCAGGCTCCTGCAGTCCCCCGGGGCTGTGCCTGCCCATGTGAAGAGATGGGGAACACAGCAGGGCCACGTCAATCTCACCAGCGAGGGAGATGCAATAAAATAGGATTGAACAGGCGGGAGAACCGCGGGAGGGACCGAGAGCCCCTGGTCAGCCCTGCCCTGCCCTGCCCAGCCCAGCTGTGCTGGGGTGCTGGGGGAGCCTCGAGCGCACAGGTGGGGCAAGGCAGAGAAGCTGCTGCGTGTCTGGGTCAGGGTTTCTATGACATAGTTGGCAGTGAGCTCAAGTGATCAGAAAGGAATAAATTAACAGGAAAATCCAGTGATTCAGAGGGTGTTTGGTGACAGACCAAGGCAGTTCGTGCTGGCTGATGGTTTAACCCCTGCTGGGCTTGCACGGCTGAGTGTTCACGGGCAGGTTTAGTGAGAGCATCTTTCTCAGGTGATGCTGACTGGATCTCTGCTTCCCTCATCCTAAAGACTTGTCAGGGCCCAAGGCATCTCCTGGGGGAAAACGTGCCCAGGGCAGGGAGAGGAGCTGGCTACAGTGTGCGGCTCAAGAGCTCTCCTGGGGTGGGAACCACACCCAGTTCACACTAAGGTCACTTCTTTAAATCTCAGCAGACATTTCCTTCTCCAAAAGTGGGAAATGGTGCTTTAAGAATGGAGTCTCCTTCCTGGAAGGACCTCTAATTCCCTGGCACCACTGGCTGGCAGCTGCTAGGAATGTGAGCAAACATCCCTTCTGTGGACAGGCTGTCCTGCAAGGGGCCAGATAGAGACAGAGCTGGGGATCAGAGAGGTAACTGAGTGTTCCTGCAGGCTGCAAACACCAGTCCTTGCAGGGGGGATCCCAAGTGGCCAGGGAACAGAGGCCCCTCCTGCAGAGAGGAACTCCATGAGCCTTCTGTTTTCAGATGCTTAGAAATGGGAAAATTACCCTGGATTAACCTTTGTCTGCATGAAGGATGGACTGGAGATCCGCACAAGGGATCAATTTTCAAGGCCACTTCAGAGCAGTTTGCACTCCTTTGGTCAGTGACCAGCACGGTGCTGGCAGAAGAGGCCAGTGCCACCCCCGTGCTGCCCTGTCCCGCGGTGGCACCCGGGCTCTGCCCAGAGCCTGCTCTCCTGCCTTCACAGGGCTGCACGGAGGGGGTTTTCTAGTTTTTCTAACTCAAGACAAATCAATTTCTCCCGTTACTTCACTATTTCTAGGAGCCACCGGGCTGAATTCCATTCCCAGCTCCCACACTGACACTGAGGGGAGCCAAAGGGCAGCAACCAAGGGGCAAAACCTTGAACAATCCACGCAGAAGGCAACCAGCAGCAACCAGCCCTTTTCTCCCTGTCAGTGAGCTGCAGAGCCAGCACTACCCATTCACTGGATGTCTAATGGACTTAAGGAAGGCCAAAAATTGGTTTAGTGCTGTCTTAAGGCACCTGGTCTAATATCATTACGTTCTGCCCAATCCAATAAGGAGTGCAAATCCCGGGATATCGCGCATCATTAACTGGGTCTGGCAGGGAGCCCGGCCCTGCACACATTGCTGAGAGCCAGGAGGGGGCTGCTGCCCCACGCAGGACCCTCAGCTGGGGATCAGACACTCCTCAGAACGCTCAGAGTGTGTTCTCACTTCATCACCTGCATAAAGGTCCTGGTCGTTTCAAAAGCAGAGTTTTAAGGTTTCTTCTGCTGCTCTCGGCTGCTCTCCCCCTCTCCTGCTGCAGCCAGCAGAGGTTTAAATGCCTCCTTTTCAAACACATGCCAGCCATCTCCAGAGCAATACTTCTGGGAGGTGTGCTACAACAGTGCATGAAATAAGCAGCAGTTTATACTATTTGAAAAATGTTTTTCTGCTTCACCTCTAACAAAGTTGATTGCATTTTCCATTTCACCTCCTTCACGGCTTTTCTCTCTTCCTTAAGTGTTCTGTGACAGGGGAATTACCATGGTTTCCCATTTAAGAGGTGGAGGGAACAAGTGAGATAATCTAGGAACAAGTCTGTAATAGGCACCCTGTGACACGGGAGCCGGGCTGGCGGCACCTCGAGCAGCTGAGCTGTCAAGCCCTGCTGCAGCCACTGAGACCATCCTGCAAAGCCTGCATTTAAATAAATAAACACTCCCATCCAATACAGGGGCCTCGTCCTCCTCCTGAAGGGCTGCCCTGCTTTTCAGGTATCACTGATGCTCCGAAAGCAGCTCCGAGCCCTTTCCAACGCTCCTGTGGTGCTGTGGGAGGGCAGAGGCAGCAGCAGCCCCTGGCACGGGCACACCTGCAGCCCCCAGAGCCTGCCAAGGCCTTGGCAAAACCACATGTTGTCAATATCTGTAAAATGCACGTGGCAAGATTATAAAAAGTCAGTCACTAAAAGCCAGCTCTCAGGAGTTCCCTCCTACCTCCCTCTTCTGAGCAGTGCCAGCAGCTCCCTGCTCCGGCAGCCTCACACCTCTCCTTGGGTCTTGGGCACAAGACAAACCGCAGAGTAACAAAACTAAGAGTTTTCAGTGTCAATATTTAATTTAATCAACCCGAGACTGGGCTATGACCACCACAGTGCAGGGCAAAGCACACAGAGCTACCGTTCTAATGACCCTATTTGTCGTTTTTCAGATTTCACGCCCTAAAACCAACCAGGCTGTGCTTAACTGGGTGCTGGGGTGTGACTGAACTTCTGTCTGGCTCGAGGACTTAATCCCATAAAAAGAACTGCCAGTGCCACAGCCTAAGCTCGTTCTTCACCGAAGAAATGCTGACTGCTGTTTCAGGAGCTAATGGATTTCATAGTCCGAGAAGCCCAAGATAACAACCCCTCCTTTTTCATCTCAGAGAGAAAGAGAGAGAAAGACAAAGAGAGCAGACAGAGAGCAATTGCTGTGTAAGACATAAGTCCTGTCAGGCAGATTGTATTTGTCAGGATGCAAGTCCAGTGATTTACGTGGGAATACTGGCAGGCATGCTCAGGCACCTCTGAACCGTGTCACTTACTGGCTGAACAGTACAATTATTAATTAATAGCTATATTAATTAATAATATAATTAACTGGACAGCTAGCAGTAGTTGAACCTGGCTTTGCCACGGCAGTCATGCAAGTGAGGCTGTCTCGTTGTGCAGTCGCCACGAGCCCTGTGGATGCTCCCGTGCTGAGGGACAGACATGCAGGTGCTGAGGGGCTGTGACAGGGGCCCGGGGACACTGTGAGGCACCTGGGCCTGCTCTGGGGTGTGCACACTCTGAGCTTAGAACATCTGGCCAGGAGAGTTTTTAGAGAACATCTTAGGAGACAACAGAAGAAGTCAGTAGAGAGGAGAAGACTGATGACAATGGAGAGACACAGCAAACCAAGGAGTTCACAGCTGGCCTGGCAAACCACTCCTGGACCAGCAAAGCCAATAGACAACACACAGGTGAGGCAGAAAGCAAAGAGCTCCTTCAGCTTCTGCAGAACCCCCCCCAAAACACCTGCGCAGAGCGGGGACCAACCTGCCTGCACCTGACCTGAGCCAAGCCTTGAGGAGCTCTCCCAAAACCCACTTGTAGGCCTACTTGTGCTACGTAACTTTGGTAACAAATCAACACATCCATGACTGTGGGGAGCTTTGGAGAACTTGAGAAATGACCTCTCTGACCTTCCCTCCGTGTTGAGTATTCCCAAACCTGTAGCTGCAAGAGTTATTGCGAGAGAGAATTAACGCTGGTTGGGCCAGGGGAGACCCTGCCCAACACCAGGCACGGCCTTGCTCAGCTGGCTGCAGCCTGCCTGGCCAGGGGAAATGAATCTGACATTCCAGAGGTACAATGTCTTTACTAAAACACTTTATTTCCTAGAGTTGATGCTACTGTGCTGTCTTTAAAAAAATTACAGGCAGCCCCAGGAAACAGGAGTGTCCCTTTCCAGCAGCAGGAAAGGGGTACTCCCTCCCCAGTTCCAGCATTTTTAGCAATTTTTTTTTGTTGGTTTTTTTTTTTTTGCTAATGGGAGACTTTGGGAATTAGCAGGACCTCTACACACCTCCGCACTCACTCCCATTTCAGCCTGAGATAAACAACTGAGATAGATTTCTGCCCCCAGGGACAGCTTCTGGACATCAGACTGGAGACACAAGATCAAATTCATCTCTGGTGCAGTTCCACTGGCTTTTCCACCACCTTCGACCAGAGATTAATTTGGCCCACAGATACATTAAGAAAGGATACAAAGCACAAACGGTATTTGATATAAAAAGAGAAGGGAGGGGGAAGTTGAGGGGATGCTGGATCCTAACCCAGCAGGATTCAGCCCAGCCCGCTCCACCCTCACATCACCAGGCACAGAGCGTGTTGCCGGTTACCTTTTTGCTTACTGACTTTCTTTACTGTCATTGCCGCTTGCCGCTTTTGATTCTCAGAAATTTCAAAGCCTGGAAAAGGGAACACGGCAAACACAATTCAGAAGGTTGCTCGCAAAGCCTCGTTTCCTTTCGGGGAGGGGGATGCTCTGCCCTGTTTGCAAACACGGGACGCTCTGCGTGTGCGTGGGCAGGGATTCCACTGAAAAGCAACTCCTCCTTGGCTCCCTTCTAACCTCACTCGTGCAGGGGCCCGATGGAAAGTAAGATCAGACCCATTTTTATTTATACAGTGTCATAAATATGCCCAGTGCTTTAGAGCTGAGCAACCAACTGAGCCCGGACTGCCACTGGTCACAGTCAAAGGGAAGGGCTGTCACTGACTCTGCTGCCTCCCCTCTGCACGACACATCCTTAACCTGAGCGGGAGGATGCAGCCAGGAGACCCTGAGGGCAGATGGCCAAAGACTTCCCTCTCCCACACACCCACGGAGGTCCAGGCTTGAAGCTATGGGCAGAATTTGTTTATTGAGGGCCAAAAAGAACAGTAACTGAGCTGGGAAGAGACCTATTTGTGACTAGGAGAGCAACCAAGGACATTTCAACAGGGCTGAACTGTAATTCTACCACATAGAAAACATGGTCTCCTCCACCCATTGGGGCTACATTAAACACTACCAAGAACCTCCTTTCAGATTCATTTCCACATTCCTCACCTATCTTTTCATCTTCTTTTACCATCTTCCTTTCTTCTCTGAAAGCTCTAAGCCATCGTAACTTCTCCTCCAGTTTCTTGGCAAAGAATAAGTGCATTTCCTCAGTCTCCTTGTTATGCAGTTTGAAGGCATTCTTCATGCTGACATTGAAGTCATCATCTCTCCCATCTTCTATATCCACCACTTCGTATTTATCCATGTCTATGCGCCCTTTGTAATACAGGATATCCCTTCGGATCAGATCCTACAGAGGGAAAAGGAGACAGCGTTCATGGTGAGGTCTCACGGAGCCTGAGCTCAGCAGGGAACTCCTGGGAGAGCTGAGGAGAACAAAGAAGGGATGGTGAAACCTGGTCAGGTCCTTCCAGCCTCACCTGCTGTGAACGCATCTCTTGCTGGCCAAACGGGGCAGGCCATGGGCAGAGAGGAACAAACCACACATCCTTGAGCTGCAAAATTCAGTTTGTAGGCACACAGAAACGTCTCAGAGCAGGTGACGTGTCCCACATTTCCACATGGGAGAAATGCTCTGTAGGGTGAGAGCTGTGAGGCACGGGCTGCTGGCCCGAGGGATCCCTGTGGGGCTGACCAGGCTGGGCACATGCACCAGTCTGGAGCCACCACTGGTCTGGCAGCACGGGATGCCCAGTGCAGCTCTGTTTTCCACACACATTCCCACACCCAGGGGACACTGGTTTCTGGCCCTTCTCCTTGGGGCCCATTTCCCACTCACACACAGCTCTCTGGTGAGAAACCACCCCGATTCTCAGCTCAAACCACTCCCAACCTATCTCTGTCTCATCCCACCCAGGATTTAACCTCTTGATCAGCTTATTTTTCTTTTTCTCTGCTTGATATTTATAACCTTTTCAACCCAACCTGTTCATGCTCATCTCCCTTCTCAGCTGGTTATTCCCTGTTGTTCAGCAACAGCTCATTTCTCTGCGTTGGGAAGGGAGAAGTAAATTCCCCATTGGCCCCACATCTCTGTGCCTGTTAGCTCAGATAACACAAGATGATCATCAGAAAACAGAACGTAAATTCTCTAGCCATGGCCACACAAGGTGATTCAATAGATTTAAAACCAAATTCAGCAACACACAATCAAGATTTCCTTCCTCTAACCACTCTCGAAAGCAATATTTAGGTATATTAAATCAATTTAACCCGAATACCTTTGGATTTTTCAGAGTGCCCTAAAGATAAATGCTGTGTCACAGAATTCATTTAAGAGGAAAAATGAAGGCAATGTACAGCATTTATTTATTGAAATAATATTTAGCAGTGAGCTTTTCTCAAGATAAGCAGTAGGCATTATTTTAAACAAATTAATCTTGGAAAATAAACTCTACATCATAATGATTTAGCAAACTTGCTCGTGGATCTGCCAGACAGTGTTAACCATCACAAGACTGGCCAGAAGCTCACAGGCTTTAAATCCTGACTCCTTCCCCTGGAACGCTCTGGGCAGGCAGGGGGAATTCCATTAACAAATATCTTGTACAAAAACCTTCCTCTGGTGTAGGCTTGATACAGTAATGCTGTCCAAAACAGAAGAAAAAGGTATTTCAGGCCGAATAGGCAACAGAAAATCTTTTTGGTTTTGTCCTAAGTTAGGAAATTGCTTCTTTCCCTCGGTGCTGTGGGAAGGCTGCATGGAGCCTGATCAATCAGGTCAATACCACACACGGTGTTTAATGGGAGTCTGGGGCTTGTTCTTAGAGAGAACATTTATCTCCACCACCTTCTCTGAAAAACCCGACCCCAAATCTGCCAGGGACAAGGATGTGCTCCTCAAATCAGCTGCACAGCAGCCACTCCCCTTCCCACTGCTGCTGAGGACTTCCAGGAGCAACCTCAACAGACCGTGCCCCTGTGGGGATGGATCCAATGGACCTTTCCTGGCAATTTCCATGATTGTGGAGAGATTTGTTCATGAAGGCACTACAAGAGTCCATAATCACAAGCTCTGAAAATCCCAGGCTCTGTGCACTGCCTCTTTCCTCACACACACTAAATCCCCCTCTCACCTCCCCGACTTCCAATCAGAAAACATTACGAGCTATTTTTAATAGCTACTGCTAATGCTTTGGCAGCTTTGTGCTTCCAGAGGACAATCCATGGGTTTGGACGTGCCTGACTGAGCTGCTCCACACATTTCCCCTCCCGGGATGCAGCAGGAGCTGCCGCTGTCTCCCGCCAGCTCCTCCAGCTCTGAGGCTCCTGAGCTGCTGAGTGCTGGATGTGAAGATAAAGGTGCTGCCCAGGAGTGACTGAAGGAGCAGCGAGGAGATCATGGAATCCTACAAATGCCCCTGGAGATCACAGGGCCCCACAGGTTGTTGCTGGTGAAACGCAGGGTGGGGAAGCAGCAGCTCAGCTGCACAGGAGGAAACGCCGCAGTCTGGCCTTGAGCTGAGCAAGGGAAACACAACAGCACAAAGCTCCTGCCCGCCACTTTCACTGCCATTTGGAGAAGGAAATGCAGTAATGACTCTAGAAGAAACGGATCATCTTTTCCCCCAGTTCTCTCCTCCAAAAGAAGGACCATTCCTAACCTGTTGGCCATGAACTCCACTCTGGTACCCTGGATTTGTACGAGACCCTTTGTTCCCCACAGAGTGGCAGAGCTCACAAACATCTCACGAGGAGCAAGTGCCTGGACACAGAGGACTTTGTCCACACCTGGTTCCAGAAAGTTCAGTCCACAGAGCAGATTAACAACTGTAACTGGATAATTTAATTTCTAATGGGCTCAGCATTTCCTATTATCATCCTCCCTTCTTCTTGCCAACACTCAGTGAATGGATATTATTTCCCAACTGACTCAATTTTAACACCCATAATATGGGAAGCGTAATAATTATTTGATCCGTGGATATTTTATCACAGCCTTTAAAGAATAACAGACACCACTTAGCTCCTTAGTGGAGCATGGCCCTCTTCAAACACCTGGCACTGCAGTTGAGTTCAATAAAACGCAGGTATTCATCTGCCCTGCAGGAGGGACAGCAAACAAGGCCAAAACCTTGTTTTAGGGAGCTTTTTATGCACGTGGACAAGAGGATAGAAATTGAGAGAGCACAGAGGGCGTGAAGTGATGCTGCTTGTGTGCTCTCTGCCAGGTGCACAGCAGTGCTCACACCTGAACCTGTTGCTCCTCACTTTGGGTCTATCCTTTCTCCCAGGGGAGTCAAAGCAAACATGAGATAAAGGAAAGCAGCTGCGGGGCTGAGGAGGGAAATGAATTGTTCCACCAGGCTGGTGTAGGTACAGCATGGCATGAGGACAAAGCAGATCCGTGCACAAAAATGGAGATTTATCAGCTACGGAAGCAGCTGCGCTGCTGAGAGGAGCTCTGGCTTTGTGGGGGACAGGGATGGCAGCTGCTGCTCCTGCTCCTGGTTATCCCAGGGATAAATGAGAGAATTAGGAGGAAATTATTAACCTCTAGGGTTCAGCTTTGTTCACATGCTGGCTCTGTTCGCTTGGACCTGTTCATTATCCTGCCCGTGGCTCAGCCAGGGTGACCACGGGCTGCTTTGCACTGGCCAGTTCTGAATGTCACACGAGATTATTTCTGGTAGTTCAATCAGGCAAGAGCAAGAAAATATAAAACTAAAAACCCAAAAGAAGACTCTCAAAACCTTATCAGTGGGGGGAGGCCAAAGAAATGGAGCTGTTTAATCTAGGAAGGCCATAACTAAAAAGGAATGTGCTGTTGGTATTCCAGCATGTGAAAGCTGCTCCTCTTCTAAGGAGGCTGGTGATCAATTATTCTCCATTTTGATTGTGGCTTGGCTTAATTTACCACAAGGGAGAACAGGATTAGAATCTTGGGAAAAGAAGTGTTTCTATCTAGAAGAGTAGTTAAACCCTAGCACAGACAAAACAGGGAAGTCTTGGGAGGCATTCCTTGGGGATTCGCAGAAGAAGGTTAGACAAACATCCAGCAGAGATGATCTGCCTGTGCCTAGCCCTGCAGGGGGAAGAGGTGATCTCCTGGGGCGCTGCAGCTGGGCGGTGTGTGAGAGGAGGTGCCAGCTGGAGCAGGGATGGGAGCAGGGATGGGAGCAGGTAGGACGAGCAGGGACCCGGGGCGCTGCGGGAGCGGCGCAGACCTGCAGCCTCAGCACAGCATCCAGCCTGCCTCGCCTGGCTCCCAAGGAAATTGATGCATCTGGGTCATTTGCACTTATTTGTCTAAATATGATCTTTTTTTTTTTACCCTACAGCTTCTGTGATTTCCTTTTCTTCCCCTCGCTGAGGTTAATTAAGCTCTGCTGAATAATGCTCTGCAGTCTGTTCACGTAATCGGTACTAAGGATTCACAAGGAAAAGATGAAGCCAGAAAAAGTGGTTTGATGGGAGCACAGAGCAAAGTTCTGACACGTTACATAAGCCCCCCACAGCTCTGCTCTCCGGGTGCCGTGCTGGGGTTTGCAGCCACGCTCGGGGCTGGGCCTGCCCCGGAGCTGCCTGGGCCACCCCCTCTGCTCCCACTCCCATCACTGCCCCCTCTTGGAAGGGGGAAGGTGACTTTATGTAACTGTGCTTGGAAGGAAAAACATCTCTGTGAGCATCGTGAGGAAAGCAAGGCTGAGCTTTGTGGGAAACCTGGAAGCTGGGATGGGCTCCCAGTGCATGATGCTCCTGCTGCAGTGGATACAGACACCTGCAGGAAGGACTGCACCTGCAAATCACTCTGTTCAGGAGCTCTCTGACTTCTCCTTGTCTTCAGTTCTGCTTCTCCTGCCCTCTAGTTTTAATCTCTAACTTTTTTCTGCCCCACTAGGCCAGACCACAGCTCCTTGTGCCTGGCACTGCCTGTGGGAGAGGAAAAGAGTCAAACCCTCCCAGGACACTTAAGGGGACAAAGAACAACCACAAGGAGGGCAGTCTGCAGTCACCAGTGCAACACGGCATCACAACCAAAAGCCATGCGAGGGCTTCAGCAGCCCAGGGCACCCGAGGAGGGAGTGAGCACCTGAGAGGACCTGGCCTGGTCCCAGACCTTCCTTCCACGTGTGCAGCATTCCAGGAGTTTCATATTCCTATTAAGTGAGTGGGTGGCGTGCAGGGCTGGATGGGGAGGCCCTGAGCAAGGGTTTGGGTTGAGGATGGGGCCTTTTTTCAGGAGCTGTGGTTTACTCTGTGCTAGGTCACACTCGACTTCTCATGCGTAAAACAAACCATCCGTGAAGCACAAATGGAGGAAGAGCCATTTGCAGCCCTGAGTCATTAGATCCCTCTTTGGAGCTGACAGGGCAGGAGATGCCAGCCACGGAATCATCCATTACAAGTTCCTCGCTGCATATGCAGGTTATTGGTGCTCCCATTTATCCAACCCTGCACATTCCAGTGCCACAGGAGCTCCAGAACGGCTGGGGGAGGGATTGTGTGCTCTGAGGTTGTGGATGCAGCCAGGCCCTGTGAGTGCAGCTCCTGGGGCTGCAGGTGAGATCTCTCCCTCAGCCCTTCCCCATCTCTGCCGTGGGATGATGACATCTGTTTATTGTACAGATCAGTGGGGAGCTGTAAGTAATCAGTGAGAGACACACTGGAGGGCTCTGGTGGTGGATCTCCAACAGCTCAAAGCTGTGTGGGAGCAGCTCAGCACTTGCCATGCCTTGGGATCCAAGCTGGCAGAGCCAAGGGAGGCAGAGGAGGCCTGTGGGCTGCTCAGCCCAGCCCTGAGAGGCACAGGGAGGAGGAGGAACAGGCAACAGGGGGCTCCCCCAGTGGGGGTCATCACCCCATCCCCACCAGCTTTACAGAACATCAGCAGTGCCCTGGAGCCAAGAGGGACATCCCTGTCCTGGGGGCATCAGCTACAGCCAGGCCAGGGAGGGACTGTCCTGCTCTGCCCTGGGCTGGGGCAGCCTCACCTCCAGTGCTGGGGCACTTTTGGGCACAGCAATCTAACAAAGACTTTAAGCCACTGGAGAGCATCCAAAGGAGGCCACAAGGATGGGGAAGGCTCTGGAGGGGCCTCATGAGGAGGGGCTGAGGGCACTTGGTTTGTTCAGCTGGAAGAGACTGAGGAGAGACCTCGTTGAGGTCTTTGACATCCTCCCAAGGGGCAGCAGAGGGGCAGCTCTGATCACTTGTGACCAGGGAACAGCTGGAGCTGGGCCAGGGCAGACTCAGGTTGGGTATCAGGAAAGGTTCTTCCCCCAGAGGTGCTGGGCACTGCCCAGGCTCCCCAGGGAATGGGCACGGCCCCGAGGCTGCCAGAGCTCCAGGAGCGTTTGGGCAGCGCTGCCAGGGATGCCCAGGGTGGGGCTGTTGGGGGGTCTGGGCAGGGATGAGAAGCAGCAATCCCTGCAGACCACCTCGCCAGAGATGGAAGCGTTCCCCAGGTTCCAGGGGAGAGCAGCCAGGCAGGGATGAGGCCGGACACAGCCCCAGCCACGGCAAGCCCTGCCCCTGCTGAGCTGCCGTGGAACAGCTGGTGCTGGAATTAGGCAAAGACTAAGCCAGGGCTCACAGCAACTGCACCCAAACACCAGCTCATGATCTGGGGAAGGCAGAGGTTTGGCAGAGGCTGAGCTGCCTTTTGCACCGAGGTTTGGGTGGGTGTCAGACCCCTCTCTGTGATTTCCCGCTGGCCTGGGCACTGACTGCAGAGCAGAGGAGCAGTTTTCCAGTGTACTCCTGAAATTTGTCCTGATTTTCCTGCTTGCCTGCTCTCTCCCTTCCCTCTGCCCAGCCTGCCGTGAGCAATGAGAGCATGGCACGCTGCCACTTTGCCATGTCTTTGGGTATCTTTAGTCATGAGGGCTTTCAACGTTCCTTGACTTTTTAAAAAAAGATTCCGAGCCTACATTTTTAAAGTCTAATTTACCTTAAAGAGACCCTCTAACGAAAGCAGCCCGGCCTGCTTTTCATGAGCACCGAGGGGACGGTTTTTCTGCAGCATTTGTACATTGAATTTAACCCTCCTGTGGGCTGTGTCCAGGTGGGACAGTGGCAGAGACACACGGAGGAGCTCAGTGCAGCACCACGCTGGGCCCCTCCTCGGCCCAAATGAGACCCTAAAGCTCAATGAACCCTTTGGAGTGTTTTTGTTCTAAATATCCTCAATATCACAAAATAAATCTAAGCCTTGCTAAGTGTTTGGACGCCAGAGCCTGTGAGCTGTGCTCTGAGCCCTCGGACCCTCAGCTGGGGCTGAGCTGGCTTTTGGGAGCAGGGAAACGGGGTCTGCTCAGCCCAGCCTGGAATGAGCCGAGGGATGGATCCTATCAGGGACAGGGGGATGTAACACCACCTCCCTAAAACCCCCTCAGCCCCTCGCTCCCCACCCCAAACTTGCCGGGAGCGTCCCCAGGGGAGCCGAGATGCCGGCGCTCTCAGTTTACGTAACTCCTCCCGCACAAGGACAGCTGTGCCGGGGAGGTCGGCAGATTCCTGCCAAATTATTCAGCACTGTCTGTCTCCTGAGCTTGGGAAGAGACGTTTGATTCCCCCTCGCCAGCTCGGTGGAGCTGCAGTGTGGGATCCCAGAGGGGGAGGACCGGAGCGCGAGCGTTCGCGTGGAAACGCTGTTTTGGCTCCGTGGATTCGGCGGGACACCGGTGGCGCTCGGATGCTTTGTTCCAGCCCGAGCCCACGGCCTTTCCAAAGAACTCCTACCAGGAGGAGATGGGAAACCCTTGTGCAGCCACGTCACTCCGCTCTGCTGGCCTCCCCAGCTGCTCCCAGGGGCTTCAGATGGTGCTGCTGAAAGGCCACGGCAGCAGGAGGGGTGGGTTTTCAGCTCTGGAGGTTTGCTGGTGGGCCAAATTTACACCCACTGCAACTGCAGGAGCGGTAAGTGAGGCACGGAGTGTTTTGCAGAGCATCCTGCAAATCCGTATGGTCACAGGAGGCTAAACCCATCCCTGCCCAGACAGCCACACAGATGGTGAAGGACTCTAAATTCGGCCCTTTCTGGATTTTAGCACTCCTCCTGCTGGCTCCTCCAGTCCCTCTGCATTCTGCTTTCCCCTCTCCGCTCCCCCCAGGCAGTGGAAGGGCAGCAGGTCCCGGGTCAGCAGGTGACACTGTGACATGTGTCCCCTGGGACACTGTGACACTGCTCAGGGCACGTCACTGGCACCTGCGCTGCCCTGCAAGGGCTCCCCGAGCGTTCCAGGCTGTGGGACCATTCACAGCAATGTTCTCTTCCCTGTCTGGAAGCTGGAGTGCTGTTTCACAACTGGTTTTAATCTACACCTTGCTGAATGCTGCACTTGCCTTCCTCGGCTATCTGCTGGCCAAGGGACTGATGAAGCATCCAACTCCCCTTCCACGCTCTGGGATCCCACAAAACCTTCCTGCCTGCAGACAGCACCAGCTGGGCAAGAGCACAGGGCCCTGTCAGTGGGGCTGGGGAAAAACTGGTCTCTAAAAACTTCATTTCACACGGTGAGACCGAGCCACTGCGCTCTCTTTGGTCGCCTCCGTGCCCACCTCAAAGACTCGTGGAGTATCCTGAGTTGGAAGGGACTCACAAGGATCATCAGAGTGCACAGGACACCCCAGGCATCACCCCAGGCATCACCCCAGCTCCAGCAGCAGCAGGCTCTGCCTGCCAGGGCAGCACCGAGTCTCTCCTGAGCTGCTGGAACCCAGCCTGACCCATTTCCCCACCCTGCTGCAGGCTGGGCCCAGGCCTGACCCAGAACGTGGCAGTCTGTGGAGAGCTGTGCTACTGGGAGAAAAAGAGAAGAGCTGGGATGTGCTGCTGAAGTCAAGCACTGCTCCTGGTGGGTCAAAAACCCACTTAAAATAATAAGAACTGTCCCTCAAAGGGCTGCTCTGTGTTTGCAAAGATTTTTGGCTGGTCCCACAGGCCCTCTTTTGCCTGCAATAAAAGCAGGGCCCTTGCTTTGGTGCAGAGATTACCTCGGTGTTTCCAACAGAACCCACACGGGAACGAGACCTTCTTCCTCTGCAAGGACTCAGAAATGTCTCTTTTATCTTCCCATTTGGAAACCTGGACTGCAATGGAGTCTGACAGGATTATTTTATTTACTCCATCTCCTGTAGCACAGCTATTTCTGGCTGGCTGTCTGGCTGCTGCTATTAAACTGCTCTCAATTTGCTTCCCATCCCACCTGCTTTGCTCGGGCAGCTCAAGGGAGGACAGCAACAGCAATAAACCACAAGCTGGAGCTTGCATTGCCTCCTGATTACAAGGGACACCTAAAAAGCACAAATGAAAACTCAATGTGCTTCATGCAGTCACCGATCTTTCTGCACTGTCAGAAAACACCGAGCACGGGGCCCCATCAAGGACTGCTCAGCTGTTGGTGGAAGAGAAGTGGAATTCAGAGCAGGAACTCCTGTTAACCCTTCCTACTTCACACTCTCATTCCCAGCCCCATGCCACAGCGCCCTGGAGGCTGATGGGGGGATTCAAATTATTACCCAGAACAGAGAAAAGAAGTGGGGGGATTCAAATTATTACCCAGAACAGAGAAAAGAAGATCCTCGTGTGCTAAGAACCTCGAGCATCCCCAAAGTGATCCTAATTAATGCCATGTGTCACAGGCCAGGTGTTAAGCACCACGATTTGCAAATCTAAAGCATCTCCCCTGTCAAACTCTCTCAGCTTCAGGGTGATAAGGGAAGTGGACCCCGAGCCTTTAAGGCAACACCTTTCAGTGTTACCATCAGCCAGGATTGCCTTCATTTCTTGGTAATTACGGCCAGCATCCCGGAATGGGCGTGTTTCTCCTGATCATACACAAATGGCAAGGCACCCCCAGGCACTGCCTGCTGCCTGCCCAGCCCATTTCCTTGTGCCTTCCCAAAGGGCAGTTCTGCAGCAGGGTATCCAACCAACCCTCTGGGAAAGGCACCACTCTGTCCTCATGCACAGGGCGGTGTCCCAGCCCGTGGTTCAGGAAACACCGGCAGAAATTCCTCGGGAGAGTTTGACATGAATCCACTGGCTCAAAGTTAGCTGGCTTTGCAAGGAAAACCTGGATCCTGAGCTCTCCCAGTGGCTCTGGATCAGGACTGCAGCACCCCAGCTGGTGTTTCAGCTCTCAGCTGGTTGAACCCTGGAATGGTTGACAAGAGCATTTCACCTGATCGAGCTCCTCACCAGGAAATCATTCAGGAGTGATGTCACAAGTGACCAGTGCTGTCTCTGGTGGCAAAATCTAAGCCAAAGAGATTTATCTGTAAAGCTTGGGGACTATTTTTGTGAAAACTATCCCACAGAAGTTGCTCTGCAAGGTGTTTGCCAGCAGCGAGAGGTGCCTGCCGCGGTGTCAGCTTCTCCACCCGCTGCAGCCCTTGGAAACCTTAGTGCAGCTTTCCTGCTTGGAAGAAAGACTTCAGTGCACCCACAGTGGTGGAAATAACATCTGCCACGAACAATCGAGTGCAGCCCTGGGTGATCACTCATCTTCCCAACCCAGGTCTCTGTCTGAAGACAAGGTGGTCATGGAAATGCACTCCGGAATTCCCAGTCTTGCAGGAGTGAAAAGCAGGCAACAACCAGGTGATAAAGTCAGCAAGAATCATCCTGAGCATTATTCCCCCTCACAGAAATGCCCCGGCCAGGTGTCCAACAAAACAAGGTGCTTTCCATGCAGGCACCTCTCGTGCAGCACCTCCACACGCCCCAAAATGCCTTTTCCACGCAGCAGGGAGGAGGGCAGTGTCACACTCACCCTGCTGGCACACTGATGGAACCTTGCAGGCCCCCAGCAGCCCTGGAGTTGCTGACCACCCTCCCCTCGTGCTGATGACCACGGGAATCCCAGCCCTGAGTTTCCCAGAGTTAAGGGAATGCTCAATACCTCTCTGGACCAGACCCAGTGCAAGGCAGACTGGATGCTGCCTTCTGAATTGGAAATTCGGGGTCCCAATCAAAGAGGAGGAGGTCAGGATTAGACAGGGAACCAGCTGGGTGCCTCCAGCCTCGCTGCAGCTCTCGCTGCTGCTCTGTGGCTGTTCCTGTGCAGGGCCGGGCAAGGAGGGAAAGGGCAGGGGAAAAACAAGCCCAGGCATTCCAGAAGGCAGAACTTCAGTCAGCCATGACTCAGGAGATGAAAGTGCCACCCACCGCAGTGCCCAGGCCGCGGAGGGGGCAGTGATGCCGCGCTGAGTCAGGAGCCACCCACGTCCCCACCCACGCCCTTCCCGCGGTGCCAGAGCCTCCTCGGAGGGTGCCAGGCTCAGCCTGTCCCGAGCCCGGGAGCTGTGACAGGAACACAGCCCTGTGCTGTCCCGGGGACCCCCCTGCCCAGTTCCGTGTGGCTGCAGGGGGGGACAGCAAATCCTGAGCTGTCACACGCAGGACGGATGAGCTCTGTCCCTCCACGTCACACAGGTGTGCTGGCACCGAGCTGGGGTCGCCTCAGTGGGACACAGGGGTACAAGAGCTGCTGCTGGACACAGCTCACCTGCTGCTATCAACACCACAGCACACCAGCAGCTGCACCCTGCACTGCCCTGCCACCTTCTCCGCGGGTCCCACGGCAGGGAGGGGCCCTGTCAAACCCAGCACGGCACAGACAGGAGGACGAGGCTTAAAAAGCCTCTCCCCGAGCGCCAGCACAGACACCCAGCACAGCCTGGCTGCTGCTCATCACCATCTCAATGCAGCAATCGGGCTGTCAGCCCCAGTGCCAGGTTTTGTGCTTCGTACAGGAATTGCAGGGCTATCTAATCCCAGATCATACGCTGCAGCCAAAACCTAAAACGAGAAGGGAGGCAACGAGCCAAACCAGGGGCACATGAGATAAAGGCATGAAAAGAGCAAGTGGAGGCTGGATTTGCTGTGAGCACAAAAATCCCTCTGTCACAGCGTTCTCCCCACCCCGAGCATGTGGACTGTCCTTCCTCAGGGCTCTCCACATCCTCTTCTGCACGTGCAGCCAACAGCCACCGTGCCCTAAAAACCACTTTGGACTGGCAAGCCTGCCCACAGCATGCCCTTAGCTGTGTCCTTACCTTCTTGCAGAGAACCATCTGGTGATCAAAGAGAAAGAAAACTCGCTGCTGGTTCCGTCCATAAGGCTGGTAAATCCAGGACATCTCTCCCGTGTAGATCAGCTCCGAGCTGCGGTCCAAGATATCGTCTCCCTGGAGGGCACAGGGAACGAGGCTGAGGCAACTGCACGGGACAACTTTTGTCTTTGCACGATGGGGAGAAGCTGCAGTTTAGTAAGATTTTGGCCCTTCTGCAGCTCTCAAACCCACCCCATCTGATTTCGGACCAGAAACAGATTAGGAGATAATCCTGAAGGAAGGGGAATAACTGAAGGAAGTGTGGACACTCAAAACATGGTCACTAAGGCTCACGTGGCAATGGGGAAAGAGCTGCCCCAGACGCTGTCCCCTCTCCCCACTCCCCTCTCCAGGTACCCCCAGACCCTGGATCTTGCTGCAGGCGCTGGTGGCATCAGGAAAACAAAGCCCCTTCCTGCTGCCCACCCCAGAGGCACTTTGAATTCGGGGCACCAAATTCCCTGCATGCCCTCCCTTTAAAACAGCATCCCAAAGCACTTCCCCTCCTGAAATCTCCAGCCAGCTACCAAAGCCTGGGACACTCTGGGACATCAGATCCCCGCCTCTGAGGCTGCCAGAGCTCAGCCCTCTGGATTGCTGCCTCTCTTCCCACTCATCCAGGCACTGCCAGTCCCTTCTTCCACAGCTCATTAGAGCTCCCCAGCTCCAGAATCCTGTCAGGACCACCCCGGTCCCCCCGGCTGGCCAGGCCTCCCTGCTGGCTGCCAGAGTGCCCTCACCCTTCCCTGCCTCCGGCTAACGCCTGTTTTCCTCTCCCGAGTTTTTTTTAAGGATTCATGAGCAGATGGTCTTGAAAACACAGCGCTCTCTCTCCCACTCTCTGAGAGAACAAATGCAGTCACCCTCCACTAATTGGAATGAGCTGGACTTTCTAAAAAGTTAATTAAAATCTATTTACTAAAAATGGGTGAATTCACCACCACCTGCCCTGTGGGCATCTCGGTGGAGCACCGCGGAAGGAGGCAGCATGGCTCCAGCTGAAAGGCAAGGAGCAGGATCCAGGAGCAGGATCCAGGAGCAGGATTCAGGAGCAAGTCAGAGAAGAGCTTTTTTTTTCTTTTTGGCTGTGAACTACTGCAGCTCTGGCTTTGATGCCAAGCTGGAACCGATTTCTGGGACGACAGCATCCCAAAAATCCCAGCAAACAGCTTGTGAAGGTTCAGCCAGCTCTGGGGGGCATGTAGCTAGACACACACTTCTGGTGCTGCTCACGCTTGCAGGTGCCAAGGCAGCCAAGAGTCCCCCCCAGCCCCGACTCCGTGGTGAGGATTTCAAGCTGCTGCTCAGGTGAATGTGTAATTAACCTCTCAGCATTGATTGGGAGCGACCGCCTGTGTCCCCGGGCCCTGTGACAACAGCAGCTTCATCAAGTCACTGCAGCACCGAGCTGCAGCACAGACTTGCAGCCCGCCTCAGCCAGGGCTTCAGCCACCTCCCTGCCCCACTCCCGTGCCTGTGCTGCCTCAGGGGCTACTGAGGGTAACTCCCCAGGGACAGAGAGGGAAATGGGATGGGCTGAGATCCCACAGGGCCTCAGCAGGGTCCCACTTCAGCCTGGCCAGAGCCCCAGGACCCATGTGCTGCTGCCACAGCTCAGGGGGACACGAGCCCCAGATCCAGAAGCCTCTGAAGAAAACACACCAGCTCCAGAAATGGTGAGCTTTCCTGGCTAAACATGAGCTTATATGGAGGAGATTCCCACAAGCCTATGGATGGGAGCTTTAGGAGAGGGGGCGAGCTTAGGAGAGGCTGGCTGCTAAAAATAGAAAGCCAGCTTTGTCTTTTACTCCTGTGGTAGCATCTGAAGCCTGAGGACACACAGAGGGCTCTGTAAACACTTCTACTTGATTAGCTGAATCCAAACTGTGTAGTCCCTGCAAGCAACATAACCCAAAACCACCCAGATCTGAAATGATGGGATTTGTATTGCATTTCTTACGTGGGGAAAACAATTTCTATATCCAGTCTATAGGCTAGAAATAGCTCATTTCCCACTTGGGGTGAGTGGATGGGGAAATACAGACTGCAAAGGGCTTGGGAGGGACACGTGGCTGGCCAAGAGCAGCGTGTCATGGTCCTGCCCTGCTCCTCCAGCCTGGGCTGCTGTGCCAATTCCCACAGCAGAGCCTCGGGGCAGAACCTCTGACCCTCCGAAGGCTTTTCCTGTCCTGACACAGCTGTGCCTCTCTGAACAGCACAAATTGTCTTCTCCTGGTCCCCACTGAGGGGCTCAGGGGGCAGTTGCAGGGCAGGGGGCAAAGAGGGACGCTGGCTCCCCCAGCACGCCTCGATCCCTGCTCCAGGCAGACTCCCCCAAATGTCCCTCCCAGTCCCATGCCTCCAAATCTGTGCAGAACTCGGGAAAAGCTTCCTTTTCCTTCTCTGTTTTTCCTAACTCCTACAGAGGCTGGATCATCTGCAAGTTAGGAGGAACCCTGCTGCAAAAGGAAGGGGCTGAACTTTCAGTTGCTCTGAAGTGGCAGACGTTCAGCAGAGCACAGCAGCAGAGTGGCCAAGAGAAGCCCTGACGCCTCTTCCAACCCGAGCTTTGCCCTGTGAGCCTCCAACAACACCCCCCAGCCCTCCCCAGCTGCGTCCAGGGCTTTCAGTGCACACCCTGCTGCACGCAGAGGGCAGCCCAAGGAAAGCTGACTCCTCTCTTCTCGCTGCCCCAGTCCGTCCTGTGCAGCAATGGGAGCAGAAGGTCACCCAGATCCAGGCTGGCTGCGAGCTCCCTCGAGCCCTGCGGTGACACACGGAGTCCCCAGGCCACTCCTGACTGTGACAGCACAGGGTCAGCCCTGCTGCTGCTGCTGCCTGGGAGGATGTGGGTCCCCAGCTCCCCGGCCCTGCTGCACTGACCACCAGGCTGTGCAAGGGGCAGCTGGGAGGAACCTAAGGGGGTTCAAGAGCGTCATTAAATCAGTGCTGTGGGAGCACCAGGACGTCAGGGAAGGGCTTGGCACCGAGAGCTGCTCCCCTTCCCGGGAGCCAGGCACTTCCCCGGGCTCGGGAACACTCACAGCCCACCGGAGCTGCTCCCCTGCACCCCAGCCCACCCTGGCACGGCCCTCTGCCGTCCCTGCCGGGCACCAGGAGGGCATTCCGTGCCCCTTGCCCAGCTGCCAGGGAGCCGGCAGGGCTCTCTCGTGCCTGACACGGCTGCCCTGCAATTAGAGACTGACAGGCTGATTAGCACCCGGGGCTACGCTGAGATCACAGAAAGGAACGCCAGCAAACTCTGTCCTTTTCACCAGGCTCGGTTTTGGTACCTTCTGCTGCTGGGGCGGGGGGAAAGGGGAAGGAGAAGAAAAAAGAAGGCTCCGTTTCAGTCCCTGCCGTGGTTTTTGTCCCAGGATTTCTCACCAGGCTGTCCTCACTCTGCTGGTCACAGGCAGCTTCCCTTCGTGGCACTCTTGGATTCACTAAAGCAGTATCAGGCTGAGGCCAGTGATTATAGATTACATAATTAAGGGCAGCAACTCTTGATTTAAAGGACCCGTAAAAACCAGGAATGGGAAGAAATTTAAAAGGACAACGCTCATTATATTTCTCAAATACATCTCTTTCTCCCTGCACAGAAATTTAATACTCTTGGCAGCTGCCATAGTGGCACCCCATGGGAACCTCTGGTAGAAATATCTAAATATCTACACAAACCAAAGTAATCTGTTTAAATGGCAAGTTCAAACCCATCCAGGCTGATGAGCAAGGCTCTGTCCTGTGCCAAACATCCCACTGTTGGGTCAGGGACCTCCAGAGGTCTCCTCCCAGGGGATGGGAGCCACATCACCTCCTTCCTGTGAGAAAAAACTGGGCTCAAAGGGAGGAAAGTGTTGCTGGAGGGCTGGAGAGGGAGCCTGCACTGCTGCAGTGATTGCTGCTTCATTTTGTTTTGATGTGGTTCAAGAGCTGTGTGAAAAGGCATAAAATTGAGCAATTCCAGGTGTGCTGAGGCACAGACCTGTTTTCCATCTCCACATCACCCACACAGGGCACTCGAGAGGCTGTGCTGGGCGGTGCCCAGGGAAACTGAGCCCCGATCCTGCCCGGGAGCAGAGCCCAGCGAGCTGGGCACGGTGGCACAGGTGGCACAGGGCTCCATGGGCCCACAGGAGAGAAGGAACAGGAGCAGAGGGCAAGGCAGGGCTGCTCCTCTGAGTGGTGTAAACACAGCCCTGCCCAAGCTGGTGCTGGCAAGGACTTGGAAACGACGATGGGCTTTGTGGAAATCTCTCCCTAATCCTGCTCTGTGTGTGTGGAGCTGTTCCCACCAACCTTTGAGGGCAAGAGCAGGGAAGGGAGCGAGCAGCAAAGGCTGGGCTCTGGTCTCAAAAAACTTCATTTCACACTGTGTGACCGAGCCACTGCGCTCTCTTTGGTCGCCTCCGTGCCCACCTCCAAGACTCGTGGAGTATCCTGAGTTGGAAGGGACTCACAAGGATCAGCAGAGTCCACAGGACACCCCAGCCATGCCCTCTTTGAAGCCTGCTCCAGTTCCCCGCCGTGTGTGCTGGTTTGCCTCGGTGCCTTTAAACATCAGTGGTTTGATCCCAGAGTGTTTCACTCGGAGCGAGGGGAGATGGAGCTGGAGCATCAGGGAATGCTTCGGGACAGGGAGAGCTGCCAGGCTCTGAAAGGGCTCGGCAGGAGGTGCTGGAAGCCCCAAATCTGAGCCACCACCAGCTCAAAGGGCCGGTGTGGGCAGCGCCTCTCTGGCTCTGTCTGTCCGCTGGGGACTCAGGTTCCAGAATAAAGAAGTGACTCACACGGGGCAGCAGAGGCAGCCCAGGCTCCTTGGTGGAGCCCACATCCCCACAAATCACACAGGAACACGTCTCAGAGTGGCTGGGATTAGCTCTGATTTGCAGCAGTCCGTGAGATCAGAATCTTCCCCTAGGATTCTGCTCAGTCATTACTTGTCTAAAGATGCCAAAGCTGCCAAGAATTCCCTAAGACTATTCCCTAATTCCCTCGTGCCAGGCCACCCTTTCCTGTTCCCACTGGCAATCGAGACCATCAGATTCTGCTTGCAGGATTTCTTGGGAAAAACCTCTGGCCTCGGTTAACTCAAGGATATCTGCAGTTTTCAAAACCTCATCCTGAAATTCACCACCACGGGGCCACACATGGGATACATTTTTATCCCAAGGAGGGATAAAAAAGATTCCTAAAACACAGGATTCAGTAAAACCCCTCTGCTTAAAGCAGCTTGGACATGTCCTGACTTTTCTCATTTGTTTTAGGATCAGCATTCCCAAGAACACCCTCTCCTTGCAGGAAAACATGCACATACATTTTAGATACAAGAACATTTCAAATATTCCCTCATGAAGTAGTTTTTGTTTGGTTGGGATTTTTTCTTCTTCTTTTTCTTCTCTAAAAAATCTTTTTCTGCCATCTCCTCACAGAACATGGGTAAATTTAGAAAGGAAAAGGCAACTTCAGATCAGAGAATCAGCATCATCAGTCTCGAGCTGCTGAGGAAAAGCAGACATTCCTCCAGACGAAATATTTCCACGTGCTGAAACATTCAGCCACTGAAATCATTCACCAAGTGCCAACAAGGTGGGAATTTGGGATTAGCTCTGTCTTGTGCCCTGCCTGGATTTCTGGTGATAAAAAAGACTGAAGTGGTCATTTTTTACTCCTGGTTCCTGTTTTCTTGTGGTCAGTGCTGTTTTCAGGGAGTCTCAGGAAGGCTGAGCTGTGCCTGGGCTCTGGGCTGGCTGGAGCCACTGGGATGGGCAGACCAAGGACAGAAAGGTCTGGCCAGAGCAGGAGCAGGGCCAGGAAAGCTGGGAATTACAGCTGAGGGTTCCTGTCTCTGGTCAGGGAGCTTCCCACAGACTGAACCTTGTGGCAGCACGGCAGCGACAGCAAACACCAACTGTGAGCTGTGCTCTCCTCAAACCAGGAATGTCCCTTCCCCACAGCCTGGGGAGGCTGGGGACACACACCAGGGGCTCCCTCCTGTCCCCCTGCACAGAAGACAAAGGTCTGAGCCCCCAGGGGCTGGGTGAGGAGCCAGCCCCTGGGAGCCATGTCCTGGGGACATTCCTGCAGCCACTGAGTGGGATTTGGGGTCTGCAGTGCCTCAGGAACACCTGCACACATCTCAGCAGAGCCAAGCACTTCCCAAAGATCCAATCTTTTCATCTCTCCCACTCTCTTCCTGCATTACACTGTGGCTCACTTCTGGGTATTTTGGGTTTCTGTGCATCCTTCTGGCTGTTCCACGGACAGCTGTGGAGTGGGGGCTGGATCTGATGATTCAGAATTACTTTAGAGGAAAGAATCAAGCAGTGAAATCTTCTGCTGGGTCCAGCTCTCATCCTCTCCTTTCTCATCAGAACTCTGTGACTCTTCTTGATCCAGAATACAGGATAAAAAGGGCAAGGAGGGTGTTTTCCTCTGCCCAGGAGCTGTATTCCCATCGGATTTCTGAGCCTACCAACAGCAGGCTTTGCTGTATTATGAGAGGCTGAAGGATGGTGCTGCAATAATGTGCTCAAAATCTGGACTAGCTGAAAAAAGCCTGGAAGAATAATTTGGCAAGTTCCTGAGGATAGGATGGAGATAAAGAATGGGTACTGCTAAGCAGGAATGAATTATCAAGGATAGGGCTAAATAAAAATGAATTATCAACTGAGCTAATGGAAGAGAGAAAGCAACTGCTGTTCCACAGACCCTGAGTGGAGGTCACCTTGGCTTCCCCCTCACACATGAATATTCACTGCCTGGGAATGGGTCTGTCCTTAATCGAGATTTATTTACAGCAAGGGTCTGGGAGCTCCTCACAAATGACCCCCATTAGCTCATCCCATGGCACACTCCAGGGCCGAGCACGGAGCTGCTGATGGCCCCCAGCCTCCTGCAGAGCATTTCCTCATTCTGGCAATGAGCCCGTGGCAGTGAGGGATGCTCCTGAGCAGTAAAACAATCAAACACATCGTCTGTGCTCTCTGCTCTCCCAGCCAGCCCCAGTCCCAGAGCCAGCTCTGATTGCTGCATTTATGTGTTTTATTGTGTGTTTTATCACCAGGCTCCATCACAGCAGTGAAACTCACTCAGCCAAGGAGGACACAGGTGAGGCTCCTGTGTTTCCCTCCCTCCCTCCCTCTCCTCGCAGCCTTCACAGATCTCTGCCAGAAATAAAACAACTAAAGGCTTAACGCCTCTTTCCCCCATACTCATTTACACAGTACCATCCCAGGGACTGGGATGTGGAGTTATTTCAGACTTCACAAGTGAGGAAGCAGAGAGGCTGCTCCATCACTCTGATTATCTCCGTGCTGAACACATGGGCCGATGACAACAGCGAGAGGATTTACAGAAACGTTTGTCCTCAATCTGCTGCAAAACCCTATTTCCGGATTACTTCCACACAATGATTTTAAAAAATCAGGGACAAGAAGAAAGGGAGAACATAATTTTAGTATGGCTTTTCTTCCAAGCACATGGCCCAAACGCAGAGACTGAAGGGCTGCTGGTGAGGAATCCTTCTGCTGACTCTGCCTTCCCTGCGCCTCTCAGCTCCTTAATTACACCATCACTACACACAGGGCTGCTTCAGAAATATCTTTAAGTGGGAAGTCATTTATAAAATGCAAATAGCATCTCTAACTCCAGTTTAACAGTTTGGCTTCCAGTCACAAAGCAAGCACCAGAAGGATTTTCTCCATTTTCCTAACCTGTCACAGTCCCCAGGGCTTTTTGTTACGTCTTCTCCCCCTTCCTCCCCAGTGACAGAATGCACACAGAGTTTGCTCCAAGCCTCACCTACTACCAGCACTGCAATCACAAAAGTCACTCCAGGTTTCTAGTGATGAGACTGGAACTGGAGCCTGGATTTTCTTTAGGGCACCATTAAGGTTTAAGCACCATGCTGAAGTCCCGACTGCGCCCTCCCCGCCCCGGGCTGAACCCCAAACTGTGGGAAATGAACTATACTACAAATAATTCAAGAACAGCCTGGAATTTGCCCTTCCCAGGTTCCCAGGCCAGGTTTGCTGTACCTCCCAGTCCAGGACAGAGGCCTGCCACTGAGCTATCTTGTCGATGTTCTCCAGCCTCCGCTTGCGCTCGTTGATCTGGAGAGTCACGTTCCTCATGACGGCCAGGGCAGCAGCCACGTACCTGTAGTCACTGCACACAGAGGGAAAGGCCATCAGAGGCAGCAGGACACACCCAGGAGTCTGTCACAACCTCCCCAGCCCAAAGGAACACAGGAAGGGGTGACCCTTCAGCACTAGGGTGGGATTTTTCCATCTGGGTCGTCACAACGGAGCAGCTCAGTGGAAACTGGAATTGGGAGCCCAGTCTGGCCTCTACCAACCCAGCACTTGGGAGCCCTTTGCAGCCTCAGGGTGCCCAGCTCAAGAGCATCCTAAAGACAGGCTGAGCATTTTTACAGCCTCTGCCTTTGGGCCTGGATTTTTCTGGTTTTAAAATGAAAGGGTTCGTTTGGACAAAGGCTGGGAACACCTTCCAAGCCCCTGCCTCTGGGCCTGGATTTTTCTGGTTTTAAAATGAAAGGGTTCGTTTGGACAAAGGCTGGGAACACCTTCCAAGCCCCTCCCAGAGCAGCCACCCCATGGAATTCACTCTCACTGCAGATTTCAGGTGAGCAAATCGAAGCAGCTCCTTTCCCCCCTTGCAGGGCCCTGCGAGTGCAGTCACACAGAGGGAGAACAGGCTCCTGCCAGGGCCACTGAGGATGACCATCAGTCTTTCCAGAAAGTGATGCTGAAATCGATGCCATTGATTCCTGCCCTGTGCCTGCTTTTCCATCCCAAGGAGCTCTAATGCTCATTTCCATTGGGAAGACGGGCAAGGCCAGCTGCCACAACACCACCATAATGCATTATTAACTGAAGGGCTGCTATTGATTGCTGACTAATGAGAAAAACTGCCATCCTGGGCAGCTGCAGGGGGAATGGCTTTATTGATTATTGCTAAGGATTGTGCTGGTGACAGCTAAAAGAGGGGTGAATGCTGGGAATTAGATCCCCTCTCCACGTGATCCCAACAGGAGAAATACTAAGAAACAAACACGCTGTGATATACAGAAAATAGTATTTGCTCTTCTGGCATCCTTGCTTGGATGAAATCTTGAGCTGAGTTTTCATTTTTTTCTTAAATTCTTACGTCAAAATTCCAGGTGTGGTTAAAAAAAACCCCCACAAATTCCAGGACAGCAGGACTGGGCCTTCAGCAAAATAAAAGAAAGTAAGAGGATGGGCCACCTGATATATCCATCACAGAGAGGTCTGGGTGGGAAGGGACCTTAAGGCCCATCCAGCTCCACCCCCTGCCATGGGCAGGGACACATTCCACTGTCCCAGGTTGCTCCAAGCCCTGTCCAACCTGGCCCTGGGCACTGCCAGGGATGAAAGTGATCATGCCACACAACGAAAACCTTCCTGTGCCTCCCTTTGTGGGAGCCTCAGTGTGAAGAGAGCGCTGGTTGTGCACAGGAGGAAAGGAGCTGTGCCAGGGGACGTCAGGGTGGCCTGGAGAATATCCAGGAGTTCTTTAGGGAAACAGGGAAGTCTCTGTGGCCAGGAAGGATGTGGAGAGGCAGGGAGAGGTGCAGGGTTTACAGCCAGTGCAGGGATCTCCTGGCAGTGGTGCTCATGCTCAGAAGAGAGGGCACTCCTTGGCAGTAAGGTGTTCCTTCCTCCCCAGCTCCCGCTCCCTCTGCTCTGGGAATGCTCAGGGTTCCAGCAAGCTGCACTGAGGACCTTCCTATATTTAATTCATATTAAGCTGGAGTAAATCTTTAAGAGGTGAACAGATGTGGCTTTGTGAAAAATTCAAATGAACCAGGCTGCAAACAGGCAGCAGTCGGGGGGAGGCAGGCTCTGAGCTCACCCCCATCCTGCCTCCACCGAGTGGGATGGTGCCAGCCGGCTTTATCCCGGGAATGCTAATCCCTAATTCCAGCCAGAAAACCCCAGGCACGTTTTTCTGTCACGCTGTAATGAAGAAAAGACTCAGGACTGAACTTTTTGGGCTCCCAGCCCATGTCTGTGGCAGAGCTGGCAAAAACTGGGAAGAAAAAAGACAACAGAAGCAGAGCGTTTGGCCATGAGGCAGTAATAGGATCCCATTAACCATGAGATAGAGGTAAATAAAGGGTTTGTCAATCCTACTGGGGCTGCAGAGGCCACTTCCCAGTGCTCCATCAGAATCCAAGTCTAGATCCTTGCCAAGCATCTCATGCTATCCCTGGGGAGTGTGGTCTGGATTCTGGTTTCAGCACTGTCCTGACCTGGTGCAGGGAAAACCCACAGCTCTGCAGGTGTGGTGGTGGTGAAAAGGAAGGAAAAAAGAAAAAGAGGATCATGTTCCTCTGTGAGATGAAGCTCACATCCCTGCCTTCCCGGGGAACCATGGGGTTTTCCACGGATTGCCTCACTCCAGGGCTGGGATATGGCCCTGGCTCTGAGCAGCCACAGGTTTCATCCCCGTGCTGTTACTGTCCAGGGGTTGCTCCTCCTAAAGCAAGGTCAGCCAACCTCAGCCTGCCTTCCCTCCCCTTCCCAGAGCATGGAGGAGCAGGAGCAGCGGGGTGCCCGTGGCAATGCAGTGACACAGAGCTCTCAGGCTGAGCCCAGCACTGCCGACCCACAGGAGAGCTCCCAGGCTCCTCCTCAGGCTCTGGGTGGTTCCTTAACACCATGCTGAACCCAAAACATCCCAAAGGGAGCAGGAATGCGCTCCCAAAATAACCCAGCCCTTGTGGTACCACGCTGCCCACATTCCCTTTGCTCTGGCTCCCAAGTAACTCTCAGAGGGTCATTCTGAACACCCCCCTGATGGGAAGCCACATCTGAGCTCCAGGGCAGGGCTGTGGGTCCTCACGTGGCTGCTGAAGGGAAAACCCACAACCTGTGGGATCCCAGAGCTGCTTTCTGATACCCTGAGGTTCCCACGAGCCCACGCCACGTTTGATTTGGTCTTTGGAAAAGCAGGAATTGGATCTGGTGCCAAAGGAATGTCCACATTGGTGATTTGGGGCATCTGGCTAGCCAGAATCACTCAGACTTGTGGGTCAGGTCAAAGCAAATCAATGCATCTCTGCTCACATCACACTTCTGCTCTTCTAGAGCTGAGCTTGGGAAAAGCAAGAGGTCAAACACTTGCAGAAGTTTCTGAAACATCTTTTGTTCTCACTTGCTTTTAAATGGGCTTCGGAAAAAGAAAGAAAATTGGCAGGGCTGGAGCAAATCTACCCTTACAGGGCCTGATTCTTCTTCCACCTTATTTCCACAGCAGTAAATCCCAAGTGGAATCACAGGCACTGTCAGGCAGCCAGGCTGACTGCCCTCAGCAGCAGCAAAAGAGATCCTGGAAATTGTGGGAAGCAATCAAACTGCAGGTGCTCCTCTGAACCTGAACCCCGTGGCAAAACCAGAGATAGGACTGGGCAGAGAAGCTGAGCAGGTTTGGAGCTCTCCCCAAAGCAGGCTCCAGTTGCAGATCCTGGCCCTGTACTCGCTGTGTGCCCAGGTCCTGCCTGGGAGCAGGGAAGGAGCCTCTTGGACCACTGAATGCTAATTAGGTGATTTTTCCAGTGTAACTGGTAGCATCAGAAAGTACATCCAAGGGTAATTAGTTCACATGTCTGATTAGAGCAGAGCTCAGAGTGTCTCCAGTGAGAATTGCTGCTTTGAGAAGCTTGAACTGTCTGCTGACCCTTTGTCCTGCTCCCATTTATCCAGGATGTCAGGGGGACAAGAGCTGGACAGAAAACCCCAAGCCCTGAGTGGGAAGGAGCACTGGACAGAAAACCCCAAGCCCTGAGCAGGAGGAGCACTGGAAGCCCCAGGCCCTGAGCAGGAGAAGCAGTGGACAGAAGCCCCAGACCCTGAGCAGGAGGAGCACTGGACAGAAAACCCCAGGCCCTGAGCAGGAGGAGCACTGGACAGAAGCCCCCAGCCCTGAGCAGGAGGAGCACTGGAAGCCCCCAGCCCTGAGCAGGAGGAGCACTGGAAGCCCCCAGCCCTGAGCAGGAGGAGCACTGGAAGCCCCCAGCCCTGAGCAGGAGGAGCACTGGAAGCCCCCAGCCCTGAGCAGGAGGAGCACTGGAAGCCCCCAGCCCTGAGCAGGAGGAGCACTGGAAGCCCCCAGCCCTGAGCAGGAGGAGCACTGGAAGCCCCCAGCCCTGAGCAGGAGGAGCACTGGAAGCCCCAGCCCTGAGCAGGAGGAGCAGTGGACAGAAGCCCCCAGCCCTGAGCAGGAGGAGCCCTGGCTGCCAGAGTTACCTGTGCTCCTGGGCCGTGTACTTGAGCAGCTCTGCCAGCTGCAGGGGGTACTTGCAGATCTTCTGCACGGGCGTCAGCAGGAAGCCGTCGATGGCGATGTCGATCATCTGCTGCAGCAGGCGGCACGCCTCGAAGAAGTGCTGGTACCTGCTGTCCTTCATCAGCTTGGAGAGCTCCATGCACGCGTCCAGGTGGTTGTTACAGTACTCGGAATAGATCCAGAAGCCGTCTTGCTGTGAAGGCACAACCACAGGGACGGGTCAGGCAGCGAGCCGGCTGATCAACGCCGCACCGGGGCTGGGGAGGGCAGGGCCAGGTGGGACACTGGGAGAAATTCCTCCTGGGAGGGTGGGGAGGCCCTGGGATGGAATTCCCAAGGAAGCTGTGGCTGCCCCATCCCTGGAAATGTCCGAGGAGGAGCTTGGAGCACCCCGGTCTATGGAAGATGTCCCTGCCCACGGCAGGGGGAGGGATGAGCTGATCCTCCAAGCCAACCCTTCCAACCCAAAGCAGCCTGCATTTCTGAGAAAGCAGAGCCCGAGCAGGAGGAAGGACAGGCCCCACAGCGCTTTTCCTGCTTGGAAGAGGCGCTGGGAAAGGAGGCACTGCAGAGAGGGAGCTGCACTCTGACACACGGCCGAGGGCTCTGCAGGTACAGGGGTGTCCACGTGAGCCCTGCACAGAGCTGTGCCCGCTCCCAGCTTCACACTGTGCAGGGAGGGCTTGAAAGGCAGAACCCAGCAGAGCTCTGGCTTTGGTAAGACAAGAGGACAGCCTTGTTCTTTCTAGAGCTCTTTCCCTGAAGGATCATGAAGCACCTGGCAAGCGTTTGGGAGCTGGGTGTGTTTGAAATTCCTTTTACCAGCAGGGAACCCAAGGCACTGCATGGATTTCCCCAGGAACAGAGCCCCAGAAAACACCAAAAACAAACAAAAAACCCACCCACACACGTGCCCCTCCACCTTTTGGACTGGTCTAACACGTTTTCTGGTGTCTGTTTTGTTGGAATTTCCTTTTTCTGCCTTCACTGACCACAGACTGTCACCCGTAACTCGGGCTCCATTCACCTGGGCCACGCAGACAAGGCGCTGAAAGGGCAGAGAAGGATTTCCCTGGGAAGGGGATGGGCACAGCCCAGCACCACAGATTAACTCTGAGACAGCCCAGGTGACAGTTGGGGGTTGCAAACCAGCCAGTTCCCCCGAGCTGCGGCCAACGCCTCCCAAAGAAAGGACAGATTCTATTCAGCCACAACACGCCTGCCCAGCCATTGTTGTTTCTCAGTCCCTGAGGGTCCAAACAAGCCACTTTTCTGGGAACAGGGACCCAGTGTCCTTCCCATCCCCACAGCTGACCCAGCCACGCACTGACAGCTCTCTCTTCCTGAAGAAAACGAGGAACAAGATGCTTTGGAGATCCCTGAACAGGACCTTAGCAACCTCACCCCTCGGTTTCCCAAATGGCTATGCAGGGTAATTTATCAGGAATTTATCAGGCAGCTTTCAGCCCCTGTCTGGCGACAGGCAAGTGTCAGATCTTCCTCTGGATCGCAGCAGCAATTCTTGCTATTGTCACTATCAATGAATTGACAGCACAGCCTCAAGTCATGACATTTTAGCTACTGATTCTCACCAAGATTTCTTCCATCTCCTCAGCACAGAGCTGGAATGTGATGCTGCTTTGGAAGGAGGCAGCAGAGACTGCAGGCTCTGATAAGAACCAGCCATGTTAACACCTCATGCACCTTCTCGGAGGAAACCTCATTGGGGGGCCCAGGGATGTCTGAAAGATGCTGTGAAACTCTCTGGGGATGTCCTGCTGAAGTTTCAGGAACGTCTATCAGGAGTTTCCCTGATAAGCAGTGAAGTGCTGCCCTGACACAGCACAGGAGCTGTAAGCTCTGATACCCTGCTCCCATCTCCCTCCAGGAAAGCCTCCAGCTCCAGGGCTGCCATTTGCCTGACATTTCCTGACATATTTCAAGAGCCAGCCTCCTGTAGGAGGTGGTTTATGGACCAGTGGGATGGGCTGGGCAAAATCCTCCAGGACCTTCTCATCAGTGTGATTCAGCTGTCCTGAGGGTTATCCAGCTCCATAGCCGGGTCCTCCCTCCTCTCTGTCTCACAAAGTGCATGGAGAACCCTGGAGCAGTCCCTGATGTGTTAGTAGAAGAGGATGATGCACAAAAGTTAAAGGTTCCTGCCTTCTGAGCTTTTCTCCTCCCTCCCCAGCCCAAGCTCCCAAGGGACAGTGCCCAGTGGACTCACGTGTTCCAGGAAGCACGGCCCAATCTCACTGAGGTGGGGGTCCTCGTTGTTGTACTGCTTCTCCAGGTCCCGGACAAACCCCATCTGAAATCTGTAAATGTCTTCGATGTTCCCAAAGATGATTTTCAGCTGTTCATCACTGAACATGTCCCTCCTCTTCCGGCACTGCTTTAAGTAACCCTGTGTGGAGAGAGAAAGAAGGGTTTGCAGAGAGCAGCAGAACCCAGGGGACAGCCCCGAGGGGTGTGCTCAGTGCTGGGTGCCTGGTCCTGCAAACCCCACTGATCCGACGCCTCATACCCCGGTATCCCACAGGAACTGCTGCTTCCATGCCCTTCCAGTGGCCACGGGTTACAGAGAAAGCTGTGAGGGGCTGTTTGAGCCTGCTCTGATTTCTCCTTTCAGCCCAGCAATCAGGACAAGGAAGCTGTTTAACACCTCCATCAAGGTCTGTTTAGTATCTTTATCAACAATCTGGACGAGGGGATCGAGTGCACCCCCAACAAGTTTGCAGCTGATGTGCTGCAGGGTGGGAAGGTTCTGAGCAAATCCCTTCATCCTCCTACACTTCACCTGTCTGGATGATCATCACCAACTCATGGAACTGTTAACGATGGAAAAGACCTTTAAGATCATCAAGTCCACCCAGAATGATTCAGACCAGAAACTGTGCAAGGCCAAATCTCAGATGTTGCAACTGGCCTGGTTCATTCTGCAGCGTCCTGACTGGGAAGAAACAACACAGGGGTCATCAGGAGATGCCTTTGCTTCCTTTGCTTGCCTTTATTATATAGGGAGGGGAAAAAATGGAGGGAAGAAAACGCCAGCAGCTCCAGTGGAAGGGCTAAATTTGGGAACTCGGGATGCTTAGTCACACAGCCACGCTGCCAGCTGGTGACACGCAGCTGCTGGGCCACAATGAACACTGAACACTGCAATGAACTGTCCTTCAGCCTCACCACGGGGTTCCTGGCAGGGAGAACTTCAAACATGAATGTGAAATGCAACTTTGGCCGAGCTGGCCGGGACCCAGCCTCTGCCATGTGCAGCTCAGCTCAGCGGTGCCGTCACCCTGCATCTCCTGGCTTTTTCAGCTCTGAGGTTTGGGTTATGGAACACCTTCTCCACTTCCTAATCTAGGTCTCTCTTCCCCCAGGAGCTCCTTGATGACTCATTTCCCTGGGTTTCCCTCTCTGGTTTCCCAAGGCCACGAGGATTGGGAGCGGGCTGCTTGCCACGCTGCGGGACGGTCACAGGGCAAACCAAAATCCAGACTGGGGAGAAACGACACGGAGCTCTCTCCGTGCAGCTTTCCCTGTTTACCTGCTGATCTCAGACCAGCTTGGAAAAAAGCCAGGGGAAAAGCCAGGAGCTGTGGGGGCAGCGTCCCCTCACACCCCGCTCCGTGCCATCCCACCTTCCCTCCCTTCCCGAACACGGGAACATCTCCCAGCCCCGGGGCTGCCATTGGCTGCAATTCCCGGCCTCACTATTCCCACCCTCCCCGTGCTGCTTCATCATTTCTCTGGAATCACGTGTCTGGAGGAGCTGAAGCAGCACATTTCTGTGCAGGCACCTCTGCAAGCACAGGGAGAAGAAAGGAACGCCAGGAGTTCCCAAGCCTCACCCTCTGTGTGCGTTTGGAAGGTGGTTTCCAGTGCGAGGCAGGAAAAGGAGACTGAAGATTCACACAGAACACGCAGCAGAGGAGGCTGCTGCAGAGGTTTTCCAGTAAATTTACTTCTGTTACATAAAACAATGTCATCTTCCTTCTGCTCATCCCGTCAGGTTTGCTCAGAGAAGGGACAGCTGACTGATGAGCAGATGTTGGAGAGTGTTTTGCTCAATGAATACCTAAAAATAGCTGCCAAACTGTGTCTCTTTAAAGTACTTTTCCATGTAGTCCCTGAAGTATAGGCCAAATTTGGACAGGATTTGCAGGAGGTTAAGTGCTAAGTTTTCTTCACCCCACAGTGGGTTTAGAGACAGCCAAGAGAGGTGGTCAGTCCGTCTGTCCATCCATCCATCCATCCCTCCATCCATCCATCCATCCATCCATCCATCCATCCATCCATCCATCCACGCACCCATCCATCCATCCATCCCTTCATCCATCCATCCCTCCATCATCCATCCATCCATCCATCCATCC